>CAXKVX010002068.1:0-332058 GCA_964058865.1 Eleocharis quinqueflora | reverse complement strand
ACGAGATCTTTTACGGCACAGTACAAATATTATACGTGCTGCGTAGAAAATTTCAATTGATTTGAATTGAAATTCGTTCAATCTAAATTTTATAATACGAGAGATACTAAATCAAATCTGAATGCGTGTGACCTACCGCCGCCAGAGAATTTTGAACGGCGCGGCAGAGAATCCGCTTCCGGCGTTTCTGAGCCTCCATCTGAGTTTATACAACCCTTATACAAATATACAATATACACATAATATTTTGATTCTTCTATCTCTATTTCCTTGTGCAAATGTTACTTCGCCGGATTCACGCCGCGCTTTCCATTGGCGCGAGGCCACTATCATCGTTTTCATCTGAGACCACCACCGCCTCAGCAAATACCAAACACACCAAAGGCGGAGGCAATGGCGTAGATGGTGGAAAAGGGAGGGGTAGTCTGGTAAGGAGGCTTCTTGACCTCACAAACGCAAAGAGAAGCGCAGTTGTGGTGCTAACCGAGTGGTCGCAGGAAGGGAATAGACTACAGAAGTATCAGCTCAATCGAATCGTCAGAGAGCTTCGCAAGTACAAGCGCTATAAGCATGCTCTTGAGGTGAGTGACGATGAAACGATATTAATATAGGGGCAACACTTGCTTTATTTAATGCACGAGTGGTGTTTGAGTTTTTGTCACTTATTTTTTGCGAGGTTTATTGATTGTGTCCTAGTAAAGTTGCAGTGTACTGGTAATGACCTGATTGGATGGTAATTGGATTTGTGCCCCTAAATATAAATGGCTTTATAGTTTATATATGCCTGGTTGTCAAGGATTTATGTTTATTAAATTTTTAGTTTGGGAACCTGGTGTCTGTTATTAGTACTTGTTAAGCAATCAATACCAGTATGAATCACACATGTGGGACTTATTTCTGGGTTTGATTAGTGAGTTTTTTCCTACTCCCTTTAATATTTTAGGAGGTTAATGTCATGAATACCCTTTATTGCTCATATATGCAGAAGTCACTCATAATTATGGCTGGGTCTGTCTGGAAAAGCAATGGGATAATGCTAGAAGAGTGCTATAGGAATAGTATAAGTCGATGAGTGATAGAAGAGTAATATTTTAGAAGAGTGCTTTTCTTGCTATTTAGAAGAGAGACAACTTTGTTTGGTAAATTATTGTTAGAAGAGTGCTTTTCTCTTTTTACTCATTCTTCCGACCTTTGGTTTGAATACCAAAATAGTATTCTTCCATGCTATTCTTCTTTTGTTATTTCGTATTTGGTGTTTTCCAAAAGTACTGCAGCATTGACTTGAGCTCCAATTGTGTTGCTTTTGAAAAAAGGAACAAAAATTGCTGCATTGCTGTTTTAATAACCCCAACTGAAACTCTGTAGACCAGAAGCATGGTTTATTAATAACGTGATGTTTTTTATTCTCTCATGTTCATGAAATAATTAGCATAATGCAGTTCTGTGCTCAATGTAGATATGTGAATGGATGATTGTACAACCAGAAATGAGGCTTCTATCAGGAGATTATGCTGTACATCTGGACCTGGTTGCCAAAGTACGTGGGCTTGCAAGCGCAGAGAAATTTTTTGAAGATATGCCTGAGAGAATGAAAGGATCTTCCACTTGCACAGCTTTGCTCCATACTTGTGTGAAATTCCAGTCACGGGAGAAGGCTGAAGCACTAATGACAGAAATGCTGCACAATGGTTTCGTAACTTGCTCTATCCCATTCAATAATATGTTAAATATGTACCTTTCAACAGGAGATTTTAGTAAAGTGCCAAAATTGGTCAAGGAGATGAGAAGGTACATCTTACCAGACTTGGTCACTTACAACCTATGGCTGACATCCTGTTCCAGGAAGGGTGATTATAAAGGAGCTGAGAAAGCATACCTTGAGATGAAACAACATAAAATACTTCCTGACTGGCACACCTTCAGCCTGCTTGCCAGCATCTACATCAAGTCAGGAGATGAAAGTAAAGGGAGAGAAGCATTAGTAGAGATGGAGAGACAGTCTTCTAGAAAGAAAAGGCCAGCATATAGCTCTTTGATTAGTCTATATGCAAGTTTATTAGATAGAGAAAATGTTTACAGGATATGGAGTCAGATGAGGTCTTTGTATGGGAGGCTCAGTGATGTGGAGTATATATGCATGCTGACTTCTTTGACAAAACTGGGGGATATAAAAGAGGCTGAAGGACTGTATAGTGAATGGGAGGTTGTTTCTGGCACACATGATTCAAGGGTTCCCAACATTATCCTTTTATTTTACATTAATAATGGTAAAGTAAAGTTTCTTAGTTATTTTCTAGATTGGTATTATTTTGAATTACCAGTAGCAGAGTGATGTATCTTATTATTTGTCGGTAACCTTGGTATGTTGTACCAAGACTGGCATGATGTGTCACTCAATCATTCTTAGTAATTGGTATGGCATGTTTGTACTTGTAATCTTATATTGATATTGCTTCTATATCTTACCTGTCATTGTCAAGTTTTAGAATTTAGATAATATAACAGTTGGATTCCTTGGTTATTGGATCTGAGAAGTTTGATTTAAAAGGAATACCACTATTCTTGTGAACTACTGGTTCATACCAAGAATGTCACATAGGTTGATAATGATAATTTCTTAAGTTTGTATATATTAGTGATATTACTGACACTAAACTTAGATTTTTCTTGTTACAGATATGATTATCAAGGCTGAAAGATTCACGGAACGCATACTACAGAAAGGAATTGCCCCATGTTATAGCACTTTGGAATTGCTGTGTAGAGGTTATCTAAAGAAAAAAAACGTTGAGAAAGTTTTAAAATACTTTAAAAAAGCTTTATCAATCTTAAAAAAGTGGGACCCGGATGTGGAACTTGTGCGGCAGATATATGCATTGATTAAAGAAATTGGGGACATAGAGGCTTGTGAGGAGCTGCTGCTGATTCTTCGTCAAGCAGGTTATGTTACATCAGAGATATATAATTTGTTGCTGCAAGTGTATGAGAAAGCCGGCAAGATGCCTTTGAATGTTGGTGAAAGGATGGTGCAAGACCGGGTTAGTATGGATGAAGAGACCAAAAGATTGCTCAAAAGTATCAATAATTACTCTGTCAGTGAAATTCCATTACATTACTAATTGCTGAAAATCAAGTCTTTATTACTATTTTCTATTTACTAATTTATCTATCTATCTATCTATCTATCTATCTATCTATCTATCTACATAACTAATTTGTGTTGCTTGTCACACTTACATGAAGCTAACATGACAAATCATAGGAGGCAAGACCAAACACCCCAAGGTAAGATAATGTACAAAGCCGAAAACCTAGCTAGGTTACTGTTAAGATACTTAACTGCAAAATTTATCCACTTAGAAACAGTACCGCACAAGACATTAGCCAATAAAATAAAAGTTATATCCTCCTAACGTATGGAGATGGTTATTAAATATATTTGAAATCACAATAATACCAATATGCCTGGAAGAATTACATGTTCAGGTTGCCAAGATGGTTATTAATCGTTTTTTTTTTAATTATTTGTTCATGTTCTTCTATATTTGTTCATCATTTTGTTGATCTAATTTTTTCTTCACCTGACATTCCTTTGGCATTTATATATTTTATTTTATTTTATTAATATGTGAACATTTGAATTTATCGTTATTTGTATAATATGTACAGTCATGTAACGGAAGCCTACAGTACGAGTACTTGCTCTACCAGTACTTCACTATAGAAGCGTGCTCTACCAGTGCTTCACTACTGGTACTTACCAGTACTCATGAAGGACATACATTGGAACAAAAAAGATTGTAATTTCTAGTGTAACATAAGCTTACACACCATGTGCATTCCTAACAATGAATGAAGCTGTTGCACCCTAAGGAGGAGAAATGACCCATGATGGAGATATTTGTGCTAATGCTCTACAAAAAACTGCGGGAGAGGAGTAGGTCCTCATGGTTTTGAATCAAATTTGGGTTCAAAGTCATTCGTAACCGTCTGATTGCATTAAGATTTGTATTATTTGGTTGAAAAGTACGAATTTTGAAACAATCTTAAAAATAGTATGAATATTGATGCAATCGGACGGTTCAAACAGGACTTTGAACCCAAATTTGAGTCAAAGCCATGAGAACCTATCCTTCTCCCAAAAACTGCACCGACTACATAGCCCAAATCTGACCACTGCACCCCACAAATACAATTTTCACTTGACAGTACCATCAGTTTATCACTGTACCGCAGAATCAAAACCAATCCCAACAGAGAAGAGTACTAGCCGCAAAAAATTGGACGAAAATGATGCTACATCTACATGTCGACCACTCTTGTATTGGTTGTAAGGCAAACAAATGTCAAATGCTCATACTACAAATTACAAAAATCAAACAAATGTTGCAAAGTATTATTTACATTGTACTCACAGGACTGTCAAGCAAAAACCAACCACCTATTTACCACCTAATTACACTGTCCTCTGAACTTGGAAATAATGGTCCAAAGCAAAAAGGAACAGCTGATGACCTGATGTGTTGGAAACAGTCCACAATTGCTTTTGGAAACGTATCTTTTATCACAAAGGAACAGCATATCTAAATTTAAATGAGAAATAATGGTCCAAAGCAATTGTGGACTGTTTCCAAAACAATGGCATCAGCTGTTATATACCAGAAAGTTCCTCCTAGCTCTGTTAGAAACAGCTGATGCCATTGTGGACTTCTCAGAGTCTGCCTGGCTCTGTAATTCTGTTAAATGATGCAGCATATCTAAATGCAAAATCTTTCACCGATCCGGCGATTCATTGACAGAGATGTCAAGAAAAAAGACGAAGTAAAAGAAGAATGTAAGGGTATTTTTTTTCAAAATATTAGCAGTGAAGTTATAATGTTAATTTAATTATTTTAAATATGTTTTGGTAAATATCCAAAAATTGATGTGTAAATATTTAATTTTGAATGTTTAATGGAAAATATCTAAAAGTCATAAAATTTGATATTTCGCCTAAATTTAGATACTCATGTAACCAAATTTGATAAATAGATTTATAATGTCAACAAATTTAACAAAAAAAAATATTTTTTTACTGATTGAGGATTTATTGGAAAATCCTGTAGTTTAGGAGTCACATTGAACGAAATCCAATGATTTAAAACACAAATTGAAAAAAAATCTGAAAACGTATTCAATCAAAACTAATAATTTAGAGAATTATTTGAACCAAAATTAATAATTCACGGGCATTGCACAAAAAGAATTACAACCAAAATGGATAATTTTGTGATAAAAATATATTTTTAAACATAATATTGTTTTAAAAGCTAGGATTGTCAACGAAACTTTTACTCTTTTATTCGATCCGTACGTATTCGATAAGACGGGTATGAGTATTTTTTCATTAGCTTATCTAATATGGGTATGGATTTTTTTCGTTAGCTAATAGATAAGGATATGAATAAAGACTATTCCGTACCCATTACTTTATAGGATAATATATATACTCTATTTGAAAATATGTAAAAATAATTAATTTATTATTAATTTAAGTTTTCTAGGAGACCATTTAATTAATTATTATTTCTTCAATAAAACTCTTAATTTTCAACAAAACATTAACATTTATCTCTTGAATTCTACCAAAATTAATTTTATCTAACTAATTATTTATTTAATGTTACCATTCTCTCGTTTAATTCGTTTAAAAATTGATCGTATAATTATAATCCTAGTTTAATTTTTCGCATTATATATAATATTTTCTCGTTAATGTATATACTTCACTTGTTCTAGTATTGTGCTTGTGATTGTCTTGTGTTTATGAAAAATACTGATTTTAGATGTATTTATGTAAAATATGATTTATTCATAAAATTGAAAATGTTATATCAATATTACTCGTAGCTTTTGTTACCATTTGTTACCTTATAATTTTAACGGTAAGGATAAGAATGAAGTAAGAATAAGTCAAATTAAGATAGAGTATGAACAAGAGTAATTTAAAATGGATATTCGTACTGTACTCATTGGCAGCTCTATTAAAAAGAAATAAATAAAAGAAAATGCTTTCAATGGTGCCATAATGGACACATGGTGTGGCTCGGAAGATGTAATCTGAACTGAAACGTGATTGTTTACTTCTTTTCTCATTTTTCTGTGGCGCCTCCTGATTCTTTTCCTATGAATCAAATTGTACAACAAGTCACTGACACAGAAACTTTGGACCTCCTACTTGGATGATGATGGCCCACTTATGATTGGACCGAAACTGTTTATAACAGTGGTGCGACTAGTGCATAGAGGTGTTACACAATAACATGCAGGGAGAAAGACGCAAGGAATCTGACCATACCCATCCCTTGCCTTTCCTCACCCGATCAAATTAGATCTCCACTAGCAACTCTCCATTTCGGAGCTTCAACAATGGCAGCTTTGGCTGTCTCAGGCGCAATAAACCTCCATTTCCAGTCACATAAACATCGAACGCGCCTCTTTGTCCCACCCCAATTCAAACCCCTAGTATTCTCTCCTTCTATCCCTGTCCGTACTACCTCTCGCGGTAACTTGCTAACCCCACTCGCGCATGGCCATAGCCATGACCACCACCATCACCATCATCACCATCATCATCATGTCCATGGTCATGACCACGACCATGAGCTCCATGGTTACGAAGGATTGGTGCTTCGATTTGCTAGGTTTACAGGATGGGCTGCACTGGCGGATATTTTAAGAGAGCACTTGGTGATGTGCTGTGTATCTATGGCGCTTCTCCTAGTGGCAACTGTGTGCCCTTATGTGGCGCCAGCACAGAGAGTAAAGCCGCTTCAGAATTTCTTCATTGCAATAGCTTTTCCTCTTGTTGGGGTAAGTGGGTAGAAATAGAAGTGAGGTTTTGAATTTCAAGAGTAATTGATTATAATTGGGAGGGGGTGTGATGAGAGAAGTTTGGAATTAGTATGTTTGCAGTGGAATTTGCATGATGGTGTCGTTTGATATGGGGTTGTGTGTGTGTGGGTGGGTTGGAGGGGGTTAATTATAGGACAACCTGTACCAATATCATTTTTCTGGCATCACTGCTGCTATGGTTGATGATTTTATCAGTTGAAGTAAGCTCAGATACAGGGAGCTTACTCTCAACTGTATGGGGTTTTCCTTGGGCTTCTTCATTGTTAGGTGTTTGACTCTGTGTGCTTTGTAAAGCAGGTTGCCACTGGCTACTAGTTTCAAAAAAAAATCTTTACATGATATGTGAAAGCTAATGATTTGTGTGGACTTTGGTTTGATCAAATTGGATTTAGATGCTGGATTTCAGAATACATTTAAAATTGTGATAAGGCCTGTTCGAAGAAATTTGATTGTAAAATATATTAGCCTATAAATTTTTTTTGATATAAATATAGAATACAGGAATAATCATGTAAGAGTTGTCCTAATTATACTCTTTTATAGGTTTCAGCTGCACTTGATGCCCTTGTAGATATTGCGGGAGGGAAAATTAACATTCATGTGCTTATGGCTCTGGCAGCCTTTGCTTCAGTGTTTATGGGTAACTCCTTGGAAGGTGGTCTCCTTCTCGCTATGTTTAACCTAGCCCATATAGGTACTCGTCTTGGCCTTTTATATACTTACTGTTTCTATATTCTTTTACGTTAAGATAGCGAAAGAAAGAACCCGAATAAACTGAGACGAAAATTACTAGTGGACGGACTTAAATGTTAGCCTTCTGAGTAAACCGTGCTTACATATTGTCTGTTGTTTAGTGAGATACAAATCAGGATTGTCGTCCTTCCTGTATGCAGTGTGCAAGTTATATCAACTGGTGATGAACCGAGAATTTTGTGCACCAAATTTCTTACATTATTTGTGTTAATGCTATCTTTTTTGCGGATTCATCTGCCTATGATTTAATAGGACCTTAGACAATGCTTCAAGCCTTCAACCAAGTAATACCATATCCACTGATCATATCACTTTAATAAGCATGTTTTTCACGATTTAACAAGATTACATCTTACTTGACCAGCTGAGGAATATTTCACAAGCAGATCGATGATTGATGTGAAGGAACTGAAGGAGAACCACCCTGAATTTGCTTTGTTATTAGAAAATGATGGTAATAAGCCACCTCATTTTTCAAAATTGAATTATACAAGGATCCCTGTGCACGATCTCCAAGTTGACTCATACATCCTAGTCAGGGCTGGTGAGGTCCGTGAACTTTACATCTCATGTATGAAATTACTTGAGAAAACTTGTCTTTATTTTGTTTCTAAACAAGTTGGTATTTTACAACTATGACATCATGCTTGCATCCACCACTAGACACTTTTCTTTGTGATGCAAATGATAGTCAACTCTGTTACATTAGCATTATGCGAAGGCGCTATGAACTGCTTACAGATCCTAGTCTAATGAGATTTTTTTTTCTTTTACCTATTTAAAATATTGTAAAATGTGCTGGGCAATGTTAGGGGCAACTGAGTTTTCTTGCATAAGTTATAACTCACAGTGACGTCTTGATTAGGCCGTACCAGTCGATGGGGAAGTGTTCCAAGGTTCGTCTACTGTTACAATAGAGCATCTAACTGGCGAGACAAAGCCACTAGAAAGGAGAGTTGGTGATTCCATTCCAGGTGGTGCTAGGAACATAGAAGGCATGATGATTGTTAAGGTCAAATTGCATTTCAATTCAAATAACATTACATTTTATGTTATGCATTATTTTTTCAGTCAAAAATTATCTAAGTTCAGGAGAACACCCTACTTCAACCATAAGGCACCATAATGCCAGCCTCCAGACCAGTGTATGAACAGATAATTTCATGTTGGGCTGTTTTGTATGGAATTGATCAGGCCCTGCTTGCTCAGTACAAATGATCCAAATATTAAGAACTTTTGCTGCTTTTCTAGGTTACTCATTGCTTTCTGAGGTTGTGCAATACTAAATAACATAAAGCATCCAGTATGATCATCTTTGTTTAAATCTTCAAAATGGAGATGCATGCATCGACTCAAATTATTTGTTTTAGGTGACAAAATCATGGGAGGATTCGACATTAAATAAGATAGTGCAGTTAACGGAAGAAGGCCAATTAAACAAGCCAAAGTTGCAAAGATGGTTAGATGAGTTTGGAGAACACTATAGCAAGGTGGTTGTTGCCTTATCTTTGGTCGTTGCTCTCTTCGGACCATTCATGTTTAAGTGGCCTTTTATTGGCAACTCAGGTAATCTTAAGGCACTTTTATTATCTTTAATGACATATTTATGTTGATATAGGATAGAGATATATTCGTACGCGCGTGTGCGTTCATGGATCATCCATTATGTTGAGATGTAAGCAGTAAGCTTAGTATTATAAATTCATTGAAAGCTGTTTTCCAATTTTTCGACTTTTTATTGTTGCTGATCTGTGTTTTAAGTAGCCTATATACCAACTTTTTTTCATTTTCTGTTGGTAACATAGTGTATATTATTGATAGTTATGTATGATTTACATTATTATCTAACAAATCATGCTAATGAGTAGTGATTTTTGTCCTTTCAAATTTTGTGTGTAGCTGTCAGGGGATCAATTTATCGTGGTTTAGGGCTTATGGTGGCAGCTTCTCCCTGTGCTCTGGCAGTAGCCCCTCTGGCATATGCCACTGCTATCAGCTCCTGTGCAAGTAAAGTAATAATCTTGAAATTCTAGAAAAACATTTATATTATGAAATGCATCAATCAAAATAAATAATTAAATCACATTGTTCATTTTTTTAAAGGGAATTTTGCTAAAAGGAGGACATGTGCTAGATGCCCTTGCTTCCTGTCGGTCAGTTGCATTTGATAAAACTGGTACTCTAACAACCGGGAAACTGATGTGCAAAGCAATAGAGCCTATTCATGGCCACTCTGCTGTTGGGCTTGGATCTGAAGATTTGACATGCTGTACCCCTAACTGTGAAACTGAGGCTCTAGCTGTGGCTGCAGCAATGGAGAGGGGAACTACTCATCCTATTGGAAGGTATTTCGTTTTCTAATTTTGGCTGGTAGCACCTTTTGATATTTTTCCTGGGCAACTCTTAAAATTTGGCAGTGTTTAAATCAACTACATGGCTAATGAACAGAGCAGTTTTGGACCACACTATAGGGAAGGATCTCCCAGAGGTTGGAGTTGAGAGTTTTGAGTGCTTACCTGGCCGAGGTCTTTATGCAACTCTGAGTGGCATAAAGGTAAAACTTTTATTATAGATGATAATTTAAATTATTTTCCTATTAGGATGTACATAATGTTTTTTTGTTTTATCTTTTTCTGGCATCTCATAGACTGGAAGTAGCGAGAACAAGCCTTCAAAGGCATCACTTGGTTCAATCGATTACATTGCTTCCCAGTGTAAATCCACTGACGAATCTGAAAGAATCAAGCAAGCTGCAAAGGAATCAGTTTATGGCCCTGATTTCATACAAGCTGCTCTCTCTGTAAATAAGAAGGTATGGTTTGTGCTATTCATCTGAAACTAAAATGAAGGAGATAGTTCTGATCTAAAGCTGCAATGTACATTTCTTTATGTAAGGTGACACTATTCCATTTTGAAGATGACCCGAGGGCAGGCGTCCATGAGGTTATATCAACACTACAAGACAAGGCTAAGCTTCGAATTATGATGCTAACTGGGGATCATGAATCAAGTGCATGGCGAGTGGCAAAAGCTGTTGGCATAGACGAGGTCTATAGTTCTCTCAAGCCAGAAGATAAACTTAACAAAGTCAAAAGTGCTTCTAGAGAAGGAGGTAACCTGTAATTGTCTTTTAACTAATCTAGATTTATGTTAAGTATTTTGTTGAAAACCAGCATTGACAGGAGGTGGATTGATTATGGTTGGGGATGGCATTAACGATGCGCCAGCACTAGCCGCTTCAACTGTTGGCATGGTACTGGCACAACGTGCCAGTGGAACTGCAGTTGCAGTAGCCGATGTTCTGCTGTTGCAAGATAACATCTCAGTTGTGCCTTTTTGTGTGGCTAAGGCTCGTCAGACTACCTCTCTGGTTCTCTCTCAACACCTTTCTAACTAAAATTTTATTTTATTTTCTTTTATATCTGATACATTCATACATTGCAATGTCCTTTAATTTGTAGGTCAAACAAAGTGTTGCTCTTGCATTGACTTGTATTGTGTTTGCTGCTCTACCCTCTGTTCTGGGATTTCTTCCTCTTTGGTTGACAGTATGTGTTTATTTAAATTTTGCTCGTTTACTTATTTGAAGCTAAAATATTTTGGCATTTGCCTCTCTGATGCACTTCAGTAACTTTGTGGTAATAGAGCAGTTCTAAATGAGTGTGATCGGTTCAACTCCAGGTATTGTTGCATGAAGGAGGGACACTTCTTGTGTGTTTAAATTCGATCCGTGCTCTAAATAACCCAACATGGTCATTATTAGAGGATTTTCAACAGTTGGTATCTGCCGTGAGAAAATTTATTTCTGATTTTGTCAGGAGGCCTCCTTCAGAAATTGCTGTCCGGACTGCTTAGTGTAAATCACCAATTTAGTGTTGGTTTCTTTCTTCTTCTTCTTCTTTTTTTATGAGTCATAGTAAAACTAAAATTTCATGTACAAGTTTATTAAAAGTAAAATTGTACAAGATTCAGAAATATTATTGAAAGTAATAATTTCCTGTTTTGTTTTTATTTGACTGTCTAATTTGACTCTGATGTCCAGCGTTACCATTAGATTATCAATCAGTGATTAATAGACTCACTGTCTAATCATGGATTGAAATCACCTACTTTTCAAATAAAAAATTAGAGCCCTACTTTTTTTAATCCGGACTCTTGAATAAGAATGAACAGATCAGATTTAAAAAAAGCTACCTCCCGGTAGTTCAAATTCGATTTGTTCATTTTAATCCGACGGTCACAGTTGGATAATAGGATCCAACTTCTCATCAACCCCCGGACCCATTTAATCACAAGATCAATTTGAAAATTAAAATTGCACGGCTTGTGTTGCATGTCGAAACAAAATGTGGTCCAATGTCATGGCCCCATCGGTCCTCTCAATTCTCCCACCTCTCCGTATGGACATGTCAGCTGTGCACAGAAAGTTGTCTTGAGAATTGTGATTAGATAGAAGTGCATAAAAATAAGTGATTCACGTGTCAAAATTATAACACACTAAATTTAGGATTAACAGTATAGTTGTACAATTTTAGTTCAGAATTAACGACATAACGTCTTAGGCTAAATTTATAATTTGTAAAATAAATTATTATTATTATTATCATTGTTGTACTTCTATTTTTTACTATTTCATTATTTATATTAATTTTTCAAATTGAATTTTATTTCTAACATTCTCTAATTTATTTGAGAATTATTTGAGAATATAGACTTCGTTGTTGTCTTTATTGTTGTATATTTGTGTTTGGCGCTACATTGTGTAAAGGGCACGATGATTTGGTTTTCTGCCAAATGAACTAGATGATATCGATTGTTGATATTCTTTATTTGTCTATCCAGAGGTTAAAAGGAATATAACAAACAACAGTGATATTCGGGGGGGTTAAAAATTTGACTGCAATGTGTTTAGAATTGCATATGTGCATTGAGTAAATCTGATTGAATCATTGAACTCGTATAACAAAAGGTTACAAGAAATGTTTCAATTACGAATCGACATGTAAATACGTTCAGCGTCTTGGAAGTATATTTTTTCCCGTATTTAGAGTTTAAACTTGTTGAAACTTTGTTTAAAAATTACAATTGTTCTTATGAAAAAGGATTTACTTTATTTCCAATGAAAAAGTAAAAAAGAGTAATTATATCGTCTCCTTCTCCCGTCTTTGTCTATCACTACAGACAAAAAAATTCCGCTCGTCCCGTTGAATCTTGTTCTGCCTCGCTCGATCACGCTTGTCCCGCCTCTGTCTCGTGTCATTCCTCCTCGTTCCGCCTCATCTCCTCCATCTATCTCGCTTCTCCTTTCTCTCGTAAATTTGCCAAGTCAGCGCTAATCTATCTCTTCTTTGTCTTTCTCCCTCCCCCTTAATCCCTCTCACACACTTTAATGTTTAGACTTTTGTAGTTGATTTTCATTTGTGATTTGTCTCTCTATTAAAGGTTAATCTATATTGAAACCAATAAACTGAAAGTCTTTATATACGAACAAGAAAGTCTTTGTAAAACCCACCATTTTTACAGTTATTTATTTAGATAATTGTCTTACTAATCATTAAATTTATCATTAATTAGGATCATAATCCCAATACAGCGTAGGAAGAATACTTAATAATTTAAAAGTTATTTTATTTACTTACCAAATTTCGAATACCAGCAAAAGAAAATTTGGCAAATAAACCTCTACAAAATTAAGTAGTAAGTAATAAGAAAATTTCAGATGATGGAAACATAAACATTAAATTTGAAATTAAGTACAAAATCATAAATTATAAATTTCACAAATTTCATATAGGTACCCTTAAGATTTGCCCCCAAGTTATATAAATAAAAAAAATAATAAATATACATATATACACGTACACAATTAAGAAAATAGCTTACAATAAATTATAAAGAGGATACAATAATATGTTAATTTAACCAAAACATAATATACATGTAATCAAAATTTTTATATATGCAAATTAAATGTGTATAGACAAATCATAAAGCTATGGAGTAACATATCAAATTACGCTATTTATCACTATCGTCTATTAACAAACTCATTTAAATAACCTTAAATAAGCAAGACTTATATCTGAGACCATATAGCGAGTTATATGATTCATTTCCAATTCAGAATAAATAGCCACACGATTCGCTGCATGACCTTGGCCCCAACATGCTTAGAAATGTAATAGATAAATCCTTAGAATCACTCAACTCACGTGTTGCAACCCGCATGACACAGTGGGTCACGACTGTGTCTTGCAGTGAGTAAATACACGAAACTACGCACAGAGAGAGAGGCGCAGACAACCTCAACCGACAACTTTAAAGGTCACCATCTTGAAACTTTCACCTTGTCTAAGATCTTCTACGACCATAACTCGACTCCATTTAGGTGAAGCGGGTCAAACCACTGACTGAGAGTTTTGGACAGCGGGTCAATCCCTCTTTTTGCACGTTCCCCTCTCTCCCTTCTCTTTTTCTTTTCCTGCACCCACTCTCTCTCCGTCCTTTCTTCTCTCTCTTCCCTGGTTTTTCCTCGAAACCCCGCAAGCTCTCTCTCTCCCCTTTAATGCATCCCGTACACCCCCCCCCCCTTTAATCATCCCTCTATCTCTCTCCTCTTTTACTTCCTTTCTCTCTTTCTCTTTTCCTCCTTTTCTCTCTGGCACGCCCCATGCTCTCTGCCAGAAAATCATGGCGATTTTCTGTTCGTCGTTGCCGTCTTCTCAAAACCCACTCTTGTCCCGTTTAGACATCTACCTCGCTGTCCCTTCTGTCACCTCCCGTCTCCCTTACTCTTTCCTTGTCCCCTCGAACCTCACAGAAAACACACCCATTCACTCCCTAGCTCACTGTGGAGCAACACTTCACCATTAATGCAGAGATTTCACTCGGTTCTCTCTCTCTGACTTTTCGCACCAACCACTCGATTCCTCAGTACGGGTACTCGAGGGCGCCCCACCCCACTGCCTCACCTCCCGGCCTATAAAAGGATTGCTTCCCCCTCCTTGGACTCCGCTGGCTCGTCTGTAAAACTCATGTGTTGAGAAACTTACAGCAACCTCATAAGCACTGAAAGTGAAATCGAAAGTATGAAGAAGGAGGAGGGAGGTATTGTGGCAACGGTGGAGGTGGTGGTGCACGACTAACGTACTGATCGAGGCTCATTGACCTTCTTACTGGTAAACACAGAAGAACTTTGAAAACGTAATTAAGGCAATTCATGTTTTCTGTGTTGTTGTTAGTGCGTTGCTCGGTCCGTCAAGCTGTAAGCTTAACCTTGCTTGAACCCTCGTGATGATTTTTGTTGTTTTTGTCTTGTTGTATTCTGTGTTATTTGTCTGTTTTTGAATGGTGTGAGCTCTAAAGACCTTATGAACTGTTAGAGCACTCGGTAATGATTTCTTTGCCAGATCTGAATTGTGTTAGAACTCATAACTTGCTGGCACTAAACTAATTGGGAAATTGAACTGAATTTTGGGGTTTTGCTTGCGCCAGTAAAGATGATGTCCGAGTTCAAATTTTGGGGCCCTTGTTTGATTTCTTGGGTTGCTGTCTATCTGGTTTCTGGCATGGTACCAGCCTTGGATTGATTGTATCAGTATTGGCACTGTACTGGCATGCCAACACCAGTACAGCGCTGTTGCTCTATGTGTGATTGGGTTTTGCTGTTATGTTGAAATGAAATCGAAATAAGCCCAGAATTGGTTCT
Organism: Eleocharis quinqueflora; assembly: GCA_964058865.1. Lineage (NCBI taxonomy): Eukaryota > Viridiplantae > Streptophyta > Magnoliopsida > Poales > Cyperaceae > Eleocharis > Eleocharis quinqueflora. The sequence goes on along the minus strand of CAXKVX010002068.1, from coordinate 316,703 downwards.
GGGCTGTGAGGGATCATTAAGGCCTCGTTAGGTCATCTGAATTTTAGGAAATTAATTAGTGTTTCAGGATTAGGCCTTAAGACATGAAGAGTGGGATTTTCGAAAATGTAAACTAGAATAGTAATGGGCCTTTGGGCCACTTAGGCCCAAAGGGCCCTTCTCGGGTTTAAAACAATAGATGGGCTGCAGGCCCACTGGGCCTCTGACCTTTGCTGGACGAAATAATTAAATAATAAATGGGACTGTTGAGCCCATTTGACCCATCAGATACTACATGACTATATTAATGGACTTTTAATAATTAAAAACATAGTTCTAGGTATTTTTGGGCTTGGGCCCTATTTGGACCGAGATGGATATATACAGATACTACAAATTTAGCGGCCCGGCCCATAATATTTAGTAACTAGACCCGAGTAAGAAAAGGGACCGAGAAAGGTATAGGGGGAAATGACGACCATAAGTCCGTGCAGCACGAGCTTCGGCTATGACGCACGAGTACGGACTTCTGATCCCACTCCAGGATTAACACAAACCAAACATAAACTAAAAGCAACCAACTTGTGTTTTTATATATTTTATATACTATATTTATCACAGTAAACAATATAACGTATAATATATGACTCAGTTACATAATATGATAGTAGTTTGGTACGACATCATATTTGACATCATGACACTTGAATTATTAATAATGCGTAACGAATAAATTAAGTAACTAAACTTGATATATTACTAAACAATATAATTAAATAATTATAAGTGTTACTAAGTGTAACATATATATATATAAATATATATACACATATATATATACAAAATAACCAAATAATAAATTATATATATTTGAGTATGTATATAAGTATATATATATGATTAAATGTTTATACATATATATACATATGTATATATATACTTATATATATAAACTCACATATATATACATATATTTAATAGAGTACACTCAAATCACCACCAATCATATTGGACTAAGTATAACTATATAAGTAACATTTTATATTGATCAATTTCTCTATATCACATAGAGTATATTGTACACCTAAATTCCATATGAAAAACATCCAATTTTGACTAAGTAAATATCTAATTTTAAAGATATATATATATTGATCAATTTTTCTATAAGCACATAATCAATATATTTACACACACATAGGTTAATATATATTTAGCGAGTTTTGTTTCTTTCTTGATTGTTTATAATAAAAGTCCAACTAAAAATAGTTGATTTTATAACATGCTTTCCTCGTGATTTGTTATTTATATTTTGTATCTTACCGTCCTGACGTCACATTTAATAATGGGTATAGTAAAACATTATAAAATGACATATAAATTAAATACGAAGAAAGAGATATATGAGTTGAACACACGCTCACTGTGCAGCATGGACACTGCACACAAGACGTGATTTAGTAAAAATATTGAATAAAATAACTTAGGAACATCAAGGACGTCTCAAACGCCGTTACCTTGTCATTTGATTTCACTTAATTTCACAAGTCCCTCGACTAATTAAACAAACTCGAAATAAATAGGAGATCTAGTCGACTCGGACCCACACACAGGGGACAAGACTGACGCAGCTGCATACGACGCTGAGGTCAGCGTGGACGCAGCGGACCCTCCGTTAGAGTAGCTCACGCTTCATTCCAGGTGTGGATTCCTGGGGATTATATTCCTTTCTCTTTTAATAGGACCTACCAGACTTACCCTAACGGAATTGCGGTACCAAACTACCAACATTAATTAATCAGGCCCGTAGACTTGAACTTCCATACTTACATGCTAGTATTTGTACCATTATTTGAGACCAACCTGCATTGCATGTCACCTGCATTCATATTGCACGTAAGATCCGATATACGGATCGTATAGGCTATTAGACTACTTATAGGTAGATGCGTATAAGTATTATATATCTATACTCGTCGAGAGTGTTGAGAGTCGGGCCGGTGAGTTTTAGATTTGGATGTAGTCTGAGGGCATCGTGGAGGGAGTATGTGTCATGGTGTCTGACATAGCCCATGGGATATTCTCAACGGGATGTCCTTAAGGACATGCGACTAATCCTCACCAACGATGATCATCACTTGATGACTCGTAGTGCCAGTTAGAGAGTTTTATTCTCAAAATCCTTATTATCTAGTATTATAATAAATCCTCTTTGAGTGATTAAGGTTCGGTTTCTCAGTTTAGAGTATGCGTGTCATATGTGAAGTATTGGAGCTATTCCGTTCTTTATATATTTCTATTAGCCGATATTTGAGATCTCTAAATATTCGAAGGGGTTCCCCTAATAACTCTTAGCAAGTAACGGGGAAATCTGGGCCTCCCCTTGGCTTTAACTAGTACAGGGAGTTCCCTTTTTATTATTATTCAAACGGGTAGTCGGTTCCTTATTTCCGTATGACGGCTGAGACCGAGAGTTTATGTTTATTATTTTCTTTGTAAGGTAGGCTTCTCGGTTCGCTTGTTGATCGAGTGTGTGCTTTTATAGCCGCTCATGCTTTTACCAGGGCGTTTCGTTCTGGAAACTCAGATTTTAGTTAGGCTGTGGTTGATTTGAGACCCGTCCAACGATTACGTTGGGCCTGTGGTTGATCTGGGACCCGCCTAACAATACCCTTAGGCTTGTGGTTACGACCCGTCTGAGGGGGCGAATCCTGAAGTCCTACATCGGGGTTTTCTAATTTGACAAATCGTTTCTTGTCTGGGAGCCTTGATATTATTCTTACTACCTATATATATATACTATTATTCCTCATGATATTTTTGGGTTTCTTTCTCGTATCGTCCTTTGGATAAAACATTAAATTGATTAATGGTGGACAAATACACATTTAGGTGTAGCATTTAAATGTTAGTTAATCTCAGTAAAAGTGAATGGTCCAACCTTGAATCGGATATAATCTCAAAGGCTGGACCTTAATCCACACTGAGTAAATTTTTATAATTTACTCACGTTCCACGGTTGGTTGTGGGGTCCAGGTAAGGAGCAGAAGTTCTTTTGCTGTCCAAAGGAGAGCGTTAGGATGGAGGCCCCAGCGTCTTCCGTTTTGAGGATCACTTCATTGTTTTCTTTTATTCCTTTTTGTTAGGATTAGTGTGTAGTAGGTTAGCTAGGGTCGGTCCCACATCCTTTGATGGGATCGCCTTCTTCAGTATGTATTTTACTTTTGTTTTGCTTCCGCTGAAAACCTTGTATCCAGACGCTGGATTATATATATGTATTCGTTGGATGATTATGTACTGTGTGAAATGTGTGCTTTTCCTTCAAATTAAGTATAATAAATAAATCTTATATGTGTTTCTGAGTGGCCAATTAAGCCTTTCGTGTACTTGAAATCAAGTACACGTGGCGGGATTTACACCCCTAATCTAGTCATTATTTCTGGGGTGTGACAGTCTTTATATTATAACCAACAAAGTTTTTATATTGAAACAAGAAGGTTTATATATTATACTCGATCCTGCAAGTTTTATATTATAACAAACAAAGTCTTTATATTGGACGTTACAAGTCTTTATATAAAACAAGCAAGAAACTATACTAAAACATGTAAGTCTTTATATTAGATTAAGAAGGTCTCTATTTTACAACAAGCAAGTATTTTATATTAGAACCTGCAAATCTCTATATTAGAAACTGTTGGTCTCATTATTGAAACCCGCAAGTTTCTATATTAGAACTTGAAAGTCTTTATATTATGACAAGCTAGTCTCTATACTAAAATCTACAAGTCTCAATATTGAACCTAGTCTCTATATGAGAAAAAAACAAACTTCTATATTAAAATCTGCAAGTCGCTATATCAGAAGTTAGAACCAGCAAGTCTTTATATTAAAGAAAAATTTGCAGCAATTTTACATCCAAATTAGAATTTTGCAGCAAAATAAAAAATTACATCTAAATTGAAAATTGCAGCAAAATTCGAATATAAAGACTTGCAGGGGAGCGAAGTCCTAGCGAAGCGGAGCGCTATTTTTTTTGTCTTGTGGCAGGAGACAGTTAAGAAAGACTGTTAGTATGTCCCTATAAAATGTATAGGTAGAAACCTGAGCAATCTAAACAATTAATTGTTGGAATTGAGACGTCAAATCCAATAAATAAGGTTTCAAATAGATGTTATATGATTAATATTACATGGAGTAATATAAAATATGTAATATATGTGATTAATTGTGGATTGGCATAATATGTATTTCGCTAAGTTTTGGATACGAATATGTTAGAATTAAAGTGAATTAATTATAATTGTTGATGGATAATTATGACTGATTTAACTAATGCTAGTATTAATATAAAGTTAGAAATATTGTTTGGACTAATCCAATTAAATTGGATCAAGAGCTCAAACAAAACAGACCAATCAACAAGTGTTTTGTGGTCGTAAAAGAGCATTTTTGCAGCCGCAGAAGACTAGAATAAATTTGGCAAGAAATCTGCAGAATTTCAGCGCAAGTCACATGCGGCCGCAAAAGCCCTTCTTGCGGCTGCAAAAGACTAGGCATATTTTCTGACTATTTTCAACCCAAGTCAATTGTGGTCGCAAAGCCTTTTACGGTGACAAACAATGAGACGAAAGACATAATTTCCTGTCTTATTTTGTTGATATCTTTCTGCATTGTGCTCCAAATAATACCAAATTTTGTGTGACAGTAATACACATATTTTGGAAAGATTTTGAAGAGAATTTGGATATCAAATATTTTATACAATATTTGTTATTAATGACGGTATCTCGCCAAGATACATTATCACTAGTAATTAAGCGATGTGTCTTCAAGCAATATCGGTGTGTTAAGAGTACATGTGTTGTGCTTAGACTCTTCTATTCTCTCTATTAAAAATAGTTACTTTTTTGTTGATCCGTGATCTTAGAGAAAAGAAAGAGCACATGTATTCACTTGGAAGGATCCGCTAATGACCATACGGAAGTGATGTTCAACTTCAAAGACTTCTTAGATTTACTTGAGTGACAAAAGATTTGAGACCGTAGAGATGAAAAATAAGTAATACTACCGCTCATTTATTTATATCTTAAATCTTATACAAAAAATTGTAATGATAATTATTAATTAAAATTTTGATATTATATTTTATTTGATTCTACAGAATTTGAAATTTCACCAACATCAATCATTTTCCAGATTGACATAGCACACCAAGAAAGAAACATTTTAGGTAATGTTTTTGCTCCCTATAAAAAAAATCATGAAATCTGTGTTCATCGATGACGTTATGTTAAATTAAATATTATAAAAATGCCAATCATCATGAAAAGACGAAAAAAAAGTATAATAATTAATAATTATGACAACTTTGCCTGGATGAACGTCGGCAACTAACGTTCTAAACCGGTACGGTCACAGTGCACAAACATTTATGTCATTCTCTCTCTTAATAATTTAATGATACCGATTTGAGATGATTAAAATCAAAATGGGACGATTCCGTCATTGATATCTGTTAGCATTGTACGATGTTGTTGTTATTATAGTTATTATGCATGTTGTTTTTGTTATTATATATTTAATTATTGAACGTTCGACTAAAAACGAAGATCGATACGAACTTAATAAATCTAATTACATTCAATTTGAAAATTATTGTAGTTATTATGCATGTTGTTCATATTATTTTATATGGAATTAACATGCAAAATAATATGAGCAACATGCATAATAACACATTTATCTAATATAATTAACATGCAATCATTCTGAATAAAGTACATAATAATAATCTGAATATAAACACTATCAAATACATAATAATACGAATAACATGTATAATAACACAATTAACATGCACAAAACAAATTAATTAAATTATTATGCACATTATTTGAACTGTTATGCATGTTATTAGATGCATAATAACAAAATAACAGCATGATATATAACAACAATAATAATATTTCGTCCAAATTAAACTATGCGCATTCAGTACAATCGACAACGGAATCGACGAAACATTTTCCAAACCGAAATTTACCTAATGTTGTGGGAAGGGATTCCTCTACCGCGCGGTACCGACGGACCGCCCAGATTTACTGCGCTGTCAGCTACGGACGGCCCAGATTTGATTCAGGGGGGTCTGATATTATAAAGTTTAGCTTGCACGAATCTTGATGCAAATTAAAGACCGAAATTTGCTGCGCGGCACGCACAGTAACGGTGCCGCGCGGTAGAAGATCTCGTTCCAATGTTGTGTACCTTGTTTTGCAGAGTCCAAGCATTCGCCGTCACTGGGCCCAAGGATTTTAGATTTATGGGAAATTTTTTTTCCTTTTCACTGTTAAAAGAAACGGAGATGTCCTGTGCACCGTGTTAAAACCGAGTAATGATAACTGATAGCTGGCCCATAGGCCATAGGCCCATAACCCATATCAAAGAGTCAATACTCAACGCTAAACGGGCCCCACAACACCTAAACCTCCAAAACATTCTTTGAAGTTTGATCATTTGAAGGTTGGTTTGATTATTAAAAATGGTTGTTATCATCTAAACAAATTTCATTCGGTATATAGTTGACTTTCTTTTTTATCATAATTGATATTTTGCAAAAACAAAAAATAATCCCTTAAATTTCTGAAATGTCAACTTGTACAAAAAGAATATCAATTCTGTAACAGAGAAACCAAAAATTAAGCGTGATAATATAAACAAGTGTTTCAACCTGAAGAAAGAAAAAAAAGCAACAATGGTTGGTACAATCTTTCGAAAGATCCACTTACCTGACAAATATTAACTACGAAGCACAAGACAACAACTAATTTTGTCAGTTATTTCACCTCCAACAAATCTAAATACTTTTAGCCTTAGGAAAAATACTAAACAATTGATATAATGCATTAATTCATAACCATTCTGTCAGAGTCTAGTAAAGGTACTTCCATTAAAACCATTCAAAGGACAAAGAAAACACGATATATATTAGCTCAAAATTGAATAACATGTTTATATTGCTAATGAATTAACCTCATAACAATAAGGTGGGACTTTATTTAAAAAGAGAAAAAGATATATAATGACATGGATTGCTTTTTTATTTTCCCCCCTTTTTTCTTTTGACATCTCACCTAGAAAAACATAAGACCTTCCCTGACCAGCGGAAGGGATTCCTCTACCGCGCGGTACCGACGGACCGCCCAGATTTACTGCGCTGTCAGCTACGAACGGCCCAGATTTGATTCAGGGGGTCTGATATTATAAAGTTTATCTTGCACGAATCTTGATGCAAATTAAAGGACGAGATTTGCTGCGCGGCACGCACAGTGACGGTGCCGCGCGGTAGAAGATCTCGTTCCCTGACCAGCAGAGTGTCTCTCTCCCGTGTTTCCAAAGAAAAAACCAGTCGAATCACCTCAAAACATCTATGCACCAGGACTATATTCGTATACATCTAATGACAGTCATAATTTCATTTTCATTCCTACTTAACAACTGTTATAGTCAAACATTAAGATACCATCCACAGTGCACCGGGTTCATTCAAAATCTCACATATCAGTTAAAGCTCTAAATACATTTCACCACGAAGTCTCATGCTCTTACCTCTCACCTACCAACCCACGACCTCTTCCTTGGTTTCTCTTTCAATTCCAATTCCAATTCCAATTCCAATTTCTCCCCACTATCCATTGTCTTGATTTTTACCTCTCCTTCTCCTCCAATACCATTGACAAAATTAAGGGAAGAGAGAGAGAGATAGAAGGATCGAGTTGAAAGATTGCGAGGTGAGAATGTTCCACAATAATCAAGGCACGAGGCGTGCCACCGCGGCGTCGCGCTCCTCCGCCTCCCTAGAAAGCGGCGGCGTGTCTCCGGCGGCCTCCTCCGGCTCCGATGGGTCAGCTTTCCGTCCCTCTTCTTCCACCTTCTGGCTTCTTCTCCACGGCCTCTGCTGCCTCATCAGTCTCTTCTTAGGATTTCGTTTCTCTCGTCTAATTTTCGTACTTCTCTTCTCCAACACAATCTATACCTTTACAACCACCACTACTACCACCATTACCTCAACTCGAACGGAAACCCTAACTGTCTCTTTCCCTCTTACCCATGCGCCTCCAATTGAAACTGCGCTCAAACCAAACAATTCGACTATGGAACTTTCTGATAAGGTGTCGAATCATCGTAGTCAGGTTGTTGTTGGGCGGCACGGGATCCGGATTCGGCCATGGCCGCACCCGGATCCGACTGAGGTAATGCGAGCTCACCAGATTATAGAAAGAGTACAGCAAGAACAGAGAAAGTGGTACGGTGTGAAAACCCCAAGACCCGTAATTGTAATAACTCCAACCTATTCTAGGACCTTTCAGGCACTGCACCTTACGGGATTGGTACACTGCCTTAGAAATGTACCCTACCCGGTAACCTGGATTGTCGTGGAGGCAGGTGGTATCACTAATGAGACGGCCAGTCTTTTGGCGCAGTCGGGGGTTGAGTTTTTGCACATACCTTTTCATGAGAAAATGCCAGTTGAGTGGGCTGAGAAGCATCTAACAGAGAACCGCATGCGGTTACTTGGATTGAGGTAGTGACTATTGTTTCTTTTAGTAATTTCAAATTTTCCGTTGTTGGAACTTGGACACAATTCACTGTGGGTTGCTCGATTAGAGGGAGAAATTTGAGTCAATTTTGGGAAATTAAATTTGAATAACGTTGTGGGACATCCAAATTTTAGAAATATCAACATTCACTTCATTCCTAAAAAAAAATTATAATTCTGCTTTCATGGCATAAGCACATGGTTTGAGTTATCTCAATTAGAGCAACTTGTGCTACAGACCTGAATTCTGATAATTGCTACATAACTTCTATGAGCTACAACCTATGGCAAATGAAGTGAGAGGTTGAAATAGTGAACAAGTGAACTGGCTTGTTGTATATTTCCATTCACTTAACTTTTACCAATTTTAGAAAAGCTTACAGTCAGCTTTTGTTTTCCAACATTTTCACTTGACACCACCACCACCACCACCAACAACAACAACAAAGCCTTTTGTCCCAAGTAAATGAAAATCCCTTGAAAAATCGATCATGCAATATATTTATATTGATGACAAATCAAAATACTTTTTGATATTAATCTTGAAAGAACATGTCTCAAAAGTTCCAGTGGAATGATACAGGGACAAATCAAGTGTGTGTTGCAGTATTCATGCATGCAACTTTTCCTAATTTACAAAAGCTTGAATTCGGCTTTGCCCCTCCATCATTTTCCCTTGACACCAAATAATGTATTAATAAATCTTCTTGCCCTGCAGTTCTTTGCCACCAAAGAAGCCCTCACATGACTTGAAAAATCAATCATGCAATATTTTTGTATTGCTGGCCATAGTTGTTGAATCGTAAAATGTATCGTGTATCGGTGGATTTTGTATCGTATCGTGTCGTTAAGATATTCTAAGCTATTTTCAAAATAACAAAAGAATTATAGTAATTAGTATCTAACAAAAAAAATCTAAATAACTAAAGAAACCATCGTAATTTTAAATATATTGATAAGTGTTACTTGATATCGATGTAAATTTCTTGCATATAAGATATTTATCTTGAGAAATGGTGACTCACTCTTGAATTTCACTACTCGTATCAAACCGTAAGATACGTATCTCTCGCCCTTTAACTCGTATCGAACCGTAAGATACTAACATCTATGTTGCTGGCAAATAAAAATATCTTAATGCTTTATCTAGAAATAAAAAATTCATCAAGTATCTGTTGACTGATGCATGGGATCATTAGAATGGAGGTTTACTGTATAAAAAGAAACAATTTTGAGTTACATATTTTTCAATTGCCCCAACTTCATTTTCATAACTTGCTTTCAATTGATGTATGCCAAAATTTAACATATTTCATTCTCTCTTGGCAAAAAAGTGAGGTAGGTTTTGGGCAGCGAATTATAATTTGAGATTGCCAGTTGGTAATTTGGTGAAGAAATGCAAACCTCTTATCCGGTTATCCCTTTATTAATTCCTGGAAGCCGTCTTTGAAATTAATCAATTGGTGGTTTTGATTTCTTTGTGGTTTACTTTACCACTATTGTAGGGTGATTCGAGAGAGAAATATGGATGGTGTTGTTCTATTTGCCGACGACAGCAATGTGCATAGCCTAGATCTGTTTGACGAGATCCAAAAAGTAAAATGGATGGGTTCTGTCTCGATTGGCATCTTGGCCCACTCAGGTGGACCTGACCCAGCCCTTCTCACTGAGGATGAAAAACAAAACCCACCAATTCCAGTGCAGGGCCCTGCGTGTAATTCCTCTGGCCATCTGATTGGCTGGCACACTTTTAACTCGATCCCCTACTCTGAGAAATCAGCCACTTTTGTTGGCGAGAGCGCTACAGTATTGCCAGGGAAGATGGAGTGGTCAGGTTTTGTGCTGAATGCAAGGATGATTTGGAAGGATGCTGAGGAGGGCCGGCCAGAGTGGGTCAAGGACTTGGATAAAATTGGGGAGAATGGTGAGGAGATAGAGAGCCCTCTCGCCTTGGTCAATGATGCATCTTTCGTAGAGCCACTTGGGGACTGTGGAAAGAAGGTTATGCTCTGGTGGATGCGAGTCGAGGCCAGAGCTGATAGCAAATTCCCTGCTGGGTAAGGAGCATTGATTTATCCTTTTGTACCTTCCATTTTTGTTGGTTCATGGAATTTGTGCACTTCCCCATGGTGAACCAGCTTTTGGTTATGTTGTTTTCAGATGGTTCAGATGTGTTAACCATGTTCTTTAATGAGAGTTGAACTTCTGACGGCTTGTTATTTTTGGCTAGGTGCACCAAATTCTCATCCGGTTGGATACTGGTATTAGAATCATGTTGGCATGAAAAACTTATATTTGAACCGATAACGGCGACAAGTTGTGTATGAAAAACTTACAATTTTGTAAATTTAATTAAACCTTAACTGACCGTCGATCAATTGTGCAATTTCACCTAGAAAGAGTTGATTTCTGCTCTAATGAATAGTAAAAGCATAACTCGTTCTTTATGCAACATACTCTAGTACAGAAGAAAGAGAGTTAATTTTGTCAAATGCACAAACTAATTCATACTGGCAAGACCTGGCTGTTATGGTGGCAATTGCTGTAATAACAGTTCCAACTGATATTTGACTATTTGAGCTACTACTGCTGAGGGATTATTACTCTGAGGTATAATGTATTACATGCGTCCATTTCACTAATTTGAATTCCTTGTAATTTGGCTCGTGTTCAAATATAGGTGGATAATTGACCCACCTTTAGAAATTGTGGTACCTGCCAAGCGAACTCCATGGCAGGAAACTGATGATCTTCCAGGGAGCAAGGTAGAGCAGGATGACAGGCGGTTCACAAGACCCAAATCCAGGAGCAGCTCTAAGAGGAAGAATACCTTGCCAGGGTCAGACAGCTGATCTCTAAAAACAGGTAATCACAAAAACATTAGTATGCTTCATTTGTTAACCAGTGTTGTTATACTAGAAACGAGAAAAACAAATTGTATTGGATGCAAATATCCTCAATTTCTAATAATCCCATTTAAGCTATTACTTTGTTGTGGAATTAAACCTCAACCATCAACCTTGTGTGATCCCAGTGAACCTTCTCGTTTGCAATTATGTGCCTAGCTTGGATCAATTTAGGCACACCTTAACATTTATACCAGAAAATACAGTAGTAATTGTATTTGGTCTATAGTGGTAAACATTTAAGATGATGTATTTTCTTTCACCCTACCAGGAGCAGCTCATATTGATGAAGTTGAACTTCCTCAATGTAGGGTGATGAAGATCCGGATACAGTCTCCTTCCAATTCATTTTGGTAGAATTTAATTTGTTTTGCTGTGCTTTCAAATATATGCTTCTAAATGTAAACAGGTCTCGACCCTGTGGTCCGTATCCAAGTCAAGAAAGTTTGGATCGTATAGGTTCTTTTCCCAAGTGTTTGCCTTATTATTTTATATGTGCTTCTAATGTTATTGTAGTGTTTAACTTGTAAGAAATATCTTGTATATTTACTTGAAAATGATTAAGAAAGTGGTTCATACCCCTCTGACGCTTAAACTGGTGAGTCTGCAAATGATGGAATTCACATCTGTTGCCATAGTTTTGAATGAGTAGGTGGCATATGGGCCCCATTACAAAAAGAAAAAAGGCAACCCATAGAGTGAAATCTGGCCTTACAATGTTGATCCAAAGGCTGAGAACTATGGAATGTTTGTGCCATTTGTCAAAGGGTTAGGATTAGGTACATCATGAGTGTATCGTTTGGTTATATTCTAGTGAGTTAAATCATTGGCATATTGGACACTTGTGATCTTAATATTCATGAGTAGAGATGTTTTGTTAACAAAATTTTGTTTACGATTCTGCTAAAATTTGTTGACAACGGTCCAACGACGGATTAAGTTTCTCCCACATAATACAACTTATATAAAGATGTAATTTTATATGCAATTTAGAAAAGAGAAATTATTTCAGTATCCGAAATCACGTACTTCATACTTGTATTCTGCATAAGACAAACAATTTTTATTTTTGAATTTCAGATCTATGCTAGGCATACGTGATTCTAAATGATAAGAATCAAGTCTCTAGCTCATGAGACTTAAGTCTATTCAAAACAAAACAAAAGAGGTCGAAAGATTATGTCTCTCTAAATCTTACATGTGGGACCCATAATTAGCATCAACACCAAAAGCGCTAGTATCAACACTTGAGACACCGATAACAAGAGAGAAGAAATTAGTATCAACACCAGAGTTGCTAGTACCATCATTTGAGACAGCGATATCAACATAAAATATATTAGTATCAACACTAAAGGTGGTAGTATCACCACTTGAGGCAACGATATCAACACCAAAGGAATTAGTATCAACAACAAAATCTGGTAGTATCACCACTTGAGGCATCGACATCAACAACAAAAAAATTAGTATCAACATCAAAGATACTATTATCACCACTTGAGACACCGATATCAACACACATAAATTAGTATCAACACCAAAGGTGTTAGTGTGACCATCATAGTAGTTAATATGACCATGTCCTTAGTTAGTCTGAACACCTAATTTATTTAGTCTGAACATCTTTCTTATTTAATCTGAAGATCTTTTTTATTTAATATGTGCATCATTTTTGTGCAGAACTGGCTTGGAGCTGTGCAAAAACAGAAATGAAATAACTAGTATGAATACATGTGTTTATTTAGTCTGAACACATATTTTATCTAGTCTGAACTAGTATGACAGTATTCTTAGTTAGTATGAGCATAAAATAATATTTGATCTTCAAACAGACGTAACTTTTGACTCGTAACTCCGATTCCCGTGTATGAGCACTTTTTGAAAATGACACGACACGACACACTTTAACGAGATGTAGAATAGCATGTGCTTTGTAAAGTAGAATAGCTTGCTCTTAAAATTATGGTTTTATTTCATCTAGAGATATGAATCTTTCCAATGAGAATTTTTAAATGGTTACAGCATTTAATTGCTAATGCCATTTGATAATTTCCTTGTATTTCCTGTTGATGTTGCACATCAATTCAGAGGATAATTAATTAACAGATCATGTATATGGCTCCATTTCAGGAAATTTACAAAATTCTTAATCTTCTTTTGTCCGTGAAAAATTAAGCAATAAAAGAAAACAATTATTGAAAAGAGAGCATGTAAATAAAGAAAATATACATCCGAAAAATAATTTGACAACAGATAATATTGAATTCTTCTCTTCTTCTTTTTTACTTTTTGATGTTTTCATTATCCCAGAAAAAAAAAATCCAGCAAAATAGTATAGTTACATTTTTTGTTGAATACTTCTTCAATGCATAGTAAGCATTTTTTAAATTGTATAAAATATTGTTTCACTTGCTTAAGTATGTTTAATAAATAATAAAAATTTAATTTGAACTTGTAGCTAGCCGTGAATAAAACTTGTGAAGAAAGCATGAACAATTTAATGGGTGATAGAAACACATATCACCAGATAATCTAATCAAGCAATATATTTAATAGCTATTGAATTTTCACAGTAATGCAAAAAATATAAAATGATTTAAATAATATTTCAATGAAGTTAGGCATCAGACACACATATCACCTTTGAGTTAATTTAACAGACTAAGAATTTACTAATGCAAATGAGTTATCAGGTAACTAGTAATTAGTTTCTATGAATTTTAGTTTTTCTATTTTATTTTTGTTAATTTAACAAACTATATATGCACTATATGCATAATTTCAAGCTGATCATTCAAATACCAGCAGTAGCAATTTTGCTGCAAACAATGTCTTTGTATCTCAACCAATTTGCACTCATCGTTGAAGCAATGGACTTCACTAAAGATAGTTTAATTTATTTTGCCTTGTGTTGTTTGAATTTTGTACTTGATTTAGGTTAGATTTTTTGTTTTAACTAATCTATGAATTTAAGCATAAATTTGATTGAATTTTTTGGCCATATACATAATTTTAATTAAATATATTTGTTGATATTATTATTATTATTTTAGCAAAGAAATAAGAATTTTTTTGGCAAAGCTGATTGAATTTCAACTAAAAAATGCAATTATATGAATTTTTTTTATTTTTCACGAGATAATGCAAGCTTCAAACAAACAAGAAATAATATTGCATGTTTCGCTTTACTTGAAATAGTTCTTCCTTCACACAAGTATATTTTTATTACAGAATTACATGTTCTATTTTCAATTATTATTTTCTTTTATTGTTTAATTCTCATGAACAAAAGAAAGAGCAAAAATTTTGTACCTTTTATGAATAAAGATGCATACTTGATCTGTTAATCAATTCTTCTCTGAATTGGTGCGCATAATTAACAGAAAATACAAAAAAAATTGATGACATGTCTTTAACAATTAATTACCATAATTATTTATGGTAACTATGCCACTTGGAGAATTCTCATTAGATATTCCTACCATGTATTCATGCCTACATTGTATGAAAGACCATCTACAAATTTTCTCTAATTCCTCTTTCATTCCTTTCCTTTTTTTTTTTTCCGGGAGCACAGCCTCAAAAGAAAGAAAATGTTAGTCTCGCCGACATATGGGCCCCCACCCGACTCGGACTTATTTCCCTTCCGCGTAAAATCCCAATCCGTTTCTCTCTCTCTTGCTGAGGAAAAAAACCACACATTACTCAAATCTCTTCCGACTTTTCAATCTTATATCCCAATTTGGTCGCAATGGAGGTCCGTCTATGGCACGATAAGCGCGAACGCGAGCTTCTCGACAGTCTCGCCGATCTATTCGCCATCATCAAAACCACTGAGAAGCTCGAGAAGGCGTACATCCGCGACCTCGTTCAATCCGATTACTACGAGACCGAGTGCTTCAAGCTGATCGGGCAGTTCAAAACCCTCTCCGCCTCGATTGCTTCATCCGTGCCATCAATCGAGCGGTTTGCTGACGCTTACAAGCTTGATTGCCCGAATGCACTCAATCGCCTCATCATTTCCGGCGTGCCTGCGACGGTGGAGCATCGTGCTGCATCTACGGCGGCTGCGTCTTCCGCTGCAGCAACATCTGCCTCCGCAATTGCTCAGTGCGTGCAGAATTTCATTACGGCCATGGATACGATAAAACTAAATATGATCGCCGTTGATCAGGTATGCATATCTTGTTCTGTATTAACTCATCCGGTCTTCTTCGTGTCACACATAGTTTGTGATGCAGAAAAAAGATACTCACCCCAGGGGTGGCTGCAGGATTTTGGTTAGAGGGGGCAGTAATCGGTTTGCAATAGCTTATCGGGCTCAAATCCATTAGCTTATGGGTAATCAAATTGCGCAAGTAGGGGCCGTCGCGCCAGGCGAGTGCGCATTGAACTTGATTTCACAAATCATGTTTTTTTCAGATACTCTTAATCTAACATTTTTACTCATGTTATTTACTATGATTCTCTCTAATCTACAACATAGTATTTCCACATACCTTAATACAGTAGGGTAATAAATAGGTATTTGGCTATACATGACTAAACCTAGACTTAAAATATAATATGTATATCTATATACTACAAATAATAAGATCCTACTTAATAGTATTCAGAGTTCAGGCTCAAACCTTTAATTCAAATCATCAATCATATTACAGGGGCAGTGAAGGAAACAGTAGGGCATGGTACAATAACTGGTGCATTAGGTAATAACCCAGGCTGATAATAGTTTAACGAGACAAACAAAATCAGAATTAACAAGTAACGCAGTCCTTACCAATATCAGTTAAATAATCATGTAACAGTAAGTGTTTAGGCCAAAATCTAACATAGTAACCGAACCAGGCACACATCGCAATTAGACTATTACTCTTATTGTTGACCATATAACATGTAACAGTATCACAAGTTAAACAATAACCCCCAATTTTAACAATCCATCACCCCACAGCATAATTAAGCCAATGAAGAAACAAAACTTGTACTCACAAATTCACAATTAGAGATTAACATGGCACAATTCTAGAAAGCAAAAGGACAACCCCGTAACCAGTAAATAACCAAGCAATTCAGCCTTTAACCAAAAACTGAGACAACCTAACAGTGCCCCTGCTAGCTAGTGATTAACATTACCCCCAAATTAGCTAGAATCCGATAAAGCAAAGAATGGTAATCAATTTACAGTAACAAAACCGATTCGCACAAATCAAGCACCATGCAGTTTAAGTCTTGATCAATTTAGAAATCGTTACCAGCCGATAAGAATAACGGATAGGCAGCACACGGCAAGAGCAAACAAAAGGCGGCACGGCTCAGAGAGCAGCAAGAATGCACAACCACCTCACCCAAAATTGCTCTATGCAAAAAGAAATAAGTAGAGAGAAGGAAGAGAAAACCAGTGAAGAGGAGGCAGGGCGACGAGTCGACGACCTAAACAGCTAAAACACCTATTTTTTTCCGTCTGTGTCGTGCCACAGCAAGTCAGAGTTGCAGAGACAGCTGGCCTGGCGAGTGGCAGCCCTAATTCTTTTTTTTCTCCATCTCTTCTGGCGTCCCTTCAAGTGGTACGCGAGAGAGCGAATCGAGATACGGGCTGAGCCGCTGAGGCTTTTTTTTTTTCTTAAGCTTAAATTTCGCCCAAGCCCAAATCGGGGGTGGGGGGAGGGGAGGGGGCAAACTTACAGCAGTCTTTCTGTTGGTTCTTACAAATCCAGGGAGAGGTTGCTGCCCCCCGGGCCTTAGTACATCCTGCCACTGCTCACCCCTGAAAAAGCTCGCTTACGCCTTAATCATCCATAGTGGTTCGAGAAACTCATGGCTGGTGACATGCTGGTACTGGTCATCGTTGGTGGTGTATGTGTTCTGTCTTAGCTGTCTTGGAATAGTGGTTACATGAATATATGAGGTTTTCTATTTCATATAACTGAAAATTGACCTTCTTGTTACAATCACTCCAAACAAATACTTTTACATCATGTTCTAGCACTATATATTTGGTTCTGGATATATCTTTGATTACTGGTCAGCTGTACTAGTTTTTAATTTCTATCGTCTTAAATTAAAGCCCAAAAGAAACTTCTTTTTTTAGTCCTGTACACTTTAAGTGACTGTCCGGTTCTGGGATTGTCAGGTTACTACGTTACCTTTGCACTTTGTAGCTTGTAAAATGGGACTAAGTTTCAAACATTAAAACAGGTGCACCCACTACTGTCGGATCTCTCAGCCTCCTTCAACAAACTCACTGGCAATCTCTTGCCACCAGATTTCGAGGGAAAGGTGAAGGTGCAAGAGTGGCTCTCCAGGCTGGCCAAGATGGGAGCAGCTGATGAGCTGACAGAGCAGCAGGCACGGCAACTTCATTTTGATCTCGAGTCCTCATACAATTCGTTCATGGCTGCTCTGCCGAGTGCTGGATCCTAAGCTGCTCAGAAGGTTTTGCTCTTTCAATTACTATTTGTTTTCAACCAATGACTATATCTTGTAGCAGTTGCAAACAAAATAATCAGGAGGTTTGACCTATTTGGATTATCCTTTTATCTACTGTTTATGATATGATGAATTGATGATGCAGGGGCAATTTAAGTAGCTTCAAAGTGGATGTTCAGAAAATATCCAAATGTTTAAGAGTTTATTCGTAAAACAATCGTGAACATAGTGCAACCCTGTTGAATCTTTGTACCTTTTTGGCTCTAAGGTGAATCTGTGTTTTTAGGTTGCATTACAGTATTAGACTATCGGACTTTCCTTAATATTTTTTGGCGGTGCATACATTTCTGATACGTCCTTTTATCATGCAATGCAGGTTTTTGCAATTCAAGTGTTGCTTCTCTTGGTGTCGAATTATGATAGAAGGAGCATCCGTGTATATTCTAACGTTTGTCTTTTGATAAATCTTTATTAGGCTTTAGCTGTATTACATTTGGTTTGTATGAATGGTATTGTTAGAATGCTGAGTTGGTAATTGTTTGCTTATTGCTAGTGTTCAGCTGACTAACAGGACGTTATCGTACTTACATTTTTTATTTGTGCATGGCCAGTACCTCTTTTACGTGGGCCTAGCGGATCTACAATTCACTGCCTTGGCCCACCTGGTTACAACGGGGCCCTTATTCTCTGTGGATTTTAATCACTCTCTGACCATCAATCATATGATTTAGGGGGGTTTGGTATTATTAATTAGAATCGTTGATCTTCAATCTGACGGATTAGATCAGATCTCCGTAGAGAGCAGAGAAAAAAAAAATCTGAGGAGAATTTTGTTCCGGCTACACGCCCCTTTCCCAAGTTCTTGCTATTGCAGAAGGTTGCCATATCAAATACACTTCTATCATACTGAGAAATTTTGGTACCTGCATAGCTAACATGTTCAGCCTGACGTCTACTTGCAGTGGTCCAAATTTGGCTCAGGGAAATTTAATTAATTTAAATTTTGGTGGTTTAGACGTCGATCTTTATCTTAAAAAAAATGAAACAATAAAGAAGAATTGTTTGCTCTGTCTGGTAATTGACAATATAATTGTGGCATAATGTGGCACCAAAAATTGATCGTGACGAGGTATACGTACTAGAGGATATACCAATGTCTTGCTAGTCTATTTACTGGTGATTATGGTATGCTAATCCTTGCTAATGAATTGTTAAATGAAACAGTTAAACATAAAGTGTGGATGATAGAGATAGTCATTAAAAGTTTTACCTTTTTTCTTTCTTCTGTGATCCTTATTTAAAAAAAAAATTATTTGGTCCTGCGTTGTCACGTTGAGAAAATAATTGTCGCCAGATGATGCCTTCTAAGACTTACCGACATTAATTGCATGTAATTGTAGTGGTTGGTTGTTTGTGGAAGTTTGCATATATTCGGTATAGTGTAAACACTGTGAAAACATCGAATAACCAATTGTGTTCAAGTTAAAGTAAGCTTGGTTGTTTATGACTGTTAGGTGTTAGCAATGCTAGAGGTTGGTTCACGGCTTAACTCCTATTGGTGGACAAGTGCAAGATGAAAGATACTGGTTTTGTTATCAGGCTTCATCATTGTGCATCAGTGTTGTACAGAAAAAAAATTATTAACAACGTTTGAACAAATTGATGCTTTGGTTACATCAGGATGTTGATATCAATGTCAACACCACCGATGTATGATGACGTAAATTATATAATTAATTACATGTTAATTTTGTTAATCGTGATTCATGAGAGTGATGCAATTGACAATGAGAATGCGGCATGTTATCATGCACTAAAGCATTCACATCACAAAACCAGTGTGCTGACAAACGTGATGATGTCTGTTACGAATAATTAATCATGTTTAATTAAAAATGAAAAAAAATTGGTACATCAAAGATAGGAATACTAGATAGAGTGACTTGGATGAGGATGAGTACCTATTTAACTTTGATGTATCAAAGTTTTTTCCCATATAAAAAAAATATTTTCTGTTAGGTTATTAGTGTAAAGAACAAAACTTGTCACTCTTTATCTCAAAAAAGAACAAAAATGGTTCAATACCCCCCCCCCCCCCCCAAAAAAAAAGAAAAATATATATATATATATAAATTTTTTTTTTATCACAGAAAAGAAAGTCTTTAATGCAACTATGCGAGTGTTTCGAGAAATTCAGAGACAAAATATTGTTTTTTTATTTATTCATTTCTGGGTTTCTTCCAGGCTTCAACCTTATCAACTGTCTCTGCCACCATAACCAAGTCAAATCAATAACAGTGATTAGAGACTAAGAAAAATTAAGACCACAGTCACAGTTAATGCATGTATTCTCTAATCTATTTCTCTCTCAATCTCTCATGATTGCATATTTGCATCCACCAATAAGTTTTCCTTGAACGATTGATGTAGCAAAATAAATACAGGCCTTTATTCGTGGAAGATCAGCTTGCGTGGCATGCTAATGCTTGAATGAGGAAAAAAGGAAATTGATCCATAGTAAAGTACAATATAATAAATGATGCTCAGAATGGAATCATTTCTAAATTGACAAGTGTTTGCACTCTTATGTATTTTTAATTTTATTGGCTATTTCTCATGCATCAGCTAAATCAGAATCTCCCCATTAGTTTTGTAACTTTATATTTGTACCATACTGCAAAGTTAGTTACGAGAAAAAAAATGTTATGGCTTTTGACTTTTAATACTTTTCTCTCTTTTGTCCTTTATTTTGGTTGTTACATGCTTAAAAAGGCTTCTCTGATTCCTCTGAATCCCCTCCTGAGTACGAATGTAGGGGTCCGAATCTGCTACGAATTTCAACAAAAAGGAGGGCTTTATTATTCACATTTTGGCCGTCAAAGAAAAAAAATGAACGGCTCAGATTGACTTAACTTTGATTGAGGAGCCTTTCTTTATGAGATCTAATTCGTTCGTTCAAATCTGACGGTTCAACTGTGAAAGGAGGGCCCTCCATTTCTTGTGTTGAAAAGTAGATGATTTCAATCCGAAAGTAGAATGTATGGGAAGACTGGAGTCAGATCTCATTGTCTTTCAGATTTATTTTTCAAATTGATTTTCATTGCCGAAAACTTTGTACTGACATTCATTTATAAATAATAAATATTATCGAATTGATAAATACATTATTCTCAATTATTATATATTGGAAAATAATTTAGTTACATCATTCACTAAAAATCTGTTTGCCACTCAAGAAATACAAGAATAAAGCTCTATTCTAATATGAGTAATATCAAATAGGAAATGAAAGAACATAGTGAGTAGAAGAAGCTATTAAGATATACTATCATATAGATGCAAGGTGACTGCCACATGGACCCACACGTCTTTTACATATGTATTTTTAGTTGTCACCCACTTTATGCCACACGAATTGATATGGCCCGAAAAACTTAATACAATTTTTATATTCAGAATTAAACATTTAGGAAAAAAAGTTGAATTCTAGAAATACTCCGAACGCATGTGACACTTGAGTCTCTAAAACTTAGTTCTTTTTTGAAACTTAAAAGAAAAAAATAAATAAATCTTAGGGTGCAATTGGCACATGCAGCCTTAGAACTTGGACACGCAAGTGGAGCTTCGACTCTAGAATTTTCTTTTAGCATTAAATATTACATCTACCTCCAGCACTAAATTGATGAGTGTAAACATGTATTAATGCTGAAGAGAAATCTGCTTTGATTTTAGAATCGCATGCGACACCTGCGATTCAAAAAATTATATTTTAAAAAAATCAAGAGGAATCAAATTTTAGGGACGTAGGTGCCATCTACATCCGAGATATATTTGAATTTTATTTTATATTTCTAAAATTATTTAATTTTGAATATTAATATTATTTTAAAAAATCACGGGATATGACTACGTCTTTGGAAAATCATGGATTCCAACCCCACTGGTAGGGGTCATGTGAAATGTTCTTTACATAGACGGATAGACCCCTATTAAATTTGGACACATTAAAATTTCATGACTAGTTGTTGTACAATCCATGAATGCCATGAATGGACATTTGGAAATCAATCAAGTGACATGAACTTGGGTTGGATCATGTGCCTAAAGTGTAAATCTTGGTCAAGCCAATATTTGCCTTTTCTTAATATTGATTGTTTGTCTTTTCTTTTCTTTTAGCACTGATTTTTAGAAAGAAAAAAAAAGCTATTGTTTTTGCATGTGAGTATGTGACACGTCCCGTGATAAGTTCATAAACCCACCAAACAGTTGGCTTTAGTTTGTAATAATATGAATAAAGGAAAGCTCTGCAATAGTTGTTGGATAAATATCTTTTGATGGTGACCGAATTTGCCTTCTTTGTCTATTATCATCATATATTTCTTTAATGTACAATTTTATTATTAGTCAAAAGCTTATTTTTTTATTTGTATTTTATAATTTAAAACGCAGACTGCTAATTTTGTTTAGTTTCAGAAATATGCATCTATAAAAAAATTATAATTTTATAATTATTTTATACTAGATCATTGTGTCAAAAAATCAACCATAGTTAACTGATTCATTTTATTTAGAGGAGAGATATAATGTCTTTATATTTTTGTGTCTATGTGATGGCTCTAAATCTACGTCATTCAATAAAAATAATAAATGACCTAAATTTACATGCATAAAAAGATATGCATGATGTAAATTTTGGAGGTATAATTAAGATACACAAAAGTAAAGACATTATATCAATGCTCTTTTATTTATTTAGTTTTACATTTGATCTCGTACAAAGTGAAGATTAAAAATAAAAATAATTATATGCATGTCTGTCACAAAAATAAACAAAATTGACAAATAAGAATTTTGGTATTTAAATTAGATGACTATTGTACTGTGCGTTGCATAGTGCATGTGCGAACCATTGGATTTGGGCAAATCCAATAAAATACAAATTTGATCCAGATCCAACGGTTCTCATCAGGGGTGGAGCTACATGAGGTCAGGGAGGGGCAGCCGTCTCATCCTGGAATTTTTTTTGCAAAATAAGCTTGTGTTTTTGTACAATTTATTTTTTTTTTTTGCAAAAATAATCATGTATATTAAAAATGTGTATCATTGTGCCACTTCCTGAAAAAATGATAGATCTTGCTCTTCTCTGACGGAAATCCTGAATCCGCCTCTGGTTCTCACATTCATAATATGTACTATACATGGTATAGTAGCCTATCTCTTTAAATTTAGAATTTGAAATATAATTAAAAATGTGAACTTGTGACAAAACCTTGTGGCATTGGAATATCATTTTTTTTTAAATAAGCGGTGAGCGTTCACCACTTTATTTTTTTTTAACAAAAACGAAGTTACAAACTCAATGACACAAATTTAACAATCCAAAATCACTATCTCTATCTATAACCCATCCTATCTATCACTATCTAATATCCAGAACAATGGCAAATTATCTCCACGCAAAATCCTATATGTAAGTCTAAACCCAATAGAGAACTAACATAATCCTCTGATTCCTAACAATAATCTTCACACCCCTGTAAGGCATCGGTACATCATCCACTTATCGATTAGGCCTTTGAGTTTCCATCAACCGCCGCTTTCGATGCTTAACCCAACTACACCGCCAAAATAAAGTAAATCCGCTCTAAGATTGATTGGTTATATATGTGCCTTCCAATTCTCAGATCCCCACCTCAATTAGCGGTCAGTGCTACGCATAAGTCATTTTTCATAAACAACGCCGGAAGGTTTAATAATTTATTAATTTAATGTTCCCATGCCACAAAATTATGGCACCACATAATGCCACAACAATACAACATTATCCTTTTTATATTTCAGAGTTTAAACATTGAAATCAAACTATTAATCTTCTTTATTTGTATGAGACAAGCGTCTACATAAAACTTTATATTTTTTTTTTCTGTTGCAGAAGATTGTGGATTACAATGAATTAATACATGATAATTTTGCAACCACTTAGATCAAATATAAAAAAAAATCAGAATTTTACAAAATTATACATTGGCGTCCTCATAATAAAGATAAATAAGGTTAATGGATCGAATTGATATGAGTTCTAAGTTTTTGGGATATTAAAAAGGTTTTGTGATATTTTGTGACATCAAATTCTTAAAATCTTTACATATGTTTATGGGTGTTTTCCGAAAAAAATTTAAGGGAGAAACTTAGTTACTCTATTTTTAGATACATTGAGTACTCCTGATTGTTGTGCATTGTCCGATCTTGATGCATGATACAAATTTTGATGTATCAAATGAAAGACAATAATCAGAAGTATTTATTGTACCTAGAAATGGGGTACCTAAATTTTTTCTTAATTTTAAATTTATAGAAAATAGTAATTACTTTTTGTCGAATTTATTATTAGTAGTGTATTAGTGCTGAATGACTTCAGGATTGAACACTAAATGGCGCACCACATTAAAAAAGTGGAGGATTCAAATGTCTCTAATTTTGTATGTCTTCATCATATCGTCAAAATATTAATCACTTATCACTTTTACTTTATTCTTAACTTCATTTTTTATTTCTTGCTAAATAATAAAAATTTGAAGAAGCCACGCAGACACAAAAATAAAGATATTTGAACAATCCTCTTAAAAGATTCATTTAGATATTTATTTTTAATTTCCGTTATTCTGTCATTTATTAATTATTATATTTACTTGATAGAGATCTCAAAACTTGGACCTCTCACTGATGGTGGGTCCCCACTACTTGTCCTTGTCATAGTGTCTTATTCCGAATGGTGCCATATGCAATGCAACTATGCAAGGAAGCTATAAATGAAGAAATAAAAATAATAAAATAATTCCAGTTTATTTTTTCCCTTTCTTTCTCTGTCGCATTTACTGAGCCCAACAACAGATCTCAGTCAAGTGTGCTTACTCACCTTCTCTCTCCCCTCTTCCTCAACCTCTCTCTCTCTACAATGCAGTTGAATATGCATTGTCAGAGAACTTGACGAATATGAAACCATCTCCTCCGTCTGATCTCTCGCGCCGTCGCCGCATCGTCGTCGGAGCTCGGGCAAGGAAGAGCGCCACCTCCACTTGCGGCAACAGGAGTGCTCCACCTACTCCTCTTCTCCGGTGGAAGATTGACAGTGCCGACGCTTCTTGTCAGACTGATGCTGTACCAGTTGTACCATCTGCCTCAGCAAGAAAGCTTGCTGCGGCGATCTGGAAACTAGGGTTTGAGGTGTGTTCACGAGATCTCTACATTCTTTGTTTTTTCTTTTTTTTCTTCTTCTTCTTCTTTTCTTAAGCATGTGATTGTCTAATGATGTACTGCTGGAAATAATATTTTGGAAGTACTAGGCTAGTGGGGTGAAGCTAAGAGCTGGTTTTTGGAGAGGTTGATAGCTGCATTTATTAATTTTACTAGAAGCTTAACTTAAACACATTTCAGTAACTAAAAGCTCTGTTCAATTGAGTCGATCTCTTATTGGGCAAGCTCTGTGCTCATTAATGTCTTTTGGGAACTTGATTTAACTTGTACTTTTTGAAGAAAAAATCTATTTAGCAAACTATAGTGATGTGAAAGTTTAGATAATTTTTGTGAATCACTGTATCCAATTAAGCATTTTGCTTAATTTTTCTTTCTTTCTTGTGATAATATTATTTAGTAGTAATTATAACAAAGTTCTTTCTCTGGATACAGGCTGATCCAAGTGGTCAACAAAAATCAAAGGTGTTCAATCAACTGAGAACAGTAAATCATAGCAACACAAAGGATGGCCTACATTGTTACATCTCTCATGAGGTACTTTCAAGTTCTGAAGCAATAATTAATTGATTCTAAATAAGTATAGGTAACAAAGAATTGCTTGATCCTCTCGCCAAGGATTGTGTTCCATATATACTCTACTTTTGGCTATGATTGCTACAGATCTACGCATTAGATCTTCAATTTTGTTTTGATATTATTCGCAATTACTTTTATTTGTAGAATGAAATCTATGCTGAATCGCCACACAGCACAGCAGAGACAGCAACTAAATGGGATAGTGAGTCACACAAAACGTTCTTCCAGCAAAAGCTTCTAGAATACAAACCTGACGCTGCTGTGGCTGCCTCCATCTCCTCCATTCAAGCCGAACTGGATGAAGCCAGGACACGCGTCTATGATCTGGAGGCTGAAAAACGACACACAAAGAAAAAACTGGACCATTTCTTAAGAAGAGTTGCTGAAGAGAAGACTTTATGGAGAAGCCGTGAACATGAAAAGATCCGAAGTATTATGGAGGCGGTAAAGGATGATTCGAGCCGCGAGAGAAAAAACCGCCATAGGCTTGAAATTTTGAATTCAAAACTGGTTAATGAACTTGCAGAAGCTAACATGTCAGCAAAGAGGTAACTATTGGTTGTCAAAATATGACCTTATCTTTTGGTATAATGACATATACTTGTCATATGATATACATCAACAATTTTTTTGGGCTTTTACAGAAGTCCTAAATAATGCAGAATTTTCAAGAAATAATTTTGAAATTTCAAATTTAGGAAGTAGGGTAATTATTCATGAAACTGTGGAAGTAAGTGATGGTTAGTTTTTAGAGCAAGTCAAATTTTCCTAGTGTAGCCACTCAAAAATGTCAATAAATTATTTTTTTTTGTACAGAAATCAACAAAGAAGTATTACTGCAAGCCAATTTTTCTATCTGATAGCAATATGCTAAAGTACATGTAATTCTGGAATCTGAAATATCCTCTTGGTCCTATAAAACGGTATCTCAGTTGCCTGAATTTTCTGGAAAGCAGGCAAGAATTAAAAGAGTTCAGAAATATGATACTAATACCAACAATAAATCATCTCATTCCTCTTGGCCAATAAAATTGCATTCTCATGGCTACTTCAGTAGACTTCGGGACCTTCAAATGATATACCTTGCTTCTAATATTGTTGTTCTGATGGCTAGTTTCCTACATATTTTTCTTATAAACCTCTTATGAGTCGCACACATTTTTTTTATTACACACACAGCTTTTTGCCTTTACCAAGAGTTTTAGTATTTCCTAATTTGACAGGTACTTGCAAGACTATGAGAAGGAAAGGAAGGCGCGTGAATTAATGGAGGAGGTATGTGATGAACTTGCCAAAGAAATAGCAGATGACAAGGCTGAGGTTGAGGCCTTAAAGACAGAAACCCTAAAAGCAAGAGAAGAAATTGAAGAAGAGCGAAAGATGCTTCAAATGGCGGAAGTGTGGCGTGAAGAGAGAGTGCAAATGAAATTACTTGATGCAAAATTGACACTAGAAAACAAGTACAAGGAGCTAACAGACCTGCAGATTCACCTTGAGGGCTTCATACGAGGAAAGTGCGGTCATGATGTAACAAAAGAGGCTGTGAGAGAGGCTGAGCTATTAATAGAGGCAGTTAGTAGAGCTAAGTTGCCCAATATGGAGGAGTTTTCATATCAGCGGCCCCGTTCGTCCGAAGATATATTCTCAGTCTTTGAAGAGCTAAGGCCCCAAGAAGATGTGCTTGAGAGAGATATTGAAGAGTGCCGTACCAATGGAGAGTGCAATAGTCCCGACACTGATATCTTCCTTGAGAAACCAGTGAAGCGAGTTGGTAACGGGTCGAGCAGTGGAGATGGCGAGATAGATGATGGAAGCGGTTGGGAGACGGTTAGCAATTTAGATGAACATGGATCAAGCAATTCTCTGGAAGGAAGCGAACCCTCGGTCAATAACGGAATCTATAGGTCAAACAATGGATCAGTTAGTGGTACTGGTACTGGTACAGATTGGGACGAGACCAGTGAGGTTTGTTCAACCAACGCCGGACGCTACAAAAAGAAGGCTTCATCTTTTATAAAACTCTGGAAGTCATCTAACGGTAAGGATTCCAAGAACATCAGTGGGGAGATATCTAATGGGAGAGTGTCAAATGCAAGCAACTCCCCGGATCTTAAATCACGAAAAACTGGTCTGGGTTCGCCAATTCCGGTTCA
Organism: Eleocharis quinqueflora; assembly: GCA_964058865.1. Taxonomy (NCBI): domain Eukaryota; kingdom Viridiplantae; phylum Streptophyta; class Magnoliopsida; order Poales; family Cyperaceae; genus Eleocharis; species Eleocharis quinqueflora. Next base: position 288,804 of record CAXKVX010002068.1, on the reverse strand, counting down.
GTGGAGCTCCCCCGACTCAGTGAGCGCACATGTGGCTCGCAAAGTGAACGGGTCTATTGACTGGCCACGTGGGTTCCAGAAGCAGAGCCTCAAGTCAAAGCTAATGGAGGCAAGGGTAGAAGGAAAGAAGGTTCAACTGAAGCATGCCCTTGAGCAAAAGATCTGATGCAGAGTAGTATTCGGACTAGCTTGTTACTTGTTAGTAATCATTGGCGAAGTGCTCTGATTAGGGCACTGTAAACAATCTCCATTTGTAAAACGTGAAAAAACTAGATGTATAACCATTTCAACTTGTTTTCGTGTATTTTTACTATTTCGTTTAGTCCAGTTGTAATTAGTTGCATTTTTACTGAAGCTTTTTGTGGTAACCAACATTGTTGAGGACTTTAAGTACAAATGGTAGAATAACCGACAACATTGTTTTATGTGACATTTTAATGCATTGGTTAAAAACTGAAGTGTGACACTTTAGTTATTAACACCCTATCAAGGCGATAATCTAATATTTTATTATAGTACAGCCTTTGAAACACACTCTATATCCCTTGATATTTTATTATAGTATAGGCGATAATCTAATATTTTAACATAAAGACTGGAAAAAATATTGTAGGTGTTAATCGGGTGGGTTGGATAGGAATTTAGTCGGTTTGGGTCAGGTACTTAGTGAAAGAATTGCCGCATCTCGAATTGGATTGGGTTCAGTCATGTCAGATTGTGAACTTTTAGAACATGTTTGAATTTTTTAACAGATCGAGTTGAACTGAAGTCAGTTTATTACTTTAAAAAATTAGAACCAGGTGTTATTCAGGTCAGGTGGACGAGTAGTATGGTTGAGTTAATTTTTTTTTTTCCAATCAGGTTTTAGTTGCTTTGAGCAAGTTCAGTTTGACTTAAAAAATATTGCAGATAGATTGTTAGATAAAATTCAATTGAGTCTCAAGTTCAAATCAAATAGACTTTACAAAGTTGTAACTCGAATCGAGTTATAAATCAGACGACTCGAGGACACTTTGGAATAGGGTCACATTTGATTTGACTAAATCTAAATAAATTGGTAGGCACCATATTGGAGGGTTTTTGTTAACTGTATTTTCTTAATTAAAATATAACGGACCGTTATTAAGGAAAAAAATAAATGTTAGCTCTTTCTATTCTATAGTTGTACTTGGCTGAGTTAAGAAATCAATTAAAATTCAAAGCTCTCAAGAGAGTCTATGATTGCTAGGGAAGTAGACTTCTTGTATTCAATAATTGGTACAGTAACCGAAGATGCCAATTAATAATATATTCCACTATTTTATTTGGACATAAACTATTGGATCCGAAATCAACTATTAAAAGTAAAATATATACTCTGCATGAAGCATGAACCATTTAATTAGACTGACTAAAAGCTCGGAATTAGTACAACTTGAGAGGCGACTGTCTGAAATCTATTAGTTAACTCATTCTGTTTACTTTACATTTGCTCTCATAGAATACAACAGTGTCAAATGGTGTGTTCGTGCAATTGAGTTTGTTACCAGACTTGGAAAAATTAATTGATAAGTGGATCTAGATCAAATTAAGATCATTTCTCAAAGCATCAATGTGACTAAATTAAGAGCACGCTAGTAAGAGAATTCTACCAGCAGTTAAGAATTACTAAGCCAAATCTCAGTTATCCAACCATGCTTGTCTTAGCAGTCGAGAACACATTAAGCACATTAGCTTAAACTTCAAATATTTTTCTAAAAATACAACAACACATGAAAAAGAAGAGAGGAAAAAAGGCCAAATTGAAACAAGCCACTAACTCAAAGCTCCCATCTCTCGCCTCGCCTCAACCATCTAGTCTAAATGAAATACAACAATCCAGCCTTGGCTGATATAACAATAGGGAACACCTAGATATTACAAATCATACAAATTACAAGTATTCTAATAGTTGTCACTTGTGTCTTTCACATGCAAGCACCAAGAGAGTATAGGTCGCAGCTCATGTCACCATCCGAGTAAGAGATATCATCTCTCTCCTACAAAATAAAAGGTTAAGCATCAAACTGCATGCTAGACAATAATTTAGCAAAGATTGCAATTCAATACCATACTCAAGTACTGGGCATGACATGAGCTGCAATTCAATACCATATTCAAGAAACCTTCAACTGAGCTCGACCAGAGCAACCAAAACCTCAATTTAAACATGTCATTTCTACACAAGTCACCCATTTTAGGTTATCTTAGTTCTAAAATTAAACACCATGTAGGAATCCTCTATTGGGCTCAAAACAAGAACTGGTATGATACTGACCAGATTAATGGTACTGGGACTTACCGATCTCAAATATGGTACTTTTTTAACAGTGAGTACCTAAAAGCATGAACTTGTTCTAAAATCTTTACCATTTTGATCACGGAATTAAGCAAGCCATCAATGCTGCACCCACTAGATCCATATCCACCTTGCACCCTTGAAACTCCCAAACTATACTCATCTCTCTGTTTGACCTGACTTTCATGATTTGTCACAACTCCGAGCCCGCTTACACTGCTTCCCATTATTCCGCTTGTGGCTAAACTCTCTCTTTGGTTCAAACCCCCCCGATTCAGTCCTTGTACCATGCTAGTACCAGTGGCAGAAATCGTAATGGGATCAGCCAAAGTGTTGCAATTATTGTTGGTTAATTGTGAGTCAAGATAAGAGCTCAAGAGGAGGCTGGATTCGTGCAACTCATCTTGCCTCCATTGCACTTTAGCATTATTTTGACTTGCACCTCCAAAACTTAATAATTTGGATTCCTCATTAAATAAGCTGGATGATGAAGGGATCTCCAGGGATTGGTTTTCTGCCTTTGTTATGCACCTATTTTCAAACGAAATCGGCTTTGCGTGAAAAGAAGCTGCTGCAACTGCACCTTGGCTTGGTTGCATGCATTCTCGACTCGTTTGAGGCAGCAATGTATTGTTTGTTATGTTTGAAAATGAATGTCCATTCGGCAACTGGTCATTAAGTAGACTTGCATGATTAGTTCCAGGTAAGTTGACCAGCTGGAACTTATTAAGATCATTTAATGGATTGGAACTCAATGACCTATTGGGTAAAGGAGATAGTACAGGAAGGCCCAGAGTTGCAGGATTGGCCCTGTTTAACAAAGACCCTCCAGTTGCTTGGAAAGAGGAGAGGGAAGGGGGGATTTGACTGGAAGTGGCAAGTGGGTGGTAGGACTGGAGGCCTTCAAACATGCCCATTCGAAGGTACGAAGGATCTCTAGCTCCAAAAGCAGCTGCTATGCTCGCTTGCTGAGATGCCACCATACTCAGCCTTTTCAAATATAGCCTGTATTTCTGAAAATTAAAAGAAAAGAACTTTAAATCTTAGATTTTACCAACACATATTTCACATATCATTATATTAATTTCTGGATGCCTCAGTTATTCAGTAATGCTTGCTGCCTCAAAATGTTCTTTTGTTGTTATTCCCTGTAGAAGTTACCTTGTATCACTGAATTAATGTTACATGCACTAATTACTACTTCATAGCAGTTTACCACAGAAGAACGTTTACAAATGTTTTAATCTAGATAAATTACTACGAGAACCAAAATTATTATTTTCCATAACAAAGTAACTGCAACACCAATACTTGACGGCTATCGTCACTCGGGGAATATATTACAATAAATCATTTGGAGTGCAACTAAAATAACTATATACCAGCAGTTTCAAAGAGAGGATAATTTGGCCCTTTTGTTTTCCCTTCTTCTCTTCTTTTTTTCTTTTACTTTCTTCTTTTTTTCAAAGTGACGTCGTGTGCTATATTACCTGTAAGTGACTCGCAACATTTTCCCTTGTGAGTTTCTCCACATTCATGAGCTCAAGGATCCTTTTTGGCACAGCTTCTACATCAAGAAAAAGGAACCATAACTGGAGTAAATTCTATTAAAAATCATTAAGATAAACAAAAGCTAAATAAGCCTACACAAATATTGAACAACTTGGAAGTACCGGAACCCAGGAAAATCTCCCCACAGCATTATTGCAAATCGAAATATAGTTCCATCAACCAGCTATTGGCAATTATTATTAATACAGATTTTTCTTTCCCCTATATGTCTGTTTTCTCCAAAAGAAGCTTCAACATCAATTATTTTAATTCAAAGAAGCAAAAAAAGAAAAACCTACTGTCAATTCCTAGCTGGTTAACAGCAGCTACAAACTTCCGGTGCAACTCAACTGACCAAACCACTCTCGGTTTCTTCTGGGCCGATGGATCTGGTTCCTCATTATCCAAACCATTATCCTCCCCATCCTCCTCTTCTGGTTCATTTTGATCCTTTCTCTTCTTGTTATAGCGGCCTGAGTTGTCTGACGAGCCGTTCTGACCATGCTGTCCCTGTGCATGTGAGGGGTTCAAATTTGGCAGCCTGTCAGGCTCCAGATCATCCGCTCCTAAATTGGTATTTCTTTCACGGTGGCTAAACCTCCTTCGTAGTACATGTTGCCATATGTTTTTGAGTTCTTCAAGCCGTACAGGTTTTAGGAGGTAGTCACATGCACCATGTGTGATTCCTTTCATGACAGTTTTTGTTTCACCGTTGGCTGATAACACTGCAATAATACATACTTATATCAGTAATGTTATTTTGCATAAAGACCAAAACATCTTGAGTAGTAATTCATATTAAGTTATTGATACAATATTTTTCCCTTTTTGACATCACCCGAATATGGCAAATACTACAAGTGGAAGGTTTAATTCAACTACTATAACTAGTTTTAAGCATATGTTGATGACAAGATGCGAGAGAAAGACAAAAGGTAAGCAGATTATTTCCATGTTGCTACAATGTACAAAGAAAAACTTAATCCTTTACTAGGCTTTCATGCTTTCATCACTAACACCAAAAGTACCACGATACAGGTATGTGTGTGTTACACGCACATAAAGGGAGCATGTTGAGCGTGTTTAGTGTGTATGAGAGAAAGTGAGAGATGTTTGGTAATTTCAATTCAAAAGGTGATATTTTTAGAATAGAATAAGAAAAATGTTATAAAAGGTATCATATTGACATACTAATTACAGGAAGATCCATTTCTAGACCAACAAGCTCCAGAAGCTTGAAGCCATCCATGTCAGGCATGTGCACATCACTAATAACCAAATCAAACATGTCTTTGTTTTCTCTTAATAGCATCAGAGCTTTGGCTGCCTGGTTTGTCATAGTCACTGGGGTGAAAAAGAACACAATTAGTGTTAATCACTGGGATCTCAGTGTCATGGATTGTACCAATCAGGCTTTTCCGGGATGGAAACATCTTATATTGGGTTTTTATTTAATTTGTTTCCAGACTTGAGTATTTCCAGATTAGCCTGTTATATAGGTCAATCTGTTACCTAAATCACAAAGCAGTATACAGAAATGAAAAAGGAACAAATAAATAATAATTGAGCAAAACATCCTGGGATCTAATTTGTCCGTGCTAGCATAGCACTGGACTAGACATGAGCGGTATGTGTCAAAATCACAGAATTGATGCTTTCTTTGAACCCTAAGTTGAGGCAATCAGTACTTTAACTGTACTTTCTATTAGATAAGTAGCTGAATTAACTGATAAAACGACTCAAATGGGAAAAGGGGGCAAAAGGTCCAAACTAAAACAAATTATTCAATAATTCAAACCCCACACCAAGTACCATCAAGGATGATTCCCGACCTAATTGAAGCAATCAATCAAATTCACAAACAGTTTACATAAGATTATCCAAGTCTACCAGTAATCCCACTAAATAAAGTCAACATTCAAAGAAAAGCGACCACAAAACCCCTAATCCAAAACGATAGCACTCGAACTTACTAACCATGGTACTGACATCTGACAAGGAGACTCTCTAAGCGCTTGAGGCAAACAGGGTCATCGTCTACAGCGAGAACACGCATGCCAATTGGGAACTGATCGCCACCCGCCATAGGATTGGTTCCTTCCTGAACTCTCATATCCTTTGCTAAAGCAACAGAGAAGAAGAGAAGAGGATTCAGACTTTGCGCCTAAGGATCGGCTATTTCGAGAAAAGCGGCTATAGAGAGAGAGATGGAGAAAGAGCGACTCTTAATCAGTAGCGCATCATAATTCATAAAGCAAGGCAAGAGAAGGGAGAGAGAGAGAGAGAGAGAGAGGAGAAAGAGATAGTGGCTGTTCAGAATTTCAGATCCCACCTAGAGAGAGAGAGAGAGAGGTAAAATGGGGAAAAGGTATAACAGAAGGGAGAAGGAGAGGGGCAGAGAAGGGGGGACCCCAGGCCACAAATGCTTCTATTTGTATTGATTGAGGCGATGGCCGATGGGAGGCAGCAATTTCCTATTTTCCTCTGTTTGTTTTCTTCTCTACAATGATTTAATTATAGCGTGACAAATATTTTTCAACGGAAATATTTCTGTTCGCGCCGCAATTTATCCGTTAAAAAATAATAACTTTGAATAGACAATATGTCAGTATTGCCAGGGTTCTGGGAAGTCTGCCGAATTTTTTTAATAATAATATTAACATATATAATTAATATGTAAGAAAACGACAGATAAAATTTCAGAAATCATTTCGCAGATGAACCCTGCGTGTTTAGAGCTGAAATTCTAATTTCGTCGTTTAAAAAAAAATTAAATTCTACACGCATACATGAGTTGTGTGCATAGGCCTTATAAACGCATACATGAGATGATCACCACTGGATCAGATGAGGAGAAAGAAGAAGAAGGAGTAGAAGGAGGATCGGCGGAAATGGAGTTGTTAGCCATGATGGCTCTGATACCATATAAGAAGAGATAAAGAGAGAATAATAGAAAAGAGAGATGAAGAAGATTGAAACAAGAATGAACTTGTATTTGTTATTATCTGAACTATTACAGTATAGTAGTGTATATATAGACCTCAGCAGATCCATCAAGCTGATCAGTTAGTCAACAGACTGACTAACTATTTTAGTTTCGTTTCAACTTATTACAATATACTGAATGAACTCGGTTCACAAACACCGAGTACTAAACACTAACATTCCCTAACATATACACGCTATAGGGACGTGCGTGTTTAGAAGCTGATTTTTTATTAATCAAAATATTAATAAAATATTCAAAAGCTTAACGTATTCAGAAGTAAAGCCGGCACATTGATTATTTTATTAAAAAATATTAATATTTTAATTTTTTAGTTGGGTCAGGTAAGTTTTGTGGCAACTTCAGTTACGCTCGACGGATTCATAATTAGTATTTTTATCATCAAGTTGTAGATATTCGAGTTTACTTCTATCGTGTCGAGTCTGATTTGTGAGAGAAACGACCAATTCAAAAATAAATCTGACGCAAACTCGCGATAAAAAATTACTAACTAAGATATAAGGTGAAGATGGAGCCAAATTTGAGATGCACATTCCTCCGATCGCAAATCAGACTCGACTCGATTAAAGTAGACTCGAATATCTATAACTCGATGGTTTGCGATGATAAAGAAAACTAATTATGGTTCGTACGAGCGTAGCCGAAGTTGTTACAAAAAATATTTAAGTATGATTAGCATTTTTCTACAAACTTTGGCTACGCTTATCAATATTATAATTAATTTTATTTATCATTGCAGGCCATCGAGTTGTAGATATTCGTATCTACTTCAATCGCGTCGGATCTAATTTACAGTCGGAGGAATATACATCTCAAATTTGACTTCATATTCATCTTTTTTTTATGGTAGACTTACGTCTACGAATTAATTTTATTTCAAACTTGTCATGTATAAGGCTGGAAAAAAAAACACACACACTAGATGTTACTCCATGCCCTTATGTTCCCCGTGATTTCCATTTTAAGAAGGTCTATTGTCCTTCTTAAATCTTGGAAAATTCTGCAGTTTCGTTCTTTCCATAAGCACCATAGTGTGGATTGTAGTAGTCTATCCCATTCTTGCATGTGTTCTTTTCGCATATTAGACCGTCCATCCATCCAAAAGTCCAAAACCGAGTCCTTCCTGAGGTGGTTTGACTGTGTTGACATGATTTGCCATAGTTGCGTTGCGAAGGGGCAAAGCAGGAAGAGGTGGGTTGTCATTTCAGGTGCCTCGTCATTGCACATGATACAGTTGTCTTTGTAGCCCTGCTTGACCGTGAAGATTGGTCTTAATTGGTAATCTGTCCTTGAGTAACGTCCAAATGAAAATCTTGACCTTAAGTGGTGTCTTGATTGTCCAAATGAGGTCAAATGTGTTTGTGTATATCCCGGAATTAATTAAGATCTTGTAAGCTGAATTAGTAGTGAAAGTCCCAGTTGACGTCCATACCCATTTCACTATTTCTTGGTCGTCCGTGACGGTCGATGTGAAATAGAACGAAAGGAATGAGAATAAAGTCCTAAGAAAAAACTATGGTAGACCTTCTGTGTATGAAATCCTTCGATTGTCTGATGTGTTCCTGAAAGGTTAAAGTGGGTACGGACAAAGGTCACAAAAGGAGAGTTATGATGGTTGAACATGTTCCATGTCCATCTAAGAAGAAGGCTTCATCTTCATATTATGTCTTAATTAGTAATTTTTTTTATCTCGAGTTTGCATCAGATTTAATTTTGAATCACTCGTTTCTCCGATCACAAATCAAACTCGACGTAATCGGAGTAGACTCAAATATCTACAACTCGATGGTTTATGATGATAAGAAAATACTACTTACAATCTCGACGAGCGTAACTGAAGTTGTTACAAAACTTACCTAAATATAACCCAACTCAAAAATAAAAATATTTATATTTTTATTAATAAAATAATCAATCGGATGGCTTTGCTTTTGAATATTTTATAATATTTTATTAATAAAAAAATTAGCTTCTAAACACGCACGTCCCAATAACGTGTATAAAAGTTTTATTTTTTCAAATTATCGAGAAGGAAATCTTTTGGTTTCTAGACTCGCAAGTTTCATCTGCGTTTATAAAGGCTATACACGTAACTCCCTTCAACGTGTATATGATTTTTTTAAAACAACAAAATTAGTATTTCAGCTCTAAACTAACATATGCTCTAAACATGCAGATGTTATATGCAAGGGGAGTATTTCTTAAATTCCATTTGTTATTTTCCTACATATTTAATTATATATATTAATATTATTATTTAAAAAAAATCGGGGAAGTCTGTATTTAATTTGTTAGATAAATAATGGTATCTTATTGAAGGGATATATACAGTTTATAAATTTTATTTTGCCATGATAAAAAGGTAATTCTGAGATGAACATCTTTTTTTAAAAATGAAATTATGCATAGATATTTTGGCATATTAGTACAAGGGGAATGAGTTAATGTTTTTTAAAGGAAAAATATAATAAAGATATCGGCATTGATATTTCATCGATACGAAATTTAATATTCATGTTAAATGCGTAAAATTTCAAATCAAAATTAGTTTTTATGATAAAAAAAAAAGGTAATTTTGAGAGGAAGGTGTTCTCATTCTATTCATGAAAATGAGCTGGATAATAAAAATTGGGGTGGTTTTGATCGATTAGGAATGTTTTCATTAAGATTTCGTTCATTGTAGAGTTAATTCTTTTATTTGTTAAGAAAAACGAAACTTGCATGATTTTGAAAGCGAAAAAAAAGAGTTAATTTTGTTCACCACAAATTTAGACAAAATTTTCTAAGCAATAATTAACCATTCTCATAAATATTTCATTAGTAGATGTAACTTCACGTTTTATGAAATAACACAAGCTTGGTTAAAGTCAAAACCATTAGTTGTAAATCTCAAAGTTCTCTTTTATAAATGGGAGCTGATACATATATATATCATATTTGATACCAACTATTGATAATTTTATTATGCATCTTTAGTTGAGTTATCATGCACATTATTTGAGTTATTATGCATGTTATTTTTAGGAATTAAAATTTTTACATGTTGTCGATTTTATTATGCACCTTTAGTTGAGTTATCGTGCACATTATTTGAGTTATTATGCATGTTATTTTCTGTAATGAAATAGTTATACATGTTATTTTTTGTACTGAAATAATTATGATATAACATGCATAATAATTCAAATAATATGCATTATAATTCAATTAAATGTGCATAATAAAATCGATATCAATAGTTGATATCAAATGTGATATCTACAAAACATTATCCTTTATAAATATATTTGTTGTATCAAACTGTCTAAATACCATGAACGCAATTTGTCAATTACTTTAGAAACCTTAAGCACTCATCAAGTCATGAGTAGTACTGACGAATACATTAAAATGTCAAATGGATTAGAGCTAAATTTGAAAGTTAATAAATATTGGTAAATTTTAAATGCAAAATATTTGATATCAATAACTTCTAAATCGAAATAGATTCTGTTCTGTTATGGAATGAAAGTTTTAATTATGTTTCTTAAATTCAATTGATACAATTAAATGTTGTAGATCCGTATCTAATATTCCAAAAAAAAAAAAAAATTGCATTACTCAAAAGTATAGTTAGCATCAGCTCAGCACATGTATTGTTTATCATGCATCTGAATTAATTCATAAACCTTCTTTAATTAGGATATTCGGATAATTGTTTTGAGATGGAAAAACAACGAGGTGATAATGATTCGTTTTAAAGCACATTTAGAAAGATGAGAGGGAAAATTGGGCAAGGTAAGCTTGCTAAATTATCTTAAAATGGTTTTTTATTTTCTTCACTTTTTAGTGTGAATTTTTATTTCTTTAACTGTGCTGTTTCTATTTTATTATACTTAGTATTACCTTTCTGTAACTTTACAAGTTTTTTTTTTAAAAAAAAATGTTGATTGTTATTTGAGAATAAAGGCTTTATTGTTGTTGTTGTTGTTGTTGTGTCTTTATTGATTAAGAGTAATGTTCTATGTATGAAAGATTGTAGATTCGATTTTTTTTTTTTGCAAATATTTAAGTTTGATAAACTTGATCCATCTTTTATCATTAAAACAAAAAGATGTTAACTGTTCTTTAAAGAAAATTTAAACCTTATTTTTACTTGTAGCCAGAAAGAAAAGAAGAAAAAAAATACAGATAGAAAGAAGCCATGATATGATACATTTAGGACTATATCTGTTTCCAGAGAATCCATTCAAGAGAACATTTGATAATTCCTTCAATAATGACCATATTTTAAGATATTATTTACCTTTTAGGAAAGAAAAGGAGAGTAATTGCAGCATTGATGCTGTCACAATTTTTTTACCATATCAGGAAAGTTTTAGAGGTAACACAAAACGGCAACCTTATTACATATTCCTTCTCAACCAATCATATCATGTCACCAAACCCATCTCTCGCTTTCGTGTACTCGAGTCTTTAATTGAATATTTTCAACTTCATTTAATAAAATTGCCAACTTGCTAAACAATTATAGTGATATCATATTGCTCTGTTTTTTATCTACTATTTTACGATGGGAATTTTGTGCAAAACCCAAATAGGATTTTTCTATTTTTATTTTTTTTACTGATTTTTCTTTTTTTTTTGTCATGAAAAAAAAGAAAAGATAATTAACAGATTTTTGTTATCAATATTAAATAAATCGAACCAACCTTTAAGTAAAGTTCCACCATAAAATGAAACCTAAAGAAGAAAAATTCTAAAAATTTATAATATATCTCCAAAGATTTATGCAAAAAAACAGGTCAACCTATAGATGTTGTACAGAATGATCTGAAAATTTTTTATATTAACAAAAGAAGTTTAAGATTATGGTATTATCGATCGTATAGTATAGCAAATAGACCTTTTATATTCTAATCTATTTTTTTAGGAAAAATGTGCCTTTTTATTATTATTATTTATAATAATAATATTATATAAATTATTATGAATGTTCTAAGAATCATGTTAAATTAGGTGACAAATTGTCACGTATACTGTATATACGTATATTTGGAGTAAATTTTTTGAATAAAAAATGACAAATTATAAAAAAAAATTGTACCAGTGAAATCCAATTAATTGATGATTAATTCGACATTTTTGTTGTTGTTGTTTTTTTTTATTAATTGAGTTTTATTTCCTTGATTTACTTAAATTATAATAATTGTAGACACGATAGAAATGAAGTTTTAAGAACTTCTGTTTTAAAACTATAGTTGTTTTTCGTACGACTGCCTCGAAAAGAAATTGTTTCCTATAGAAGTGTTATGTTAAAAAAGAAATAATTCTTAAAAGTAAATTTTACATGCAATGAATTTGAATAAAAAAAGTTTTTCGATATGATAAAATTTTATATAACACTTCTATAGTGAACAAACAATTAGCACATGAGGAGATACCCCTTTAATTTAACATGGAAAAAAATTGGGTGCTCCATTAGCTGGGTACATTTAGATACTCCTGCTAGTAGTGATTGATGAAATTGAATTTTGGGAATTAAAAAAATGAAATTATTATATATTATTATATGGTGGATTATATGTGATTGGTATAGTTGGGTGCACTGAATACTCTGATGGAATATGTAAGTCTTTGTTATTTAACATTTCAGTATAAATCATAAAAAAAGAAAGAAAAAATGAAACTTTTTCTCACAAAATCTTAGTGTATCTCTTGATACTGTATCTCAAAATTCAATTTAGTTGAATTCCAGCTCAAACTCGAACAACGTTTTTTTTTTGGAAAAAAAATGAAAGAACAATTAATCCTAACTTGAAAGTTGAGATACTGCTGGGAATATGAGATACATACCGAGACTTGCACAGATCTTCAGGGCGTCAAAAAAATAACTCGTCTTACAACGCCTTCGTAAGCAGGGGCGGATTCACTGTAGATCAGGGGCAAGCGCCTCCTCTGTAAATTTTTGTTTGTAAATAATCTTGTATATTTATACGATTTATTAATTTTTTTTGCAAAAATAATCATGTATATTTAAAAATGTGCATCATTTTGCCTCCCGAAAAAAATAGTCACCCCTCAATGGAAATCCTGGATCCCTTTGTCTGTAAGGCGTTCTTACGCCTCTGAAGATTTTCTCAAATGCTCTCATTCTAATATGCAACTGATTTTTGGGTTCAAATCCCTAGAAAACTGTTACAACGCCTCTGAGATCCGTTATTACGCTTCACAATGTGTTATAATGCTTCCACCATGTGTTACAGTAATGCATGTCTAAGACTTTTCAATGCTTAGCTGATATTTTGAGCTCTAAACATTCTGACTTCTAAGCCTCTTTCTACAGAATTGTTACAACGCCTCTGGATCCTGTTACAACGCCTTTTGACCCATTGTAACACCTTCTCTGACGTTACAATAACACAATACTTTGTTTTGCTCTGTTTTTGCATGTTTCTTACATTCTTGTAGTTGTCTTGACTTGTTTTACATGTCTTAGACATCACAAAGAGTCAATTGCACCTGCAAACACACAACTAAACTCTTGATAATATTAATCCAATGTTGCTTTTGCAAATTGTCAAACAAGATTGAGCTAAATCCAACAGATACTTCAAATGAATTGCACAGTACTTCACATGATCAAGTTTCTCTTGTTTATTTTGTGTTTACCTAATTGAATTGCACTAACATATGGTATTTCACAAAGTACAACATGCACGGTACGTCGTATTTGTATCTCGAATTCTAAAGTTAAATGATCGATCCAAAATGTTAAATATGATCTCCATCTTAAAACCACTTTGGAGACAAAATTTTACATTTTTTTGCTTTTTTTCGAGAGTCATAAGTTCATTAATTTAAAGATTTTTTAACCATCCAATATGATTGATTTTCAAATCCCTAAAAAATAGTGAAAATTCTTAAAAACATAAATTTGGGTCTTAAAAGAAATTTTATTATGAAAATCATGTTTAATAGTTTTGAAATTAGTTGTTTGAATTTTAAAATCTAAGACACAAATGTGAAATAGGGCGCGGCGCGTGTTATGCTTTCTAAAATATCATAGCCTCACTCCAAATAAAAATATATTAGAAGTTTTCTTTTTGATAAAAAAAAATATATTAGAAGTTGTTTACAAATTATATTACTACAATTTAGATAAGACAAAGGAAGTGCCAAAATTGTGGGTTCAAGTAAAAATATACAAAACCACGAAGATAACTCTTCAATGACTACGCAACAATTTTGCCAAATCAAAATCATGAAGATTATTCTGAGTTTCAAAAGAAAAAATAAAAGAACAATTAATCCGTAAAGAAATTGATAGAAATATAGGGACATATTTGTTTGCAAGTAAAACTTCACGAACCATTGATTAATAAAAGAGGCGACTAATTGTCCCTCCTACACGCCCCCCAGACAAACCGTCTCCTATTTCGCACGCTGGGTTGACCTTCCTTCCGCATCGAGCTAAGCGAAGCGCGCATAAAGGAACGGGTTGGAGCAGCAACCTTATCGGAGCGGATATCGGAGCGCGCGAAGCGGAGCGATAACAACTATTGAAGCGCGCGAAGAACGTGCATCGGAGCGGAGCTCGAGAATTATCCATCAAGATGTGAGTGACAATATGGAGCGGAGCTTGGTCAACGTGTTTTCATTACACTAAACACAATTTTTCTTTATACTACAAACAAAAAAAGTTTTAATACTTTCTAATTTGTCATCCAAATTTAGTTCTAAGCCTCCATTTTGGAATTCTTCATTCCATTTGGAGTTTCATATTGAATCATGTAAGATATCAACAAAGACTTTATACTGCCAAATGTACTGTTTAAGAAGTTGCAAAGTCACTAAAAGCACTCAAACAAGTTTAGAGCATTAAAACTACACAGCAATCATAAAAACAGTGACAATCACACAACCAAACAATCTTCCACAACCAAACAATCATACTGCATTTCTTCATTTAAAAATACTTCATATCTTCAATCTAACTACTTGACTTCCTTGTCTTCTTCCAAAACAAATTCTTCCTCATTGGTTTCATTAATTAGAAGTTTGTATGCAAGTACTGCTCGCTCCTTCTATATGTCTGACTGCAGGAGTTGGAAAAAGCAATAATTACATAAAATCTGATAGAAGATTAGAAGTCTTTATATTGTTAAATTGAAGTCATAGTACTATTTGAAATTAGAACTAAACAGCAAATGAGGCATAACTGTTGAGTATCTGTGTAAAGTTCAGAGGAGTTTATGTGATAACACAGTAAATGTAACGAAGAACAAATATGGCACAGTCACATTGGTTACTTTGCTTTGGACAAGTCACCCATCTGTAAGGTGCTTCAATCCATTATGCATTGTTTGCAAATTATAGAACAAAAGTTTTAGTCTTTATACTCAACACAATAAGTCTTTATATTGATAGGAAATATAAATCTCTAGAAAATATTTATACTTCACTTAATAGATCTCCAACTAAGGAAGTATTTCACCCATGCTAGACGTTCTCCAACAATCTTCTGGTATGTCAAATTTGAGTCATCACTCAGAGAATTGAACATCATTATCTTTACATTTTGAAGATTCGCAATTGCCAACACCCAATGTTGGCCAGAACACATAGGAATGACCAGCCATCGTGCATAGTCAAATTGTTCACTAAAAAGGTGAGGCTCCAAAGTATATAACTTATGAACATCGCTTTTTGGGGCCAGCTCCTGCATTAGAACACAGTAATGAATTTGAAAGGAAGGTATTGGACATGTAATAACACATAAAATAAATAGTTATAAAACTTACAATATTATATGGATGGATGTAGAACCAGGTATTTAGTACAGCAGTACTCCTATGCATGATATAAAGCATAATCCCCATGAAATGTACAATATAAATTAGTAACAAGAGTTAATATTATATAACAGAACACTTTTAAATGTTCAACTAGCAGCTTTAGATTATTTGGAGGGAAAATGAGGTAATGAAATACTCATACATCTGCAGATATATGTTTTGCATAAATGACTTCTGCAACTGCCTTATACCCGCACCAAAGCTTGTCGTCTTTATTTTTGTATGACACTTCCTTCTCATCGAATTGTTTCCTTCTCGGCTTAATGACGAAATTGTTTAGAATAGTTGTTACTTCATCACTGAGCCTGGCCCTTGCCCTGTATGTCCACCTACATAAATATAATAACATGAAGTCATAATAGTTGCACAGAGAAGTCTTTATAGGTATATGAAGAAGTCTTAATTGTTGTTGTAACTGACAACAATAGAATGTTTCAGTCAAGTCTAAATAGTTATATAAGAAGTACTAATAGAATGCAGCACATATAATTTGCTGCTTATTTTTCATCACATGACTCTTGAAGTGAAACAAAATCACTGCCATCAGATTTTTCACTTTCTTCTATTTGTGACAATGAAAGGAAACATATATTAACATTGTAAGGTTCAAAAATAAGAAGAATTATTGATACTATTGGCATGATGTCTTAATACTACATCTATAAAGTATTAATAGTAGCAATTGTTTACAAAAAAGTTTATCAAAATTACTTCTACTAACAAGTCTTTATATGAAACAGCTAAGTCTTAATATCTAAACCTTGCATGCAAAAGAACAACAGATCTGAATATATAAAACTTGCATGCAATATTGAATAGAGTAATTTGTACAGAAGATGAACAAGACAATTAATCGTAGTATAAACCCTAGAAAATGTATTATAGCCCTATTTTTTTTGCATAATGTTACCATTTTCTGGAATAGGGCCGAGTTCTTGTTGTTCGATTGTCCAAGGCTTATGGATTACTTTCTCCTTGCATGTGGTTGATTTATTCTCAGTAGATGCATTGCCCGATTTCTTCTCTGGCGGGTCGATTTTCAACAACGAATCTTCCCGTTTCTTACTTCTCTGTTCTCGATCGCTAGTAGTTCCTTTCTGGTTAGACATTTGGAATGGAGTAGAGTAATCGGAGAGAACAGATGAAATCGAAAAACGATGGAATGGGGAATGGAGAATGGGATTCGATTTTGCTTCTTTATTGATATCAATAAGGTTTACTGTGTTTGATCGACTAGGGAATAGAGAAGGGTTGTACTACTGAGTGGATGTTGATGAGTTGATTTGAAATAAATGCTTCAAACATCTCCATTTTGTAGATTGTGCTTTCACAATTTGAATGAAACGGTGTCTTCACCACTTTTCACCGAAGGGTTTGTACTAGAGACGCGATGTTTCAAGGCAAAAACAGAAAAAGGAAAAAAAAAGTGCAGGGGATGAGACTCGAACTCAATACCTTTGGCGACTAAATGCCACTATCAAATCCCAAAGAGCCACTACACCTTCTCATTTTTCTCGTTTGGTGACATGTCGCAAATAAATAATAGTTATAGATTGAATAGAAATTTTGTCAAGCAATTTTTTTGTGACATCTTAATATTACATTGAAGAAGTCTTTATACTCATTGAATAATGTTATATTTAACAGGTGGAACGTGAGAAATTGAAAAGGTGGCATCGTTTTTTTTTAATAAACAACGCCCTATAAATCTTTCGAAACAGTGTAGATTTTCTCTTCTCATCGAAAAGGATTGAAAGGGTTCCTAACCAGGAGAAGATGGAATATAATAAGACTCTGGAGAGGTCTCGTCAGGTTGCAGTTATACTTCTCAAGAATATCGATCCTGACAAGCCCACCTCAGATCTGCACTGGATACATCTCGACATTATAAACGTATCCAAGGATCTGCACTTGTTACTCCATTCAGTCTGCGAATGGGATGACTGGTTTGAGAATAGTACCGAGGAGGTCCAAAAATGGGAGTACAAGGAAGGAAACTACTGGGGATGGGACCGGAAGGGGTGGCCTCATCAGAACCTTTGTGCTAACAAGGAAGAAGTGAAGCCATATGATGGAACCCCTTGGGATTGGGAAAAGTATCATGAAGAACAAGAAGAGTTGAAGAAAAGGAAAGCCACATCGGATCTGCGAGTAAAGAAGAAGAAGGGGCGTTGGGTACATGAGACTACCTCTAAGGATAAGAAGCCTTATGATGGCACTACTCGGGATTGGGAGAAGGTCAACGCAGACCGTCAGGATGTAGCAAGCAGTACCACTCAGCAAAATTGATTTGCAGTCCTTTTCTTCTTCCATTTTGATATTTTTGCAGATGTGGTCGTTGTTAGTTATTTTGATGTTAAAGCAATGTAATGTATGGCAGTGTGCAACTGTGTTTTTGGTGAAGATGTTAATACTCTGAACCAGTGTGCTTATGTCAATAACTATATATGGCAGTTAAATGTTTTTATTCTCATATATAGTCTTTATGGTCTTTAAATTTTGTCTTAATTTGTCGCTTTCATTTTACAAGGTGAAACATTTTAGTCTTTATACTGTATCATCATAGTCTTTATGCCATTCAATAGTTATACTGTTGAGTTGCAATCTTTGTAATACATGTTGAGATACAATGTGTGTTATAAATCTTCATTGATGTCTTTATACTAGAGACAAAAACTCTTTATACTGTTCCATGTATTTGGCATACTTTATTTAGAAGTCTCAATTTTGTTCTGTTGAATTGCAATATATACTGTAGAATGAAAGTTTTTATACTAAACATTTAAAGTCTTTATACTGCAACATGGAAGCTTTTATACTCAATATTTGAAATCTCAACTAATGCCATGTTGGGGCCAGTAATAAAAAAGTTTCACGTATTTTTACAACCTTTCAAATTATTGAAGTCATTATACTCAAGGCACAAAATCTTTACACTCTCCAAACTTAGTCTTCGTACTAACCTTGCAATTGAACGTAAGAGACAGATTCATTGTCACTATGAGGAATTAAAATTGGATTGTTTACAATTGAACATATGAGTAAGAATATCTGCAAAATGAATTGTCAATTCAAGTATGAAACAATGTAATGTATGCAAAATGAATTGTCACTTAGCAACAACTATATCAATGGGATGCTTATTTGTAATCTTCTTTGGCCTTCCTCTTATCTTAGATTTTATAGGTGGTTTAAGTCTAATAGGTGGTGCAGAATTAGCCGTCTCACCAATAACACCCACAATGTGACCTTTTCCTCTCCCTCTTCCTCAACCTCTTCCTCGGCATCTTCCAACATCAAGTTCACTTCCTTCACCTACATAGTTACTAATAATTCCATTCTCTTGAATTGTTGCAGGCTATACTTCTTGAATAGTAGAAAGACCTATAAATATGTGTACAAAGTAGAACTCAGTTTCAACATTAAATCTTTACATAGAAACATATAAGTACAACTATCTCTAACTTCACCTGCAGCAGCAGCAGCTATTACATTCTCTAGCATTTCTGCAAAATTTCCTTCTTGAGTTGTAGAAGAACCTAAAATTAGGCTTATCAATATAAGTCTTTATACATGGACAACAAAGTATTTATACTTGTATTGAAATGTCTTTATGTAACATACCGTTGTATCCTCTGGGGGTTCCTATAGAACCGGATGTGTTTCCAACAGAAGAATTACCAATAACTTCTGAATTAGGTTCTTCTGAAGAATTGAAGACTGCATTGTTGACTAACGAATGAGTTTATTCAAAAAGACAATGAACTAATTTTCATAATAAAACGCAACGACAAGATTAACGAACCTATGAGTTTCATTTTGAGTTCATGAAGACTATCAAAAACTTGTTTTCTGCGATCTTCATTGACACAACCATAGTTGAGCAAATCGTTAACTATCGGGTTAATAGCTCTGTTCAATTCATAATACCTAACATAAAAAGTACCAAGTCTTAATATAAGAACTTATAAGTATTAATACTTCAAAAACAAAGTCTTAATATTAGACTGTTAAGTCTTAATACTGGACAATAAAAAGTCTTAGGTAACCATGTTACTTCTGTTACCCTGTAAGTCTTAATACTACAACTGCAAAGTCTTAATATTAGAAAGTTAAGTCTTAATACTGTAACTATAAAGTCTTATGTTAACATCATACTTCTATTACTCACCTGTAAGTCTGAATACTTCAACTACCAAGTCTTAATATAAGAACTTATCAGTCTTAATAACTAATCAGTTCCATCAAAAAACAGAAACATGTGTCAGATTTTACTTGTTATGTTCATCTGGGTTGGAGCAGGAAGAGCCCTTGAGCATCAAATCTGGGCGAATTATATCTTTCCTCCATCGATCCATTACATATTTTCGATCAACGGAAAATATATTCTCACTTTTTAGAACTACAATGGAATGGGAACAAAGAATTCCATTTGTAAAAAAAAGATGACAGACACACATGACCTCTTTGAACTCCCTATGAAAAATTACATCAATGGACTTTGAATTTATACAATCAGTAACCACGTATACAGCAAAACCATCCTGTCGAAAAGGTATCTACAAACAAAATTTACAGTGTTCTTTATCTGTTCTTGACACTTGTAAAAAATTGCTTTGGTATAGTGATCACGGAATTGACGTTCCATTGGTAGTGCACTACATAGTACATGAGTTCTGTATCTCGAATCATGGTCAGCTAGGTGTTCATTCTCCCAGTTTCTTCCCAAACATGACAGAAATAGTAAGTTTCAGAGAAAACTACAAAATCAAGCTACAATGAAAGATGGATCAAAAAAATCTTGCATGAAGTATTTATACTGCAGTCAGTGAGTCTTCATACTACATGCAAATGCAGTCATTACAAATATTCAATTAAGTCTTTACTGTCAATTAAAATTATATTGTCTTATAACTAAATGAATAAAATCTTTATACTGAATGCATCAAAACAATACAATTGTAATTTCTAATAGTTGGAAGTATAAACCAGCTTGTACAACTTAGAATAAAACAATGACAATACCTTTATGAAATTAGAGAGCAAATTCGTAAAGACTTGTTCTCTTTTTGAGCCACTCCTTCATAATGTGATTCATACTTTCAGCCCTCTGTGTTGTAGTCATATCAGCCCAAAAATGGTCTTTAAGATAGGCTGGCACCCATTTCTCTTTCATTTCAAACAAACCACAGAATCATTCATTATCTTCTTTCCCTGTTCAATTAATAAAATGAAATAAAAATAGGGCATCTTTTGATAGTACAAATGCTAACTAATTATTATTTGGTGTAAATGGAATTTACAAGGGTGTCTAGTACCTAAATCTCTCATAAGCTTGCGCCACCTATCTTCGGCTTCGGTGATAGAGCCATATACAACAGATTTTACCATATCCGATAGTGTGTCCTTATTCGGTACATTGCCCCACTTGGAAGCTAATTTGTGTAGAATGTGCCAAGAACAATATATGTGTATTGTATCAGCACCAAAGACTTCTTTAATACCAGCTTCAATACTTGCACATTGGTCAGTTAAAACCTCATGAGGTTTAATGCCACCCATGCAATCCAAAAATCTTTGCAAACACCAAATGTATCCAGGTTCACCTTCTTTTGCAAGAAGAGCACATGCAAAAATAACTGATTGGCCGTGGTGGTTCACTCCAACAAATAAAACAAGAGGCATGTCATACCTACAAATAAAAATACACATACTTCTGTTACCACTATAAGTCTTAATACTGCAATAGCAAAGTCTTAATATTAGACTGTTAAGTCTTAATACTAGACAATAAAAAGTCTTAGGTAACCATGTTACTTCTGTTACCATGTAAGTCTTAATACTACAATTGCAAAGTCTTAATATTAGAAAGTTAAGTCTTAATACTGTAACTATAAAGTCTTATATTAACATAATACTTCTATTACCCCCTGTAAGTCGTAATACTGTAACTATAAATTGTAGAACAAGTACCTATTGGTCAGATATGTTGCATCTAGAACAAGTACATCATGAAAATACTTGTAAAGAGAACGACCACGACCGTTCGCCCAAAAGATATTATAAAGTCTTTTCTTATCAGTGTAGTTATAAGTGTAGTGAAAATCTGGATCAACTTCCTTCTTTTTCTCAAAGTATTCAAACGAGAGAACCACATCATCTCCTCCAAGTTTTCTTATCTTCTTTCTCCTATATTTGTCCAAGTGATTGCAAGCATCTTTTCTAGTAAACGTGGCCTTTCCATAACCACCAACCATCTCTATTACTTGCTCAATATTTTTTTATGGTTCCATACTCAGGTCTTCATTATATTCTATTAGTTTCTTATATCTCTCTGGAATAAGACGGTGGGTCGAAATAAGAAATGATGTGTTTGGATCATGGTTGTGTTCCAAGTTGACAGCTTGCACAACCCATTTACTACTAAAGTCAGAATCAGCAATGTTCATGAAAGCCTTGCATTTAGTTCCAACAAATGGGCGGCGGCGTTTCACAGGAGGAGAATGTGTTTCAGGATCCTTGTATTTGCCACAACAAAACTTATACTGATAAATCACATTATCCTTCTTATGGCTAGTTCTTTTAACAGCACCAAAACTGGTCATTTTACCATACTGTATGTAGAATTCCAATGCTTCATCAATCGAATCAAACACCATGCCAACAGCTGGTTCTATGAATTCCAGTACTTCTACAGGTAATGTGACTTCTGCAGGTTCTTCATCAGCATTCAAATCACACTCATGATAAACCTCATTAACGGCATTTAGAATAGCTTCATTAACAACATCTTCAGTTATGTCAGCCTCGTTTTCTTCATTCTCATTTTCATTGAAAATAGATTCCATTTGAAGAACCTACAAATAGAGATCAAAGTGAACAACTGCAGGTCTTTATAATAAAATACTACAAATCTTTATACAACATCAGTAAACTCTTAATACTTAATCTCAGCATTACAACAAACCAAGGTAATAGTAAGAAAACATAAAAGGGGGTATGAATTGGTCAATGTAAAGTCTTTATATTCAAACACAAAGTCTGTATAATCTTCGAAGGTTGTCTTAATACCAAATTTGGAACTCTGTATTACTGGTACCTGTTAAAAACTATGGCATAACTATAGTAATTAACATAACAGTGATACATTTCTTTATATTTCTATATATAAGTCTTTATACTTAATAGTAAAAGTCATAATACAACTGACATGAATTTCGTATTACTAATCACTGTTAAAAACTATGAAATCAACATAACTATAGTAATCAACATAACAGTGATACATATCAGATTTGCGAAACAAGTTTAAAACAATAAGTTTCATACAAATCAAACATTAGGGAACAAGTTAAAGTATTAGGTCGATAGATAGATAAGTTTCAGATCGAGAGAAGTATACATGATAATTTGTATGAATCAAAATCGTAATAAACAACAATTGAATTGTATGAATCAGAATTGAAATCATATCTGTGCGATAATAAACAACAATTGAATTGAAATAAGCACAATATCACACATAAAACAACAACTGAATTGTATGAATCAGAATCGTAAACTGATAATACCTGATAAATTCAGATCAAGCTCCGTGAGATGATAAATAATTCAAGATGGAGAAAAATGATTGATTGTAGAGATGCTTGATTTGAGAAGAGATGCTTGATTCAACATACCCAATGCAATTGGAAGTAGCGATCGAGAGAAATCGGCGATAATACGATTTTGTTTACGCCATTTTAAGCGAGAGAAGCAGAAAGAAATCGGCGAAGAGATGCTTTATTCGAGATCCTGATGCAAGATCGCGAGAGAGGAGAGGAATTGGAAACTAACGAGCGGAATTGGAAAGTAGCGATCGAGAGAAATCGGCGATAATACGATTTCGTTTACGCCATTTTAAGCGAGAGAAGCAGAAAGAAATCGGCGAAAAAAGGAAGGAGATGTGCGCGTATCGGAAAAAAAATCTTAGGGTCGGGGGCGCGTAAGGGGGACAGGAACTGGGGGGACGTTATATTTACTCTTTTTAAAATTCAAAACCAACATTACAGCCAAAGGCGGAGCTATTCAAGGGCAAGTTTGGGCAAGTGCCCGGGCTTGATTTTCAAAAAATGCAAAATTTAGTGTATTTTTAATTATTTTTGTAGTGAAAAATGAGTTTTTAACGATATTTTAGTGGATTTTAATGAGTTTGTGCTCTGGCTTGATCTCAATCTCAATGCTCGAATTTAATTGTGTCCGAGCTAAAATAGCTTCTGGATCCACCCCTAATTACAACATTCCAGGAACTTTATTCAGTTATCATTAATAAAGAGTTTTACAAGTTGAAACATCACTGTGTTGATGAGATTTTATGAAACGTGCATGATGCAATAACGCAACCACCGAAGTTATTTTACTTACTATTTAAGCAGCTTAAGGGCCGTACATCACCAAAAGATGAAAACGAGAGAAGGTTACAACTCACAAGCGATCACAAGTTCACAACTATGGATTTATAAAAATGAGAAAATTATTTATTTTCCACTCCAAAATTTATAAATTGACAAAGTACCACTACAAAGTTCAAAATAAACAAACTGCAATTAAATTTCTAATGCAATTATTTTACTGTCATTACTAACATATAAAATTAATTTAAAAAACATAAAATTTTAAATGTCCAAAATATCCTCCCACTTCCCCCTCTACCTCCCCTCCCCTCCCCCTTTCTCTTTCTTTCTCATTCTCAATCTCTCTCCATCCAATCCAGCAGATCTAGCAACTCCTGTCGTTTTTGCTTCAAAATCATGCTGACAACAATGGACAACCTAATTAAACGCGGTTGGTGCACGCCGAACATTTGTGTAATGTGCCACTGTAGTGAAGAAACACGCCAACATCTCTTCCAATCATGCTGTGTGGCGACTGAAGTGCGAGCATACATTTTCTCAGCTTTTTGCAATGTGGTATCAACAAAGTACATTGAAGAACTATCTTTCCAGCTGCTCATTGACCCGACGGAATGTAAGAGGGCGGCGCGATGGGAGCTGACAACATGCTTTGTATTATAGAGGGAAAGATGCCGACGGATTTTCACCGGCAAATCTGAACACCCTATTTCGCTAATCAGAGAAATCAGAACTGAAAATAACAACTAGTTTCCAAATACTTAGTGGCCTCAGTCAGTCGGCCAGACCAAGCAAGCAGACTCCACCTGTCTCTTCTCTTCGCAATTTTCCTTTTTTTGCTTTCTTTCTATTTTTCCTTTTTCTTTATCCTTTTTCCTTTTTTAATTTTCCTTTCCTGTATATAAATAAATGTACAAATACCGCAATTATATAAAATTTGAAAGCTTGATCCTCAATTTTTTATCAAAAAAAAACTCCTGTCGTTTTTGTATCTCCTTCTCTGATCTAGCCTTCCAAGCAAGTATCTCTCTGTACTTAACCAAAAGATCATATAATCCTTGCAAAAAGCCAGCACTATTATTTCCCTTCATGTACATAATCAAAGCTCTCTTTGAACCATTCAAAACCAACGCACTGTTGGTTAAACAAGGATTCAACTTGTGAACGGATTTTTTCATCATTAATTGATTCAATATTCAGCTTAGCTCTCTTGAAACTAGTCTCTGCCATGGCTTTTATAGGCTTTGCTAGAAACCAAACCAAATCATTCACGGATGCCTCATTCCCACAATTCTCATTCTCTGTATGTTTCCTCAATTGAACTGACGAATTCAATTCTATGCGTGTACAAGCATGAAGAGACCGGACAGCCTCTCTAAAAACACCAAAAGAAGAAGGAATTTGCGAAAACAATGCCACATTCTGACGTTCACCGGGTCTCAAGTCTCAACTCCACGAGTACGAAAAGAGATAAATGATTTAGTGGAAATAAGACACAGAGAAAAATAACCGCTAAGTAGCAAAGAAAATTCTCTAAATTCTTTAAAAAACTAATTGTATTCAAAACTTGATTTTTTTTTTTTTTACTAAAATGACTAGGGTCTCTTTTATAAGCAACATGTGCCTTGATATCAAAGAAAACAATAACTGAAAAAAATAACTAAACGATATGATAAGTAACTGCTACAGAAATAAAAGACAAAATAGATAAAATATTCTAAACGATTTGGAGTGCACTCAAAGTAATCAATCTGGGTCAGAATCCAAATCAGTATCAGGTTGATTTGTTTTCTGATTTGCGTCAGGCCGCTACAACCCTCCGATTCGTGATCAAAATTAGGATAACGGACTGCAAGTCGAGATCCTTGACTTTTCAGGAAGTCTCAAACCCGAGGAGTTGTTGCTGTTTCGATTGTCATAGTTGTCTCAGTTTCGATTGCCGTTATTAGCGTTGTCACGGTCTCGGTTGTCAATGGAGTTAAGGCGATCCAATAGGGTTGTGATCAATTTTGTGTGGCGTGTGGCTGCTACCTCACGATCTCGGTGCATTTCCTCCAGAATTACTAGGACCCTGAGAGAGAGAGAAGGGAGAGAGGAGGGGTATTATGAGCATTTAGAAGTTTATGTTTTTTAAATATATTTTATATGGTAGTAATGACAGAGAACTAATTTCATTAGAAATGTAATGACAATTTATCAATTTTGAATTTTGTAGTGACATTCTGTTAATTTTTAAATTTTGTAGTGGCAAATAAATAATTTTTCCTATAAAATTGTGATGTGTTCCGACAAAATATTATTTGTATAGTCATGATTAGCTCCTGGGCAATAATTAATAATTACGAATATGTATTAGCCATTAGGGTTATTTAAGAGTCAATTCATCTCGGAAATTAGTTTTCTTGGCAACTTGGAATCCAATTTTAACAAAATCAGTAAGAGAGCACGAAATTTATGAGAAAAATGCTGTCAGTGGATGTGTAATACCATTACTCCATTATATAGTACACAGTGGGAACAATTAGCTGAGCCCCCTTAATTAGTTTTAATTAAGCATGCTCACGTACTATTATGGCAATAATTATGCAAATCCCTGTACTTGCGGCGTGTTGATCAAGCTATAATAGTGATAGATATCCTATGGCGACCCAATTTTACCCCGGAAGTATATATTGACTGATATAAAGTTTGCTTCTAGCATATCCGAGAAATATTTCCTACATGAAATTATGTCTAATTTTCTAAATTTCACTTCTTCTAGTTGAAATTTGAGTGTTGCAAATATCATTGTTCATGGACGAATCAATAACTTTCAAATTTTTTTTTTCATTTTTAATAGAGAATGATTTGATTATTCGAAAATTTCACTCGCAAAGGAGTTCATTTTTTTTTCTCGATGAGTAACACTTTTGTTATTAATGGTAACCGGTAAGTAGAATTTGGTTCAATATATATCTAATATAATATATTAGGAGAAATGCTATGATGCATTAGGAAAGTCATGATTAGTTTTTGCATCACACTCAAATTTCATTTTTTTTGAAACAATCAATCCAAACCGTTCAATGTAATTTTCATATTGAAATCTCATTAGAGACCAAAATTTTCATTTCTTAGAATTTTTATTATTTTTTAGAGTGATATGAAATTTATTGATATAATGATTTATGGACCATTCAATATGTCTGATTTTGCACTTCTTTAAAAATAATAAATAAACTGTTATGAGTTTATTTCCATTGATGCATTGTTTAGAGGGGTGTTTGCTCAAATTAAAAATTAAAAGTTTGAGACATAACATGTCACATACGGAAAGTTCGAGTCTCCCATGACATTGCTCTTTTTTAAGAATGCTAAGCACCTACTAATTTAATAATTTTGCTAAATTGTTATTTTTTTGGAAAAAATATATATTTTGCAAGTATTATGGACGTCGTCTTACATAGTATTGCAAAATATTTCTTTTTTGCTAATTAGATTCTGTCATTTCAGCAAATAAAACATTATAATGACGAAAATATTATGATTAAATGTGAAAATATTAGATCGCTGATATTATAAACAAACTTTTTTTGCATATTAGATTATTAAGATGCTCTAAATCATAACTGTTGACATTTTATTCGTACAAACATTGATTGCTTCAATTTTAACATGAAACGGCTCAGACTACAAACTTGTCAGTTACGTGATTTGAGGAACTCCAATCATATAATAACAATGACCCTAAAAGGAGACAAAGGTAGTGCTCCAGCTCAATCAGAAGGTATATTTACATTACTTTAAGGTAAGTTGAAGTATTAATTCAATAATTCATATAATATTGAAATTTGTGTGTGCAGATTTCGAAATCATGTGAATCATTGAATGAATATGCACCTTACGGAGTACCACACTGCAAATCAGAGAAAGTAAGATACAATAAAGAAGGAAAATGAAGATGAGAAAGAAGAAAAAGAGTTAATATATTACATGGGAATGCTATAACAAACAAACCTATAGATTTCATCAAAACAAGTACAGATATTAAAAATTGTATTTATAAAAATGTTTCTCAACAGTACAAAAATAAATTCAAAATTTATTTTAAAATTTAAATTTAACAGAAATATTTTGTCTGAAATTTTAATTTGTCTGAATTTGCGCCGTTTTAAATATTCAACACGGATAAACTTGTCAATGTCAATACCCGTTCAGTTGAGTTCTCCTGATGAGGTATTGAAGTCATGAAGTGGAATCAATAAACTGAACTCGTTTCATTTCAGAGGAAAGAAAAAGACTCCCCACTCTGCAAATTGCAATCCAAAAAAATCTCAAATATTATAAATAAATAAAACACCGCTTCAAGTTTTGTCATTGTGCAAGGAATCATATCCTCTGGTGCAATATTTTTTTTTGCACTAGAGGGGCGCTAAATGTTTTTGGACAATCCGATCGATTTTAAACGTTTCTGATTTAACAACTAAAAATCTCTCTAAATTATATTCCTGATGGTAGGTCGTCCGATCTTAATCTAACGATTCTAATTTAATGCACTTCTCTCCGGCAAAAAAAGATACACTAGAGAATACCGTCCCATTGTGTAATTGTGTGGGTGTCGTGTGGGGAAGCAGATTCTCTGTCACGCAACAGGAATGAACAATTCAGATTTTCTACGTTGTAAGATACAGACGGTTCAGATTTGATTCAGAAAGGATCTGATATTATAAAATTTAACTTGCACAAAAAATTGAAATTTGATGCACAACACGCATAATATTTTTATTGCGCGGCAGAAGATCTCATTCCACCGTGTGGGGTAGGATGAGATGAGATCATGAGATCAGGCAAGGGAGGTGACACGAATCATCCGCTGTACCGGGATATTTTTTTAGGGATGCTGTACCGGGATTCAAAACGTGGCACTAGATGACTAGACCCGTGGCCGTGATTATTGGTGCATTGTGCAGGCTTTTCAGAATCTTCTTTGTCCTCATTCGCTGAGATCCGTACACGTGGCATGCACTGTCAGACAGTTTGGGGCCGGGATGGCGAATTAGGAAATCCGCCGTTTATTACTACCCAATTCGTTTCCTAGTACTTTATTGGATATTTGATTGGACCAAATTGGCATCGCATCAATATTATCATTTGTATATATACAGCATGGCTAAAATAATATGCATAGTACACCACATAACGTATTATGAGGTCATTTGTATTTAATTTGGTAATTAAATTGATATTTAAGTTGCTCAATAAATTCTTCATATCAAAATCTTGTAGGAAATAAAATTTCGTGATTTTTAGAGCTTTCTTGCTATTTTTTAAATATTTTTAAAAAACAGCCCAGAAATGACACTATTGTAGTATTAAATCTGGACTGTTTTTAAAAAATATTTAAAAAATAGCAAGAAAGCTCTAAAAATCACGAAATTTTTTTTCCTACAATATTTTCATATGAAGAATTTATTGAGCAACTTAAATCTCAATTTATTGACCTATATCTATATGCATAGTACGTTATGTGGTGTACTATACATATTATTTTAGCCATGCTCGTATATATATTATGATATATATACAATACAGTCCCCACACAAGACAAATGTACTTATGTACTACCAGTTTTGTAAAGGTTGTACAGAGTTTTCCAAAAGAGAAAAAAAGAAGAAAAAGAGAGTGGCTTGTGACTTGTGAGAAATGCAATTAAAGCACTTCAGTTTTCAGAACCAGCATTTTTATTTGGTAATTATCAAAATATTTTTGAGAAAAGTAGTCAAAGTGTCGGAGTTTTTTAGATTCACCGAAATGAACGGTAGAAATTCTAGCGTTCGATATTTTTCTTTTCCTCTTTTTTTTTGAAAAATTGGAACGGAGATTTTTCTACCGTTTGGTAATGTTTTTATTTTATTCTGGACAATTATTACAAATATGACCATGTATGGAAAATTAATTAATATTTTGATCATGAATATAAAAAATTAAATTATAATTTTGACAACAAATTCTTCAAATTAGATCCACTCTGACTGATAATATGAAAATCAAAATGAATATATACTGCAGCTGGTGTGGACTGAAAACAAAAAGATAGAATTATAATTAAATGTCATATTTATTTGCTATGCATGTCAAAATTATAATTAATTTTCTATGCATGATCAAAATGGTAATTAAATGTTCAAAACTAAAAAAGGCAATCGTCGAATGATAGTTTTTCTACTATTTTGGCCATTCAATCGAAAAATTCCAACTCCTTAGCTACTTTTATGAGTGCCATTTTCATAATTGACAAAAAAAAAGAAAAATGCTTCAGAACTGGCTTTTTATTTTTCTTTTCTCCTCTAGTTATATTATAGAAATTATTTATTAATTAGATGCAATCCATTTGAAATTAAAAGGTTAATATGGACTTTTAAACAATTTTTTATGAGAACTAATTCTTGATCTAATGTTTAAGAATATATTTTTCATATGAGAGGTTGTATGTTTGAAACTCGACTTGAGATTTTTTTAACGACATTTAAGTTGGATACCTAAAATCCTCAACATTTTTTTGTATATAAATATGTCAAAATCTAAATTCAAGTATTAACAAAATATCCTCAGTTCGAATTTCGAATTTCGAATTTCGAATTTGAATTTCCAATAATAAAAGCTGCAACTTAAAAAAAACTTTGCTACTAAATAAAAAACTGATTCTAAAAAAATTGACTATAAAAAGTCAAAATTTGACGTAACTAGCAAGCTTCTAAACCTAACAAATAAACATTTAAGAAGATCCACTAAAAGAAGGGAATTCCAACTAGTGCATGGGAATTTCTCCTCAAGTTCGTTAGCTGACATTTCACAATATAATTTGAAGACCATATGTTAGGTAGGAATATATATATATATATATATATATATTGGGGGCTGATTCGGGATTTTCGTTAGGAGAGGGCAAGATTTATAAATTTTTTTCAGATGAGGGCAAAATAACACAGATTTTCAAATATACATGGTTATTTCGCAAAAAAATTTGACAAATCGCACAAATACATTAAATTATTTTGTAAATTTACTGCATCCGCCCCTGTATATACTCTATGCTAATCATTAAAATTTTACAAAAATAGCAAAAGTTCTAATATCAACAAAATAGCAAAAATTTGCAAAAATAGCAAAAGTTCTAATATCATTATAATCCTAATATTTCTATTATCCCCTTGCTTCAATAGAAATTCCATCATGATCTAATTAACTGACATCTGAGTATCGACATATCTCGTATTTCTCAGCAAGATATTTTGTACTTCTATCAACCGTCGTTGTTGTTGCTTAGCCATTCGTCGCATACAAACTCAATCGAAACTCGTTCCAAAATCACACGAGTTATATATCTTCTGCACAATCCCAAAATCGTGCTCCGATTAAACACTATAGTGTCAACCTGATTCCGGAGCAATTTTACTTTGGATCCTTTTCTTGGGCCTTACACTTTTGTTCTTTAGTGTCCAGAAACGCTGTAAATCATTCATTCATTATTTCATGCACATAACTATAACTAAATCCTATATCACAGTTTCTCTAGTCTGAATTGACATCATAATTCATAAATATGAAATTATAATAAAGCCATAAACTGTTGCATTTATATAAAAGGCCCATAATTCGCCCAATAGAACTCCATATTAATATGACATGGGCTTTAAGCACTACAAACTACAAAAAGATTACAAATTGGGCCTTAAGCCTATAAACTTATGAATTCAGCCCAGTAAAAAATCTTTCTCCAACTGTGCAAGAAACGAAATCCTTTGGAAAACATTTTGTTCCAAGGAAAACTTTTCTCCTCAACCGTTAAATTGAAGATCAACGGTTCAGATTAATAATATCAAAAGTCCCTTGAATCATATCGGTGACGGTAAAGCGTTGATCTTTAATCGAACGGTCCAAATTTAGTTCCGCAGAGAGCGGAGAAATAAAAATCCGCAGAGAATACGGGTTCAACTGTTGCTCCTTTTTTTGAGAGAATCTAACTGTTGCTCTCGCTCTCTCTTCTCTGATTGGTTGGCGGTGTCTGACCGTCTGACCGTGCAACCTGCTCTCAGTCGTCACCTCTTTGATCCCTTTTCACACCTCAGTTCTCTTTTGGATAAAATTTATAGAGAGCCGTACCTCTTTGAGCCCTTTTCAGTTTTCACACCTCAGTTCTCTTTTGAATAAAATTTATAGAGAGCCGTAATACGGGTAATTAAATGTAATACTTGATCTCTAAAAAAATTATAAATAGTCGAGAACATTATTAATGTCTTCAAATCATTGATATTATTTTATTATTTTCGTCTTTTTTTTTGTTATAGCTCACTGTAGGATTAAAAATAGAGAATAATTCGACTTAAATCATTAAATTTGACAAGTAATAAAAAAAAAACAGAAGAAATTAAAAAGAAATCAGTAACGCAGCGGTTGATAACGTTTCTAGATAAATCTATTAGAAGTGCTACTATTATTTGTGTATCTAATTAAAAAAGGTTTCTGTCCAAATATATTTTTTTACTGACGCTCGACTATTTCACTTCGGCCCAAAAATAAAATTTTTCCTCTTTTACATTACGTAAATCTTTCTTGGGTTTGTGTCGCCTCTTTTTTATTTTAAAATCCACCCCTCTCTCTCTCTCTCTCCGCCTCTCACGCAAGCGAGAAATAATCAAACCAACCCAGTTTAGAAGAAAACAAAAGCAAAAGTACTCGGCTATTACGGCTCCACTTCCATCCGTTGCATTAAAACATCCCCACGCGACGCACTTCTCGCTTGTCTCGCGATTAAATTAAACATTTGGTAACGATCAATTTTGTTTCAGATTGAACTTATTTTGCGTTGGTTGATGTTTCAATTACATGTTTCGTTTACTACTTCCTTGCTGATTTTCGACTGAATAGGTGAATTGCGCCGTGCGATTGGGATTTCGAGGCGTTTTTTGATCGGGCTTTTTCACATTTTTGCTGAATTTCGCGGACTCTGGATTTTCAATTGAGTTTCTAGTGCAGGTCGAAGTTGTCCAGGTTTGTATATAATTCTTTGGTAATTTCTATTTTATAGTCTGGTTGATTGTTTTCGCATGTCATTTACATTTGATCAAGTTGAGAGTTGTGGATCAAACCATTCTGCAATCTACATCCACCGAAATAGATAAGCGCCTAACTGTGTCGGATAAACTTTAGGACAATTGTACTAGATTTTCTAAAGACGATGTAAAAATTGTGAAATTTTAATGTAAATTTTCTACTGCAATGGAAGTATGTTTATTGGGTTTTCCTTCTCTGACAATAGGGTACTTAAGGTACAAGTATTAGAAAACGAAATATAGGTGCTGATCAAAACATTTGACTTCAATCTTTGACTTCCTTTTTTTAGAAAACTTATATGGCCAAATTATATACTCTCTGATTTGCATTCTAGTCAAACAGCATATGCCAGGAGAAAAATCAACTTTAGTCATTTCTATTACTTACGAAATTGTTTGTTAGACAAACCTCTAGGAACATACTTCCAAGAGTGTAGAATTTTAATAAGTGTTCTCACTTCTCTGAAATGGAACTCAATCTCGGCACCACTGAATGTTGTACCTGAATAAATCAGTTTGATACATTGTTTCACTATACTTTTGGTTATTCTCAGCAGGATTGTTCTTTGCAGGTACAAAATTCAGTGGTACCGAGATTGAGTTCCATTTCATGGGTTGGCTAACAAAAATTTTCAAAGGTTCAAGCCATAGAATTTCAGAAGATGATTACAACAACAAGCATGATAACAGTTTTTGGGAAGAACCATCTAGGAACCAGGTAAGTGTTTTCGTTTTGAGTTGTCAATTCCTGCATAATACTTTTGATATATAAATTTCCCTACAAATTTATTTTGTGTAAAATAGGAAGTATATGCACACAATGAAAATGAAGATATAGATCGTGCTATAGCACTTTCTTTGCTTGAAGAAGAAGACAGAAAGACAAGAGCAAAAGGTTAACTATGTATTTTCCATGTTTCTCTTGTTTTTTTTGGCAAATGGGTACATTTAACGAGTGGTTCAACACTTCCTGTTTTTTTTTGTTGTTGCAAATTAGACCCTAAGCTTTAAATGTACTCACAAATATTTGCAAATGTTTTTTTATTCATCTCTAGCCTACCCCAACTTTTTTTGGGACTAAAGGCTTCATTGTTGTTGTTTGTTAGTTGCAAACTAGTGAAACATTCTCTATTGGTAAATGTTTACAATTTGGTCTCTAACCTCAGCTTTTATTTGTTAACTAAGCTGAAATAAAAATGTGTATTTACGTATTGTATTCCAAATTTGCATTGAAAATAGATGCTACTTTAGTTGTTGCGAACAAGTAGAATTGTTACTGTTTCTCAACTTAAAAATCGGAGTTTTAAATGTATGTTCTTCTTTGCCGCTTGCACAAAATAATGTACAACTGTGACCAGTGTAAACTTTTTAGTCTGTGATGACTAAACATGGGGTTATACTTGCAAAAATCCTGATATATTTAAAAATTCAATTTTCTTTTTTGTTTTATACAGAGAAGGATGTGCATTTAGAAGAGGATGAACAACTTGCAAGAGCTTTACAAGAGAGTTTGAATGTAGAGCCACCACACATTCAAAATGGAAATACCTATAATCCTTTTCCGTTCGTATATTCTTCTGGATACAGGTTTTTTTCTTTTTTTTGTTATGGCCTATTGTCATGCATGGATCAAACTTAACAATAAATTATAAATTTAGCTGGTTTTGAGGAACATTTGAAAGAAAATGTAAAACTGTTACAGGCATCAGAGAGTTCAGTGGTACTTTTGTAGTTTATTCACACAAAAGATGGAAAATGAAAAAAATAAAATAAAATAGAGCAGGCGTTAAAATATTGTAGTAGTCTGATGTGAGAAGTTGACATTTCTACAGCCAACCATTTTTGGTACTTGGTCCCTACATGCCATACACGCTATAGAAGTTCATGACATAAGATCTTACACTTGCAGGATATGTGCTGGATGCCATAATGAGATAGGTCACGGTCGGTTTGTTAGCTTCATAGGAGCTGTTTGGCATCCCAATTGCTTCAAGTGTCACGCATGCCATCAACCAATCTTTGACTATGAGGTAATTTAAATTTCATAGTGAAAATTCTTAGCTTTAGATTTTATTGTTATTGTTGTTAACCTGACATAATTTGAGACAGTGCTATTTACTGACGCTTTTTGTGTAGTTTGGTTAAATGAAGTTTTAAACTTATTTGATAAGACATTCTCACCTAGTCCAAGGAATTCTTTGCTTGAGTTATAAACTTACAGGTTGATAATCAATTTTATATGAGCTCAAGACAATTGATGATATAAGTGTAGGGGCATTGACAAAAAAAATTAACTTCAAAATTTTGGAACTTGAAATAAAGTAGACTTGAAATATGATGAAATTTGATGCAAGTTTTACTGCTCATTTAATGGTTGCAAGAGTCCATGTTTAATGAACTTTAATGGAATATCAAACAATATTCAAATCACATTAATTTGATGCACAACCGACCTATAAGGTGAAAAAGGTCTTATTTATCGAATATTATAAACTCAGTTTATAATTGGTCTCTGTTAGGAAATGCTCCTACAGATTTCTAGTGTTAACTGAAGTAAATAAAATAGTGGGTTTTGTGTCTAAATAAGACAATGTTTTTTTAATAATCTGTACAAGAAAACCATTTATACTCTTGAAAGTAATCGACCTTAGTAAGACAATGCTTTTGTAATTTGTAAAATAAAGCCGTATAGAATCTTACAGAAATAATTGACCTTATCTTTTTCGGAATCAGTTCTCCATGTCAGGGAATCAACCTTATCACAAGTCGTGCTACAAGGAGCAGTACCATCCTAAATGCGATGTTTGCAAGCAATTTGTAAGATTCCTCGATTCTTTCGTTATCTTTTAAAGTTATATACTTGCTTTATTTCTTGCAAGTATCTCTTAATTAATCGAGTACTGTATGACAATCGTTATGAATTACCGTAAATGATAAAAACAAGATAATTTGATAAATTTGCTGCAATAACTTGTCTGTGTCAATACTCCCTATAAATAAGCTTTGTTTGCAACTTTTCTAAAAGATTCCAACAGGTGTGAACACTTTGATAGAATACCGAGCTCATCCTTTCTGGCTTCAAAAATATTGTCCTTCTCATGAAATGGATCGTACTCCCAGGTGTTGTAGCTGTGAGAGAATCGAGGTAATATTTGAGGAATAGTCCGAGTCATGTCCCTCCAGGTTTTACATAATTTGTTAGATTTGTACCTCAGTATTGGTTATAGTAAGCTCTAATTGGTCCAACAGGAAAACCTCATTTTAGGAATATTTTATCTTTGTATGTAAGCTGTAAAGGCCACTGTTGTGTAGCTATTGGCCATGAACATTAACTTTATCTTCAATTGTTCGTTTCAATACCAGACCTTATGTATTTGTCCAAGTGAGTGTGCTTTAATTTTTTTATCTTCTGGACGGTTATATACCTATCAACGTTGAATGAAACCAACAATTGAAGAGGAATAGTTCTTATAGTACCCGTACCCGTAGGTAGAAAGAGCTGCAATTCGAGCGAAATAAATACATTCTTTATTGTATTTAGACCTGAACTGATATTATTTAGGTACTGCCTGAC
The DNA here is from genome assembly GCA_964058865.1 of Eleocharis quinqueflora. Taxonomy (NCBI): domain Eukaryota; kingdom Viridiplantae; phylum Streptophyta; class Magnoliopsida; order Poales; family Cyperaceae; genus Eleocharis; species Eleocharis quinqueflora. Next base: position 252,036 of record CAXKVX010002068.1, on the reverse strand, counting down.
ACCAAAATATTAGAAGGACAGAGACAAATGTTTAGAGTTAGAAGAAAAACTGTTTATTTATTCATCTAATGATCCCTTTTGCATTGTTACAAATATATAAATTATGCAGCGTGTTATCGCATATAAGATAAATGTATGACTTGCAAGTACAGTAAAAATGGGGGTATTTTTCTTTTGCATAAAATCATCAAGAGTGTCGTTCAACTAATCCTTGCTTTTTATTTGTGAAATTTGTAGCCTAGAGATACCAAGTATGTTAAACTAGACGATGGCCGAAAGATATGTCTTGAGTGTCTTGACTCTGCTGTAATGGACACCAGTGAGTGCCAACCACTCTACCTTGACATTCAAGAATTTTATGAGGGGTTAAACATGAGAATTGAACAAAAGGTTCCTCTCCTTTTGGTGGAGAGGCAAGCACTTAATGATGCCATGGAGGGGGAAAAGCATGTGAGTTATCAAATCTTCCATGAATTTTTTCTTATACATTATTGGGTTAATTTATGGGTGTACAATGTAATTTTACATAAAGTCAGATAACACAATACATCGAATAACTCCCTAAAGGAAAATGAGAACAATCAGTTTCAATATGGTGGGATGGGGGGATGTGGTTTCTCATGATTTATAGTTGCTATTGCAAAAGAGTATGAGGTGTGCAGTACGCTTGAAATTGTGTTTACTGTTTGACCTTTTTGGTGACATTGTTCCTTATAAATTGCCTGTTTGATACTTGAGCACTTCATTCAACCTTTCCAAAATACATACTGCTGCAGAACCTGAGAACATATTAAAAAAGCCCCTGCATTCTTGTCATTCTAATTAGGAAAAAGAGAGGTAAGTTGGGTAGTATCAAAAAAAGACAGAGGCTCCTGCAATGTTGAGATGAGGACATTCAAATTTTTGTCTTGTTATGCTAAAGGGGCAAGATACCCTCCATTTTTCATACTATTTTTTTTTGTTTTTATGTAGGGCCACCATCATCTTCCTGAAACTAGAGGCTTGTGCTTATCTGAAGAGCAGACTATCAGCACGGTGTGACAATCACTGCCAGTTTTAGTCTTTGTTTGTATTGTGAATAATTTTTTTATGTTGTTATTTACTTGAAAGATGTCTTTTCAGATTTTAAGGAAACCAAGGATAGGGGCGGGCAACAGAGTAATGGAACCAATAACTGAGCCCTATAGACTTACCCGTAGGTGTGAAGTAACAGCCATTCTAATTCTTTATGGACTCCCTAGGTACTTTTCATTTAATTTTTGTGTTAATCATTGCTCAATTTTTGTTTTAGAACTCCTTTCAGAACTTCAGTGCTTTTCAATGCAGATTATTGACTGGTTCAATTCTTGCACATGAGATGATGCATGCATGGCTTCGTTTGAATGGTATCCGTTAATTTCTTTGCGATTGGTATCTTTGAACTTACAGTATCATAACATCAGTTGCTGGTACATAGGCTGGTATTGTACATCCAATCTGTGCACCAGTAGAATACCAGTTGGTTTGCCTTTGGGTTTATTTAGCTGTTGGTAAGTTATCAACATAGTCAAATATTTCCCCCCTTCATTTTGTCCTCTTTGTTTTTTTTTTCAGGATTTCGGACACTTAGACCAGATGTAGAAGAAGGCATCTGCCAAGTGCTTGCTCACCTGTGGATAGAGTCGGAAATTATGGCAGGCTCTGCCAGCAGCAATGTCGCCTCCACATCAGCATCCTCCTCTGCCATGTCATCAAAGAAGGGCAGAAGGTCACCATTCGAAAAAAAACTGGGTGATTTTTTTAAGCACCAGATCGAATCTGACACATCTGCAGCCTATGGAGATGGCTTTCGTGCTGGTAATCGTGCAGTTCGTCAATATGGCCTTAGACCCACATTAGAGCACATTAGGTTGACCGGATCCTTCCCATATTGATTACAATTCTAACTATAAAATAGTACATAAATTCTTTTATGACTTGGACCCTCAACTTTGTCATGAGTAGCACCCTTTGAATGTTTCTTAATGAGGTGCAAGTTATAATATTGGTATAAAACAGGGTCTTTGCTGCCGCTCATTCATTAGGAGCACATATCAGTGTTTTTCAGAAGTTTGTTCTAATTGACCATAAATGTGATCCTGGTCTAAATTATTTATTAATGTGTTGTACTATATGTATGCTGAAACAACTGTAATTTGACGAATTTCTTAATAATATACATTTTTTGCTATATTGTGAGTGTTTGGAAAAAAAATGAACTAATTTTATTACTCAAATGCAACTTAAGGTAAAGTTGACTTTGCTGCTATTTAGAGTATGGCGTTCTCTATCAGTAAAAATTTAACCCTTCCGACTTTCCTACCTGTCTACACCTAAAGATTCATTTTTTCAGATAGCAATTAGAATTAACTAGTAATTAGAATACACGGGAGATAATAGATAGTTAATGTGTGGTGTTTAAGATAATTTGAGTAATATGTGGAAGCAATTGGCTATATATCTAAGTAATCTTTATAATCAACAACAAGATAGAAATTAATAGTCTGGAAGTCTTTATTTCTGTATCCCCCTCTACCTTCTATCTTCTCTCTACTTCCCCTTCTATAACGAATAACTAAAATCCTAATAGCATCCACAATTTACTATAAATTCCCTTCAAATAGTCATGATGTAGCCGTTAGTTCAGGACACGGACCAAATTGTGTAAAAGAAATTGCTTTTGCAAAAATCTATACCATATTATAAATTTATAAGGTGGACTATTGTGATTTGCGAAGCACGCGTTTTGTGATTTTAAACCGTTAGATTTGTTGTTAAATTATTTTTAGTGCAAAAGATACAAAATTTAAAAGTTTAAAATCAGAAAGCACGTGATTGCAAATGACAGTAGCCCATCTCTAAATTTATAATCAATCTAAAGTTTAACTTGTATGAAAAAGGACTAGATCAATCTATTAAAAAGAAAGGAAAAGAATCATATATCTCTACTTGGTAAAATTCTGTTGTTTTTTGATAAGCAGATGATGAATGAAATTGTTTTTTATTCTGATTGCTTTACATGCTTGATTTACAAGTATTTATAGAGAGATTTACAACGGATTTATTAGCTATACAAGGAAATATATATACAAGAATTTGCAACTCTAATCCTATGGACTTGTGGATGGCTTTTCTTCCAAATCTGGCCGATGATGATTTTTCCTGAGGCTAGCTGTCCCCTAATTAATCTATTTGATTATTTCTATTCTCAACACTCCCCTTCAACCTAGGATTGTAAATGTCATGTAATCCTAGCTTGCATATAATATTTTCAAAAGCGTTTAGGTAGAGTCCCTTTGTGAAGATATCTGCTAGTTGATCGCTACTTTTGACAAACGGAGTTTCGATCTCTTTGGCTTGAATTTTTTCACGAATGAAATGACAATCTACTTCTATGTGCTTGGTTCGTTCATGATATACAGGATTTGCTGCAATATGTCTTGCCGCTTGATTATCACAGAACATCTTCATTGGCTCTTTGTGATCGATATGTAAGTCAGTTAAGAGTTGCTTGATCCATGTCAAATCACTTGCAGTGGATGTCATGGCTCGATATTCTGCTTCTGCACTTGATCTCGCCACCACATTCTGTTTCTTGCTTTTCCATGTGATTAGATTTCCGCCTACAAATGTGCAAAAACCGGTTGTCGATTTTCTATCAAAACTTTCGGCCCAATCTGCATCAGAATAGCCACACACTGTATTAGTTTTATTATTTCTCATCCAAATTTCCTTTCCAGGGCAACTTTTTAAATACCTAAGTATTCTATTAACAACACCTAAATGAGAAGTTCTTGGTGCATGCATAAATTTGCTAACTTGGTTTACCGCAAATGATAAGTTTGGTCTAGTTACAGTCAAATATATTAATTTTCCCACAAGTTTTTGGTATTGATTGATATCTTTGAGAGGTTCACCATCCTCGATATTGAGTTTCACATTTATGTCAACAGGGGTTGTTGCTGGCTTACACCCTAATTTACCAGTTTCCTTGAGTAAGTCGAGTACATATTTCCTTTGAGAGATAAACAACCCTTTAGATGAGTGTGCGATTTCAATTCCTAAGAAATATTTCAATTTTCCTAGATCCTTAATGTCAAATTGCCTTTTTAGACTGTTTTTGATAGAATCAATTTCTAGTTGATTATTTCCTGTTATAATAATGTCATCTACGTAAACTAAAACTGCAATTGTTCTATGTTCATTATGTTTTGTAAACAACGATGTATCTGCCCAACTGGTTCTAAAATTGCAAGAAAGTAAGAAGTGACTTAATTTTCCATACCAGGCTCTTGAAGATTACTTCAGTCCATAAATAGATTTATTTAACCTACAAACAAGATTAGGAGTATTTTTCCTTTTATGACCTGGGGGTAAGGTCATGTACACCTCTTCCTCAAGTGTACCTTGAAGGAAGGCATTTTTAACATCCATTTGATGAAGACCCCAATCATTATTAACTGCAATAGATAGTAGGATTCTAACTGTGTTCATTTTTGCTACCGGGGCAAAGGTCTCATGATAGTCAATTCCATACGTTTGTGTATACCCTTTAGCCACTAACCTAGCCTTATATCGTTCTATGGTTCCATCGCTGTTATATTTAATTTTATAAACTCATTTACAACCTACATGTTTTTTATTTTTGGGTAGAGGGCATATAGTCCAGGTTTGGTTTTTTCTAAGGCATGAAGTTCTTCTTCCATTGCCTTGCACCATTTTGGGTTTGTATTTGCTTCTTCAAAGGTAGTTGGTTCTATCAATGTTGAAATAGTATTGACAAAGGCATAATGTTCTTTTGAAATGTTTTTATAAGAAACATAATCTTGAATACGATATTGTACCGTATAGGTCAGGAAATCCTTTAACCTGGTGGATGCCTGAGTTTGACGAGTTGATCTTCTTACATTTTGTTCAGTTTCCGAGATTTCAATCTCTTCAGGAATTTCGGTCTTTGTGGTGCCTTCGATTTCTTCATTCCTTTGTTTTTCTTCACCTGTTTCATTCCTTACTTTTTCTACACATACTTCTCTTCTTTCTTCGTTAGTAATGCATGGTAATATAAACTCACTAGAGTTAATCTGTTCATATTGATTTTCCTTAAAGTATGACTCATTTTCAAAAAAGGTTACGTGTCTCGATATATGAAGTTTTTTTTCCGTTAGGGTCATAACATTTATATCCTTTCTTTTGCGTGGAATATCCTAAGAATACTGTTTTTATGGAGGTGAAATCAAATTTATCAATTCGATTTTTATGAACAAAGCTAGTACATCCAAAAACCTTTAAATGATCTAAATTCATTTTCCTTCCATAAAGAATTTCTAAAGGGCTTTTAAAATCTAAAATGGTACTTGGTATTCTATTTATCAGGTAAATTGTGGTTAGCACAGCTTCTGACCAAAATATTTTGGGAACATTGCTTTGAAATAAAAGTGTTCTTGTTACTTCTAGAATATGACGATTTTTCCTTTCAGAAATACCATTTTGTTGAGGTGTGTAGACACAAGAAGTTTGGTGAAATATACCCTTTTGTTTCAAATAATTTGAAAAATTATGATTTATAAATTCAGTGCCGTTATCAGTTCTAAGAATTTTTTTTTTTGTTGAATTGAGTTTCTACTAAATTTGAAAATGTTTGGAAATGTGAAAACACTTCATTTTTATTTTTCATTAAATATAACCATGTTGTTCTAGAATAATCATCTATAAATATCACAAAATACCTAAAATCATTATAAGAGTTTACGGGAGCAGGTCCCCAAACATCAGAATAGACTAAGTCAAAAGATTCACTACTTCTAGTTTTGGAGCTACAAAAAGAAAGTTTTGTATGCTTAGCGAGCTTACAAACCTCATAGTTATTATAATCTAAATTCGAAAAATTAAACATAGTTTTTAAAATTTTGTCAGACGGGTGCCCAACACGCTTGTGCCAAAGTTTGCTCAAATCTTCTTCTTTTGTTGTATTAAAAATAGACTTGTTGCTATCCAAAAAATAAAGCCCATTTTCAAGAAACCCTTCACCAATCTTCTCCTTGGTGATTAAATCCTGAAAAATCACGTTATCTTTCTTAAACACAACTTCACAATTTAATTCCTTTGCAAGTTTACTAATGGAAAGTAAATTCACAGAACAATTTTCAACAAAGAAAACATCTTGAAGAAAACCTTTCGGAAAAATGCTTATCATTCCCCAACCTTTGATTTTGATTTTGTCATTGTTTGCTACAGTAAAAAATTGGTTTCCCGTAGTTAATTTGTAATTTCTAAGCAATTTTTGGTTTCCGGTCATATGGTCGGTGGCTCCCGAATCTAAAACCCATTTAGTACAATTATTTTGGGCTGTTTTTGGTGCAAAACCAACTGCTAAACATTTATTGGCCCAGTTTTCAGATTCAGACAAAAGTTCAAAAACATAATTGATTTTCGGGCTTTTAACAGATTCACAGACAGAACTGTTTTTCGGGCTTTTAACAGAATTTAAAGGATGAATTAAACCTGACTGGCCCTGGCCCATGAGACCTTGCTGGCCTAGAATCGAAGTGAGTCGATTGATATTCGACTCCAGCCTGTTTAACTGTGCCTGGGTGTTCTCTTCGATCGATCCGCCGACCTGTCCTTTCTCCTTCGTCTCCCCCAGATCTAGGGTTTCTGAAAGAAAAGCCTTTCGTTGCGGCTCCCCTTGGTTCCGACCTCCGCCTCCTTGGCTTCTCCATTTAGGCTTGAGGTGAGGGTGCAGAATCCAGCAACCCTCTTTGAGGTGGCCTTCCCGATTGCATTGTGTGCACTTCTAACCTGCATTTCTCTTACCTTTAAAAGCTTGGAAGTTCACGGCTATGAAGGCATGACTCTCTGGCCTTGGGTTCGGGTCAGAGACGTTCATCGCAACACGTCGTGACTTCTCTTGCTGGATACGGGCTGTCACGCTTACAAAGGTCAACCTTTCTGTGCTGTTGAGGATCTGGGCTCTTATTGAGTCATAGCTCGAGTCTAATGCATCAAGGAAGGTATAGATCTGGTCTAATTCCTCCCTCTCTTAGAGCACTACCAGGTCAGTTGTTATGGGTCTGTATAATTTGAGTTCTTGGTATTTTGATTTTACCTGTCTGATTAACTCGGATACAGGTTTGGATCCTTGAACAATTTGAGCAATATCCTTTTTTATTTGAAATATGTGAGAGTTGTTGCTTTGCTTGCTGTGCTGGTCTGTTATTGCATCCCATAGATCTTTGGCAGTCTCATAGTGCATAAAGATTTATGTTAACTGAGATTGTAAAGAGTTAAGAATAAGAGTGAAAGTTTGACCGTCAAGAATATCCCATTCTTCTTGGGCATCTCCTATGTCTGTCAGTCTGGACCTATTGCCATTGATGAACCCGAGCAACCCTTTGCCTTTGAGGGAAATCTTGGCTGCCTTGGACCACGCCAAGTAGTTGCCCCCGTCTAGTGGAACATTGGTAAGCTTCTGTGATGAGTTGAAATCAGGTCTCAGCTTCTGGTAAGCTGTGAGTTGATTTGGTTTTGTCATGGTTTTGAGATGGTTGGTTCACTGTTGGTTTACTGGTAATTTGTTTGCGGAAGGTTTGAGGTTTCAGAATGGCTCTGATACCATGTTGTTTTTTGATAAGCAGATGATGAATGAAATTGTTTTTATTCTGATTGCTTTACATGCTTGATTTACAAGTATTTATAGAGAGATTTACAACGGCTCTATTAGCTATACAAGAAAATATATATACAAGAATTAGCAATCATAATCCTATGAATTTGTGGATGGTTTTTCTTTCAAATCTGACCGATGATGATTTTTCCTGAGGCCAGCTGTCCCTAATTAATCTATTTGATTATTTCTATTCTCAACAAATTCTTTACAGAAGTTTATCTGCCAGGTAAGAAGGGAAAAAAAAAGATCGAGATCCTTGAGCTCATACAAACACACCCACCTCCAACTCAATTATATTAAATCATATTTTCCCCAATGAAACAACCATGTCCATTCACCTTCTATTTGAGCTCAAAATATTCACTGTTAGGTTAGCTTGATCTATCATCACACTATCTATCTTTTGCCAAATCTTAAACATTTATTATATTTAACCTCGGTATCGTTCATGCTTGAAGTATCAGAAGCTGGCCTTTCCATTGAAAGCTTCTCCATGTCACTTGTGAACTTCCGCAAGTGCTTGATGTACTCAGGGAAGGTTTCTAGGTTGCAATGGCCCCCACCAGTGACCCATAGTGGGTCATATTTCTCTTTAGTGAGCTCATAAAGGCGTTTTCCATGTGAGAAGTCAACTATTTCATCAGCAGTGCCCTGGAAAACATTACAGAAATTAAATTAGCCACTGAATTAATTGATCCAATAAAAGCATCCCAATTGCCCAAAGGTATTTCGAATAAAGACATTACAGTTTGAACATATCTAAATTTGCGGCATTTAACACAAATTATTGGATTCAAAAGTACCCTCAAGGATCCTTTTAAAACAAAAGAAAGTATCATTCAGTCCCCATTTCTCTTTCATATTATACAGGAGCATATACAAAATTTTCAAAATAACTGTTTAAAAAACCTGCTTCCAAAATAGATGGTAATAAATAACTTCGTTTCCGCACTTTTAAGTGTCATACTATAAGTTTTCTTCCAAGGACATTAAAAATGTATACAATACCCTCAAATACCCTTGAAGGTGGAAAGAATCAGCTAGTACCATAATCCACAAATGCTCTTAATTAAACTTACATGCATGACCAACACAGGACAGTTGACTTGTCTTATCCTGTCAATGTTCTGCAAAACAAAGCCAAAATTGTTGTTACAGAATCAAATATGACATTCCTTCCTATTTTTCTTAACAAAACCAACAGCAACAAAGCCTTTAGTTCCAAACAAGTTGGAGTAGGCGAGAGATGAAAACCGATAAAATATTGGATTATATTTCATGAGAATGGCTGGATCTTTACATTGGATCGCCAATACTATCACAACCCTTCTTTTACTAGCTCGGGACAGACCATGAAGAACAACTACATAGGTGGAGTTCCTATTTTTCCTTAAGAAATTAAAAGAACTTTGAGGATATATGCATTTAACTTACTCTAAATATATCAAATGGAAGAGTAACTTTAACGGGATACAGAACCCTGATTCCAGATAGAATAGGGCTATGAAGAACAACAGCTCGCAAATTCTTCAACCTCGAAGCAAGGTGCAATGTGGGTCCACTACCAACAGATTGACCGTAGAGTATGATATCCTCTTGACTTATACCGTATTCTTTCTTTAAACAGTCGCACACTGCTTCTATGTCATAGTATGTGTTATTCTCGGTTGGCTTCAATTTGGGAAGGAAAGAAGAAATTAGCAAAGATGCTAATAAATAGTTAAATGGATTTAAAAAAAATCAAACCATGAATGCATGACTGCATGAGTTTCACCTTTCCTGTTGATGCTCCATAACCTGAGTAGTCATAGCTGCAAAAATAAATAAATAAATAAAACAGTGTTGTTTCAACTGACGTCAAACATAGAAAAGCTGAGAAGAAACCAGTATATATAGAATATAAGATTAAAATTGCTTCTCTAACAAAAGAGATATATCTGCCCCGGAGAATTGAAAAAAGGGAAACACAAATCATCATAGAAAAGAAATGTTGTCAAAAAATTTGCAAAATATATGGACCAAATGGCATGCCCTCCTGCAGGATCATTACAGAACAAAGATCAGAAGAGGGCTGCACATTAATATGGACCGTCAAATTAAATATCAACGCTTGACCGTCACTGATATGATTCAGGATTTTTGTATTATTAAATCAGGACCGTTAATCTTCGATCCGACAGTCCAAATCTATGTGCAGCCTTATTCTGCAAAAAAGTTGCAGCAGAGGATTCCGTTTCAACAGATCAGGGTATTCAATGCACCATTTTAATGTTCTCAACAGCTATCTCGGTAACACTGTCAACTACTTGGCAGGGATACCACTATACCAGGGACCCGATTCCTCTACCGCGCGGTACCAACAGACCGCCCAAATTTACTGCGCTGTCAGCTACGGACGGCCCAGATTTGATTCATGGGGGTCTGATATTATAAAGTTTAGCTTGCACGAATCTTGATGCAAATTAAAGGCCAAGATTTGTTGCGCGGCACGCACAGCGACGGTGCCGCGCGGTAGAAAATCTCGTTCCCTATACCAGGGAAAGACACTCATCCCCTTATCTAGCTGCCTAACAGGGGTGAAAGTTTATTGCCAAAGAGCCAACCATTCATTCAATGGTATTCAACTTGGCACAGTGATACAGGACGGAGTTCTTGCATATATAAAAACCACAGGTCCACAGCCAACAAGGCAACAAACAGAAATCAACATAAACTAAATAAAATAAAATAAAAGAAAATAAAACAGAGGTGGTACTCAATATAGGGTATATTCCAGTGTTTGAAAAAATCGGCCGTTAACGGCGTTAAGATCGATTAACCGTCCGATTAGTCGTCGGCACTTGATAGTAGGTAAATCGTCACGTATAGTGTAAATCTGCTTTTTGTGAATAAAAATGATTAGTCGGCCACAAAACATGATTAATCGACTAACAAATCAATTAATCGGCCATCAAATTCGATTAATTAGCTAATTAATTTTTCAAATGGATTGATATATAATAATATGTTAATACTATATTTAAAAATTACTAAAATATTTGAACTGATATTTTAAAATTTTATTTATTATTTCTTTAAATTAGTTAATATTATATTCTCAAATATGCAAGTCAATTTGTTTTCATTGATTTATTAATATTTGGCAAAAACTTGGGTACTCCAAAAGATGGTACACTGGATACTCTAACCGACTAATTCATATGGACCGTTCAATTTATCGAGATTGGTGAAAACGATTCTTGAAAAACGCAACAAAAATTAAAAGTTAATCACTTTTCACCAATTTCGATGAATTAAACGACACAGATGGATTGGTATACCCATCTTTTGAAGTACCTAAATTTTTTCTTAATATTTTTATATACTAAAATATGAACAACAAATTGTTCGCAAAAATTCGATTAACCGACTTTGCAAAGATTAGTCGCTTGACATTTTCTTCGTAAATTGAGCACATTCCGTTTTTTAAAACATTAATATATTGTGCTATATTCCACTTCGTAAGTCGATGACTGATTCAAATAGTCCAACTTGATTTATATTTTGAAATATTGATGTAAAAAAATCTATATTTATTCTATTATTTACGAGCTAAAAAAATAGTACAGTGTTAAATGTGTAACATTTAAAAAAATAAAATAAAATAGCATTGGTATGACACTCCAATATTCCAAAATTGGATCATATGTGCAACTTTTTGTCATGATATTGACTATTTCTTAGTTGATCACCCATTCAAACACGTTGCGTAGTTATATAATAATGTTATCGATGAACATTCAATAGTCAATACCGTCATATCCATTCTTCGAATAAAATACAGAAAACTTCAAAATTATACTATTTCATAATACAGACCATAATTCATCACCAACCTCCGTGTAGAATGGTCACTATATCTTCAAAAAGCAATTAATTCTTAACGGAGACTACCAAAAATTATAAAGAATTTTGTAATTAGAACATACCACATAACATTGAGCTTGAGGTGGGTCCGGAGCTCTGACAGAAGCTCAAGCATCTGGCCAAGATCAGCCGCGTTGCCATGGGAATAAAGAAGCGTGAGCTTGGCGCTAGGATGGCGCAAGAACGCCGTTGCAACCTTCGTCCCAGATCTCGTGCTCAGCACGTGCACCTCCGCATCTCTCTCCCCTCTCCCTCCTCCCATTCCCGACACTATCCTTATCCCTGCGGCGCTGTTCTCCGAGCCACCTCGCTGCACCACCTCGTACGACGCTGGCTCCGGCGGGAAGAAGGCAAATCTCGCCGCAACCGAGGCGGTTACATTCCCCATTAGAGATCACTCTCCTTCTTCTTCTTCTTGTTCTTTCTCTGACTTCTCTGTTTGAGAGAGAGAGAGAAAGAGAGGAGGAGAGAGAAACAGAGAGAGGGAGGTGAGCTGGAGCGACAGAGGAGAAATAAAAGGGAGTTAGAATCGATTGGTTGTGCTTAGTAGTAATTCAGTTTGTATATAAATAGATCTGTTTAGTTTCCCCTCCATCATAATAGGGCTTTCCCTTCCCCTTCCCCTTCCCCTTCTCTTTCTCTTTCTCTTTCCTTTCTCTTGTGGTCTGGATCGTTTGGTTTTCTGTTACAAACTTACAATAGATAAACGTTAACTAATGAAGCACGCATGGCGTCGTTATCTGTAATATATATAGTAATAATATATGCGTATATATATGTTCTTACATAATGTACGATATATTTTTGTATTAATTAGAAACGACTAAATCTATGCTGAAATAGATAAACAGCTTTTTTCAATATTTCAGGAAGGAGTGCAGTACAGTGAGAAAGTATGTGGTCCGTGAAGTGGAAGTATATATGCAAATAAGTACAACAAAGAAGTATATACTGCATCCACAGTGAAGCATTAATGTCACTGCATCCCAACTAGAACCGAGATTCGTGTTGCACGAAAAATGACGTAGATCAAACGGTGGGGGAAGCTCCGAAGCTAAGGTTTTATGATTGCTCAGAAAAAGAAAAGAGAGGGCAGAAGAAAAGAGAAAAGAGAGAAGTAAAGGTCAAGAAAAGCGACGAATCTCGACGGTCTAGATTCGGTCAAAGGCTGGCAGAGCTACAAAATAAGGTCAGGGAACAGAAGCGGTCAGACATGAGACATCGTTCCTGCTGAGCTGGCCACCAACCGCTCTAGGTGCGCCTGGTGTACGATACTTCTTTTCACCATAACTTACCTTGGCCCCACTTATCAGAATGATGGTGTATACGTAGTTTCGGTTCTTTCGTTGTGTGGATCAGTGGATGTGTTTCTCATTTGGCTCATGGCATTCTTTCCGTTTCTTTTTCGCTTGAAAGCACGTAGGCAGAGATCCATACCAAAGACAGTAATTGGGTCCTACCTGTCTGCGATTGCGATCCGGTACACTGTTTGTTTGAAAACTGTAATATCATAATTCATGATGTTTGGATTTCGAGGTTACAAGAAGAGACAAGAGACGTCAGATTTTCTCCGTAATAATATATTACTAGAGGATGTGATGCATGATGCTCTACGTAAGATGGGAATTCGGCTCACGGTGTTCTCTCCGTAAAAAGAAAAAAATGTTTTTGAACTATTTGACTTGATTTAATGCAAATTTTGAATTTTTTTTATTCAATTTTCTTTCAGAACTATAGATTTCATTTATTTTGTTCTTGAACTTTTTTTGGTACAATTTCTTTTTGAATTATTGAGTTTGGTTTAATTTTCTTCCTGAATTACCGAGTTTGTTTCAAAATGTTAATTTTGTTAAAAATATTATTATGTTAAACAACAGATATACTCAATTAATTTTGATGACGTGAATATTTCAGTTAATTTTCATGACATGAGTATTAAATTTAACTGAGAACTTAATTTATATCAATGAATGTAAAATAATACAACAAAAATTAATTTTGAAGACGTGTATATCGAGTCGGCGGAAATCAAAACTCTAGATTTAAATCAGCAGCCTTTCAATTAAACCATCATTCTACAAGCTTGGAGGTTAAATAGCAATATGGTAATATTACAATATTTTTTATTGCTAACAAAATATGGTTAAATTGAAAAAAAATTGATGCAAAATATACAATACATAAAAACCCTAATTTTACAGCTTTCCAAAAGGATGATATTTGATATAATATCAAAATGAAACTTAAATTATATGAAATTTAATCTTTAAGCAATCTATAAGTTCATTACTATACTTGTGAACTTTTATGATCTATTTTTAGAATTTGTGAAATTTATTTGAAATAAACTGTCACGATTGTGAAGTTCAGTTGTCAAGGATTTCTCTTCTTTAATAATTTTTTGTTGGATATAAGGGGTTCTCAAAACTCTAGGATTTATTATTAAATGTCTTTTAATAAATTCTCATTTTTTGTAGTGTCGAAAACTTGAATCAATGACTCATTCTAATTAACTATCACTTGAACTATTAAGTTATTCGCTTTATTTTTTAATCATACCTAACTATTTTATATAGATAATTGAATTTCTTTCTTGAGTTTTGCTTTAGCGTTCATCAAGTAATTTTTTTTACGATGTTGTCTACTACAATAGTCGTTTGATTTTTTATATATGGATCTTAACTATTAACCAACAAAATAAAATAAAAAATTAATTTGTTTCATATTGGGAAAAAAATACCAAAACAGTGTTCCCATATAGGTATTCCTTCACCACACGTCGTGGTGTATTACTGTATTGCAAATTAAATCAGCAAAAAACCTTCTCCCCTACAGGGAAACATTCTCTGGTAATCTGATTCCTCAAATGCCGTGCTATTCAAAGGGAGGTTCCAGCTTTAACATACACAAGCGAATCATTTCTTTCAATAAAAAGAAAACAATAAAGGAAGGAAAATTTTCATAAAAAGTCAAAGAATAAATTTCTTTAAAAAATATGGTCAATGACCTCCTAAAATTTTCACCAATGATCAAGAACACAAGTATTACTTGCATCTCTAAGATTTTTCACTCTTTTCCCAAATTCTCAAGAACTTTTCTCCTGCTTTTGCAGGTGCGGACCAAGCTACCTGCTAAACTTTGATTCTGCAACTCCAGCAAAGTTTCAGAGTTAAAATGCATTTAGGGACGCAAATATTCAACTTCTACACATTTGCATATTCATGATGTATTCAACTTCCACAAAATTGCAACTAATTTTATATTTGCAAAACATGGAAAAATGTGTGAGAATATGAAGAAACAAATCTTAGAGGCGAAAGTAATACTTATCTTTGATCGTTGGTGGTAATTTTGGAGGATCATTGGCTCTCTTTGTAAGAAGTTTGGTTTTTGGCCGTTAAAAAAATTCCTAAAGGAATTTAGGAATTGACTAATTGTACCCCAAATCTTGTATTCCGTACGCGTACCTCAACTAACTTTCCAAAAATAAAAAGTCAAACAGTCAAATGCTTTCTAAAAATGAAAAGTCAAACAGTCAAATGCTTTCTAAAAATGAAAAGTCAAACAGTCAAAACGAATAAAATATGGAAAGTTGGACTGCGCACATTATTCTGGACGTTTCCACCCTACACATTATTAAGAATGTTTTCCATATAATACATTGGTGTTCATACTAAATAAAACAAGTGTTCACACTAAATAAAACAAGTGTTCACACTAAATAAAACAAGTGTTCAAATTAGTTGAAATAGGTGTTCATACCAGCTTTTTAAAATTTTTTTTTGCATTGTTTCATGTCTGTTTTGCACATAATGTAAGAGGTGCAGACTAAATAAAACAAGTGTTCAAACTAAATATAACATGTTTTCATATTATCTGCTTCAAATATGTTTTTGCACTGTTTCAAGCATTTTTTGGAAAATTTGAGCAAAAAAAGTGCTGAAAAAACTAAAAAAAAATATGATTTACAGACTTTAGAAGCGTTTTTCGAGGTCAAATTAGCGTCGTTATGGGGTACAACCCCTGTAAAATGTGTGCGTTGTATTGTGCTTATACTAACTAAGATATGGTCATATTAGTTCATACTTAATACAACATGTGTTCAGACTAAATACAACATGTGTTCAGACTAAATACAACAGGTGTTCAGACTAGTTATTTCAGGTTTGTTTTTGCACTGCTTCAAGTCAGTTCTGACTTCTGAGACACATACTAAATGAAAAACGTATTCAGACTAAATAAAAAAGAAGTTCAGACTAAATAAAATAGGTGTTCAAGTTAGTTGTTATTTTTTGAGCTGTTACAAGTCTGTTTTGTACATAAATAATGTGCATACTAACTTCTCTGATGATCATACTAACTCTTATGATGGTCATACTAACTCCTCTGATGGTCATATTAACATCTCTGATGGTCATACTAGTTGTTTCAAGTCGGTTTTGTACAAAAATGGTGTGCATACTGAATAAAATAGGTCTGTATACTATATAAAAAAGGTGTTAAGACTAAATAAAACAGGTGTTCAGACTAGTTATTTCAAGTCTATTTTTTTTTCACTGTTTCAAGTCTAATCTGCACTATATAAGAATGTGCTAATACTAACTAAGGATATGGTCATACTAACATCTCACATGGTTATATTAACTCCTCTGATGGTCATATTAACCCTGATGGTGATACTAACATCTCAGAATGTTATACTAACTCCTCTAATGATCATATTAACCTCTCATGTGGTAATACTATCGATGTTTTTCAACCACTCATTGATGTTTTCATCAATTCATCGATGTTTTTCAATTTTTTCATCGATTCTTTTTTTTTATTTTCATCGATTCATGGATGCAAACCTGGCATTCATTGATGCGAAACAACATTTGCTCGATGTTTTCATCAACTCATCGATGCAAAGCATGATTCAACGATGTTTTTCAATGTTTTCATCGATAAAGAAAGAATAAATATGTAGTTGGGAAAGAAATAAACAAGTTCAAAAAAAGAATAAGACAAAATCAGAATTAGACAAAAGAGGAAAGAGAGTGAGAGACGAGAGGTTAGATATGAAATTCAAAATTAAAAAGAATTTTTTCTAGTGCGGGATACAAATGTGAAGTACGAGATTAAAGATATCGAAATAATTTCTCAAAAATTTAATAGAAGTCCTCTCCGTTGTGTATGACTGGAGATATCCTTGTTTTATTGTTTGAAGTACACCTGCATCGCATACAAATTATACAATGGAGATTCAAGACGAGAACTGTCATGTACCCATGTGATGAAAATGCAACCTCTTTTTCCTGTGATCTTTAGGCCTGTCAACTGAATTAAAATTAACGTTATATCGTTTCGTTTAGGAAAAAGGGGACTGTTAACAGAAGTCCAGCCCATTTCATTTATTTAACTAAACTGAATACAGAAGGCTCGATTCCGTTTCGTTTATTTAACTGTTTCGTTTCGTACTGGATTCTACGGATATGAAATAACTCTAATATCAGAGTTTAGGGCGGAGTAAACGAGGGTAAAAGGCAAACCCTAGCATCTCTTGGTTTCCACAGAGCTGCTCTGTGTCTTTCACTCTTTCTTTCTCTCGTTGTCTCGCACGCTTTCCTGTCTCTCGAGATATGAAATAACGACAGTGTTGTTGTCGATGATATGTTCCAGACTTCCAGTGCACTATTGTCGACCGTCGATCTGACGTGGCCAGGTCCCGATCTGTCTCCTTCCCTCGACCCTCGAGCTCTCCTCATTTCTTTCATTTTTTTCCCAACCTTAGCTAAATTTGTGGCTGCCGTGTCCCTTTGACCTTTGTTGTCGATGATCTGGTCCAAGTTTCTAGTGTACATACTCTCGGTCCTATATTATAATTTGAGTATGACCCTAAGAGGCTAAGAGCCTAAGACTGGCAGAAATCATAGCTTCCTTGACCCATGATAGTTGAGATTTGAGAGTTGGGACTGTGAGACTGGTTAGATCATCAAACACGACAGGCTTCAAGTGGGAAATGATGTCAACAGGTAGGCTTCAGGTAGGGAGAAATCATGAAGGTAGATTGATTTTGGTTATATATTGGTCAATTTGTTCAAGGGGAGGCGAACTCGAGAAGGAAGAGATAGAGAGTATTTTAAAAGAAATAAGAGAAAGAAAGAGCAGCTATTTGACACTGGGTACTGGCACTGTCGCACTAAGCACAACTTTCCTTGAAGGTTACTCTTTTCCTAAAATTGATTTCTGTTTTGTTATGGTGTTTTGATAGAGCATAGAGGACACTGGGTATTTTTACTGTACTCTTAAGATCTGTTTTGTTATGGTGTTTTGAAGTTGTGCCTTCTTTTTTTTGGGTGTTTTGAAGTTGTGCAGGTTTTGTTGTTGGTATTGCCTTGTTGCTATAGACTGCTGGTACTGCTGGCATTCTAGCAAGGATGGCTTACTCAGCGTCAGATGTATATGAACCTGAAATCTCTTTTGATGAGTATGAATATTTACTGTTGTGCTAATTGTTTGATGCTTGCTACTTGCTTTATGCTTGCTAATTGCTATGAATGCTTGATGCTAACTACTTGATGCTTGCTAATTGCTATGAATGTTTTAGCATGGTACTAGCAGAGGCTTGCTACTTGCTTGATGATTGCTAATTGCTTTGAATGCTTGAATCATTTTACCAGCAGAGGGCTTGTTGATAGCTTGATGCTTGCTAATTGCTGTGAATGCTTTAGCATGATACTTGCTTAGGGCTTGTTAATTGTTTGATGTTTGTTAATTGCTTGTTAATTAAATAGCATGCGCATGGGGTTGAACTCTGAGTCCAATCTCCACAGTGGCCTCAGAGTCTACCTTCAGTACAGCTGGTAGAACTCTGAGTCCAATAAGGAGCTCTCTAAATGATGAGAGCATCCAAGCTCTCATTTGTGCACGGAATTGGTTGCGTGCATCAGTTACATGTTTGGTCAAGTCTCAAAATTCTCTATTATTTCAACAAGTATTTCAAGGTACAAAGATTTATGTAATATGTGTTGTCTACTTGTCTTTGTTTCTCTATGAATGCAGAAAATGGTGGATTTTTTGGTGATCCACTATGGTCAACTGATGAACCATCACAAGATGACAGTCTTTGTACTGGTTTGAGTGAAGCTTAGAGTGCTGGTTTGAGTAAAAATGTTTTGAGTATGCTTACATTTTGTTGCATTACTACCTTGTGTTGTCAGTATCAGTGTTGCCTAACTGTCTTCTTTTGAGTGAAGCCTAGAGTGCTGGTTGTATACTTGTATATCAGTAATCTCCTTGGATCTCAAGCAGTGATTTTTCGATGAGGAACCTTGTGTTTTACTTGCTTTAAATGCTTCAATCTGTAGGCTGTAGCCATTGGCTGAGAAAGGTATCTGAGAGAATAGTTTGAGATCCGACTAACCATTGAAATTGTTGTTTAGTTTGGTTTTTAAGGTATTTTGGTATTAAATATGTTGTAATTTGCAAGGCAGAAGGTGTTTGTTGTAATTTGTAAGACAGGGGTTGTTGTAATTTGTAATACTGAAGGTGTTTGTACCGATTTGCATTGAAATTTTAATGTCAACAGGCCTAACGATTATGAAAGTCTACCGTTTGCAACGTTATGATCGTTTTGGCAAACGAAACGATCAACAGGAAAAAAATGTATCGTTACTCAAACAGAACGCAAAACTGAACAACGAATTGTACTGTTATCCAAACGAAACGATCAACGAAACTTCGTATTTCCGTGATCGTATTAAACGTTTGACAGGCCTAGTGGTCTTCCTAGTTATTTGAGAAGCATTTAGGGACCACGTGTATAATTTGGTCTCTTCAGTCAAAGGTATAAAGACTAAATAAAGAGAACAGTATAGCACGGTTTTTTAATTTGTTTTGCATGCCAAAGTAGTTGCTTTGGACAACAATAATTGCCCGGCTCAAAGAGCATCATCTCTTTCTGATATCGTACGGATTTTTCCATCATGAATGACATGCCTCTATCTTGTTCTCAGTTCCAACCAATTGTTTGTCATGCACAATCTTTCCATAGTTAATATAGAAACATTCTACAGAAGGTTAAAAATCAAAGAAATTATCTTGGATCGCCTAGAAAATATTTGCCCAAATTTTGTCCGCAACAAAATTATAATTTTTAAAGGTAAACTTTGAGCGAGTTTTTTTTTAACGATAATTAGAAAGCCACAAAACAAATTACTGGATGCCAAATATGCTAAAAGTAAATTAACCTCAACAAACAAGTATCAATCAACAATAGTGGTATAACTTTGATCCCCTAAAGTTCTCAAGAAATGAAAACAGATAACAAAACAGTCCAATATAGAAACCAACAAGCTCAATTGAAAATTAGTTGCGAGTAATAAATTTAAACGTAGAACAGTCATAAGCAAATAAGAGCTCAATTGGTAATTAGTTACAACCAAGTAATAAATTTAAACGTAGAACAATCATAAGCAAACATGAGCCATATAGTTGTGGGATGTGACCAATGAACATTTTACATTTTCATTAATGACAGCAAAACAATACCGTTGCTTTTGCTCAGAAAAGCTTAATACAAACAATTAATTACACCTATAAACACAAAAATGGAATAAGTGTAGTTCCTAACTTCCAAACAGAGTGATTTCCTCCTTGACTGAAATTTTGTCAGCAACTAAAACCCACGTCTCTGATATTTTTTTCACCTTCCCTTCGTGCATATCCACTATTGTAAAAGCGCGAAGCGAAGCTGTCAACCCAGAATTTTCAGGCACATTTTCTGGATCCTCGCTCGAACTACTTGCATTGTTGACAAGTATGTGTTTAACCCTCGGCACTATTGCTCCATTTAGGTATACAATTTCTTTATTTCCGATAGCTATCATCTTTCTAAATTTCGTGCTACTGTATGCCAGGCTCTTGTGCATGTGACCAAATACAACTAAAGGGATTGTGATTTGTGTGTTGCTTTGAAGCTCTGATATAGCTTGAGCTAGATCTGTCACACAAGCATAGTAAAAATCCTAAAATTCTTGAGCAATTACTTTTTTCTTTGATGTCTTCAATAAAACATCAAATGACACTTGCATGTATGAAAATACAAACACAATAAATTTATAAGTTCAAGAATATGTTTATAAATTTATAAGTTCAAGAATATGTCTATAAAGTATAAACTTTTCTACTTTTAAGTTATTAAGAGTTTTACTTCTAGAAAAAATATATTTTGAATTTATTTGAAAAAGCTTTGTCAAGTTAACCAATGTTGATGAATCCCCACCCTTCTACTTAATCAATATTACTTAAGGATGGCCTTAGCTTCTTTATGGTTTCAATTTCAAACACTCCCATGCATATATTAGAACTAGACAACTATACAAAACCAAAAAACCTAACCAAAAGATGAACAAAAGAAGCATAGTTGATGGATTTAGTGTCTGTTGCACTAATTCGGTGTTAATACACCGGAATCATAAGTACATCTTTAGTTGAATATTTATTGTAACACCAGTCAAAAGTACATACCTGGATCACCATGGTCCCCACCACCATAAACCCAATCTTTTCCACATATGTCATCCACTTTTGATCCTAATCCTACATTGAGGCAAATTTGAAATATTCAACTTCACAAGTACTTCACTCATAACTAGTGGTTTATTAGAGAAATGCAAGTCACAGAATGATTTGGTCACATAGGAAACTTTCGCCCATGCGTCCCCCACTACACAGTGTGTGCCCTGTGTTAATTTTAATCTGGTAAACCCAAACTCTAGTGCGTGAACCTTGTACAAATTCCTGTCAAGTAGGGACCCTCTAAAATAAATGTTAAGCTTGCTACTGTAATATGCATAGGACGTTATGCACATTTAAGTCTTTTGATTTTCTTGAGATTCACGCTGCATGAATCTCAAGAAATCGGAAGGCTTGTAATATCCATCCTATGTCCTATGCATAGTACATAAGCAATGCTCATGTACCCCAAAATTAAATGCGTCACCATATGAGATGCTCTGCTTGGTTCGCAAACCAGGGCAAAAAAGCCCCGGACAACCTTTAATACCCCTCACATAAGTTTTAGGTACTAAGATGACCATCTGCACAATATTAATAGGGAACAAATAAATATATGCTAATTGCAGATACAGTAAGTTCAAAAAATTCTTCAACTGTAAGTTTTTCTTAACAATCTTGCGGGTACATGGTAACATATTATTCCCTTAAAAATAATTATGGTCTGAATTACAAATGTCCACAAATTTCAACCAATGCTCCTTTTGTTACCTAAAGCAATAAAATTCATATTTTTATCCTATATTTCAGTCCATACAATTTCAATTAGCATCACCATTTGTCAGTCAAAAGTTGAACAAACCATGAAATGTGCCATCTTTTATCGAAAGATGAACACCAGGATAACTAATTTGACGATAGCATTAACTCAAACCACATATTGATTTATGAATGGGAGTAAAGGTAGGCACCAAAATGATTCAAAGGGAATGTTTAGGAACCAAATTGAGGCATCAATTGCTACTTGAAGCTCCATTTGTCAACTACTAGTACTTCAAGCACATAATTTATAAATATGTCATTCTATATTATGTTTATCATTCAAACGATTATAACATCAGTTAGACAGGGCAGCTACCTGTGGGGCCATTATGCGCAAGAATCATCACCGTATTCTCCTCTGGGGCACCAGTGGCAGCTTTGCATATTTTCCTCACACTTTCTTCCATGTTGTTAACACCATAACTATGTAAAAATGTGCATGCCATCTGTAAGTATTATTATTCTGAGTGTACAAGTGGAGATTTAGAGGTAGCAGAAAAAAAGACGTCTTACCAACCATTTAGATAGAAGTTGTGTTTTGAACAGTGTACCGCCGCCACGAGAGAACGGACGACCACCTACCACACTTAGCTTCTGTGCAGGAAAATCCAATCTCCCATACCCGACATGCTCCTTTCCTAGGCTGGTAGCACATGAATTCATATTTTCTATCAACAAAGAACTCGATGAAATATGTATATGACTCTATCTGATTTGATGCTTAGGCAGAGAGAAACAGTTACCATTGGAGCTGCTACTGGACCCGATCAGGCTTCCTGAAACCAAGTGAGATCAAAGGTAGGTTAGTAATAGTGTTAAGTTGCTGCATCAATTTATTCATTCACCTTAGGCAATTTACTTTTGAGCAAATTAATAATCTTTCCCTTCCACAATTGCACCCTATAATTTACAGTTTTTACTATAGTTAACACAGTATAATACTCCCCATATCTAAGTATTCCAAGTAAAGCCAATTATTTCTTCATCATTTGCACATAGTACAAAAGTATGAAAACCAAGGTTAAGTCGAATAAGGTGACAAATTACGACAACATATTCACTGTAGGTCAACCGAACTATCTGTAAAGTTTAATGAATTTAATATATATAATCAGAAGCAAAGGGTAAGATGGACAATCACTGGGAGGTACCTATCACTACAATAAACAAATAGTTCGGTACTAGCAACAAATAGTTGAAGAATTCCGTCTGTCAATCCAAACTACAAGCACTATGTGAGTTGGGTGTGTCACTTGCGAAAGACAGGACCTTTTCTGTTATTTATAGTTTATAACACAATCTTTTGATATTTATAAGAAATAAAAGAGACAAATCCATGAATGAAGATTACTTTTCTGAGAACTGATGAGTATGCCAACAATCATGATTTCCCAAAATAGCTGCTTTTGGCATCTTGAGATTTGAAATGCTTCTAACAAGTTCAACATTCTCGTTACCATAATCACCTGCAGTGGAAAGCCCAAAGATAAAAGTTGCGAAATGTAATACACGTAGAATATACCTTTTCTCATGATTTTGAACTTGGGGGTCTTATTGAAGAATGGTCATGCCTGTAAATAGCACCAGGTCAGGCTGCAATACAGTAGAATATAAGTTAGGGAAAAACAAATTTGGATATGATTAAAGTGTAGGGTGTTTCATATAATGCAATGAAACAGGTGCTATGTTGTTCACTTTATTCACAAAAAAAAGAGGGAAAAGTAAAGTTCATTTACTAGAAACCTTATAAGAAAAAAATTAGAGCTAGGTAAATTTATAATTATGGTATATGGATATAAAAATAATGCATGTAACTGGGGACACTATAGCAAAGCCCTGTGCAAGGGGGTACAAGTACTGTTTCATGCACAAATAAAATATCAAGCTCCAGGATAAAAGGCTTCAAATTACCTGAAGAAATTGAAGCGCTCTCGAATCTTCTTCGAGTTCCCAATCATCATGCTACAGTATCAAGAATTCGAAGATGAGTTGTACACTTGTACTGAACCTAATCAAGTTAAATGCATGCAGAAATGCCATCTAGGAATGACAATTGAAAAGACGGACATGTAGTCTTTGTGTCATGAATGATTCAAGCAATTTGCTCGTTTATTTAATTGATTTCTCTATTATGAAATGAGCACTATTATTTCTATCTAGGAATACAGACATTCAAACTAACAAATAAGGTATCACTGATCAAAGATGAAACACACCATCAACGATCAAACCAAATCACGCACTGCGAATTAACACTTCCTTGAACTCTCCAACCACAATTCCAGAAACGAAACAAAAAGAAAGGGAGATGATTCCCCGCAAAAGAGCAAGTAACTTAGAACTAACCACGTCGCCGACGACAGCAATACGCACGGTGGAACCAGGCATGACGACGCGATTGAGTTGAGAAAAATGAGGCGAGGTGGAGAGAAGCGAAGGAGAAGAACCACTGGGGAAGAGAATAGGGGAGGAACTGGTCGGAGATGGGTATCCGTGCAGCAGCGGTAGCCTCCCCGCTCCAAACCTCAGCATCTCACCTTTGGTCAACTATTTACCAAAAGAATTTGCGAATTGGTCAAACTAACAAGGCAAAAAATGGGCCGTTTGAGTAATATACGATGAGGCCTTAGGGGTAAGAATTGGGCCTAGATATCAAAGGTTTTGTGGTAGTGTGGTACTGGTAATTAGACCTGGCAATGGTCGAACGTTTTCTGTTTTTCCGTTTCGTTCCGTTGTTGCTGAAATGGAAACGGAACAGATATTTTTGACAATTGGGCTGGCGAAACGAAATGGAAATGGGTCGGGATTTACGTGGTTAAACGAAATGGAAACGTAAAGCCCATTTACGTTTTACGTTTTACGTTTTTACGTAATTTCGTTTGTGGCCTTTCTGCTTCTGTGGTCTGGCGGTCTAGCGGATATAACGAGAAGCCGAGAAGGGTTAGGGTTAAAAGGGAACAATCTCTGTGATTACGCCGCCCCCTTTCTCCTTCTTCTCTCGCACGCCTCATCTTTGTCTGTCTTTCTCTTTCACACTGCCCATGGCAATGGCTTGTCCTGCCTCGTCAACCCAAGAGTGACGATGGCAAGCTAGATCTGTACCCCTTAAGACCCATAGCTATCATTGCTTCGCCGTTTCCTCTGGAAATCGTTGCTATATTATCTCGATTATGCCTTGTGACTTGTGAGGTTGTCGATTCATGTTCAACGATCCCTAACCGAGTTTCCAGACCTGCAGTGTACTATTGCCTTAGCCCTATGGCCGATTGCTTGAAAGGTATCGAGATAGCTAGGTTTCTGAGAGGCACGGTGATGGGATCGTTGTCTTGGGTCTCGTCACCTCAGTTCCAACAGCAGGGAACACAAAGCAATTATGATTCTAATAGAATCGTTGCTTATATGCATGAAATTAGAAGGGGGAAAGGTCAGAAAGATAGAAAGAAAAAAGAGATTAAGAAAAAAGAGATTGAGATAGAGAACAAAACAAAGAAGAGAAGACAGATAGAGGAAATGGAGCAGATCTTTGAGATTGAAGGAGATTTAAGGTATCTATTCTTTCTTTGTTTAATTTGTTTTACTGTTATTTTTTCTTTTCTGGTCTTTTATTTAGGTCTTTTGTTCTTTGAAGTTTGCAGATCGTTTCCTTTTGTCTTGTTTCCTGTCGGCCTCTCTGTGAATGGCTGATCTAGTGAGACTTGAAGGGGATGGATCTGAACCTGATCTTTCGGATGATGAGTATGTATATCTAACCTTTTATTTTGCTTGTACTTGTTAGAAATTGGCACTTTCATGTGTTGATTGCTTGAATGCTTGAATGCTTGAAATTACTTGAAATTGCTTGTTGTAGCATGAGCTTAGATCCAATGTATACCCCTGATGAAATTCAAAGGATCCAAGCTGATGCTCAAGACCCTGGTGCAGCAGCAGCTGCACCTGAAGGTCAAGATCCTGAAACAAAAAAAAGAGAAAAGAGAGAGAGGTCATGACCTCTGTCATGTGGAAGCATTATACAAAAGGAAAAAGAAAAGCCAATGGCTATTATGATGCCACATGTCTGTATTGTGGAAAGGTTTATCAAATGGGGAAAGGAAGAGGTGCTGGCTCTTTGAAAAATCACACTTTCAAGGCTTGTAAGAAAATCTCTAACTCAAAGAAATACAAGCCTGATGTGTTGCAAAGAATGCTGGAGGTTGGCACTGCTGCAGGTACACTTGAATACATTATGTCTCTCTTTCTTATGTCTATCCATTGTTTTTTCTAACTTAAGACTTTCTGCACATGCTTTTCAGCACCAAAGCTTGCTGTTTGGCAGTTTGATCAAATGAGATCCAGAAAGGGCTTAGCTAGAATGGTAATTGCCCATGATTACCCTTTTAACTGTGTGAACCATTACTTTTTTAGGGAATTTTTAAGAGAATTGCAACCAGAATTTAAAGTGATAACAAGGAACACTCTAAGGCAAGATTGTCTGAACATTTATACTGAGGAGAAGCTTATGTTGTATGAGCAATTGACAACCTTAGATTGTAAATTTAGTTTCACTAGTGACTTGTGGTCTAACAAGGGTAGAGATAGGGGGTTTATGGCTCTCACATGCCATTACATTGATGACACTTGGCACTTAAGAAAGAGAGTGATTGCATTTTGCCCTTTGGAAAGTCCTCATACTGGTGTTGCCATTGCTGAGGCTATTTTTGAGAGATTTGTGTTGTGGAATATGAACACAAAGGCCTTTTGTCTAGTACTTGATAGTAGTAGTGCCAATGATGCTTGCATCAAGGCTATGTTTAATATCACACCAATCAAAGAGGCATTACCTGTTGAGGGGGGGATTTTTCACCAAAGATGTGGCTGCCACATCTTAAACCTTATAGTCCAAGATGGACTTGCTGCATTGGGTGATGAGATAACTTGCATTCGCGATACGATGAAGTACATTCGTTATTCGCAGGCAAGAATGGAAAGATTTCAGCTGGCAGTAGCTCAGGTTATTTAAATGCAAGTAGTTTTCTATTGCCTACATACTTGTATAAGTTTAATTGCTTATTTTCTCTTTCTCTTTGCAATTTCAGGCTAAGGCTCAGTATAAAAAACCTGCATGGGATGTGCAGACTAGATGGAACTCAACTTACACTATGTTGAAGTTGGCTTTTGAGTTGAAAGATGTCATTCTCAGATTTGGTACTCAACTTACACTTTTCTCTTTCAACTTACTCTTTCTGTTTCTCTTTCTGTAAACTCAAAACTTACATCACATGTATTCTTTCAGGTTTGCTACTCTTGACAAGAGTTTCACTCTTGACCCGTCTGCACTTGATTGGAATAAAATGAAGGAACTACTTGGGTGCTTGGAGATATTCTATAGTGCCACACTCAAGTTGAGTGGAACCAAGTATCCAACCATCAACCTTTTCTTTCCTGAGTTCTGTGAGATTTATTTGAGTATTAAGAAAATGGGCACAAGTTCACATCCTTTCATAGTTCAGATGGGTAAGGTTATGTTTGAGAAGTGGGACAAGTATTGGACAATTGATAACATGTTGTTAGCTATTGCATGTGTGCTTGATCCTAGATCAAAGCTGCATGTTGTTGAATACTATATGAAGCAGATGTACCCTGGTACCTATGTTACATTTATGGACAACTTGAATAAATGCATGACTGCAATGTTCAAGGAGTATGTTGAAGCATACTCTAAGTCTGTAGATAGCCAAGCAACTAGCTCATCACAACAAATGAGGTACATCATGCCTTTCATGTTTTAATTTCTTATTTATTTTCTGATGCAAGTTAACTAATATTTAAATTGTTTTTTTATGTAGGCAAACTGCTGTGTCTGAAGTGGAAACTGATACAAGAGCTGGACTGAGGGATTTTATCAAGGGTAAAAGGGTCTGTGAACCCCAAAAATCAGAGTTGGAGGAGTATCTTTCAGATGCATTAGATGAATCAGAGTTGGATGCTGAATTTGACATATTATCTTGGTGGAGGTTAAAGGCAGCCAAGTACCCTGTTCTTGCTAGGCTTACAAGGGATATATTGGCAGTCTCAATCTCTACTGTGGCATCTGAGTCCACCTTTAGTATTGGTGGTAGAACTCTCAGCCCAGTGAGGAGCTCCTTGAATGATGAAAGTGTGGAGGCTCTTATATGTGCTCAGGATTGGCTCAAAGCCTTAGTTACGGGTACTTTCTCTAACCCTATCCTTCTATTGTTTAATTATCTATACTTTCATTATTTCTGACAATTATTTATTTTGTGTTATATTCAAAAAATGGTGGGGACTTTGGTGAAGTTCTTTGGTCCACTGACGATGCTGTACCGAATGCCAGTGTTGGTACCAGTGGAGCATGACAAGTTACTTGAATGGTTGAGGACCTGTCAGTGAGTTGTTAGTTCCATTTTGGAATCTTTTGTGCTTGGCAGTTTGCACTATGTGTTGTGCTTGGCAGTTTGGTTAGTTGATGTTATGTAGTTGTTTAAGTTGTGTTGTATGCTTGAAGCCTGGAGTTAATTAACTCTTTGGCTCCTTGGATCTTAACTTGTGACCTTCAGTGATGATCAATGTGTTTCATTAAATATTTTGCCATTGGCTGAGATTGGTACTACTCTGAGAAGATAGGTTAAGATCTAGGTTGAGTTCAAAGAGTTAATGTGCTATTGGTTTCAAACTACTTATTTACTTGTTTAATTAGTGTTGTATCTTGTATTATGGATGTTAGGATGCATCTTGTATGGATGTCAGGATGTATTTGTATGTTTCACTACTTTTCAAATTATGTTTCAATTTTATGTTCAACTTGCTTGCAATTTTGTGATGTCTGGAGTGTTATAAACAAAAAAAAAAATTGATGTTGTTGCTATGTTATAAATAGAAAAAAAATTTAACGTTTTTAACGTTTGTAACGTTTAACTCAAACGAAACGTTACACGAAACAGAAATTTTTTCCGTATATTAAATAAAACGTTAAACGTAACAAACCAAATTTCCGTCACTTAAATGAAACATTAAACGTAAGAGCTCTATTCGGTGAACGTTTTGAATGTTTGACGGGTCTACTGGTAATTGCCTAATTGATAAGGGGAAAAAAGGAGAAATCAAACCTCAATAGATCTTCTGTGGTACGAATGGAGTGTGATGGCAGTAACCTATTATGTACTGGGAACAGTAGGAATGTCCATAATCACATTTCTGGAGTGGTCCATTGTATTCTTCTTTGTGGCAAAATCACCTGATGCGACAGATGGATAGAAAAATGGAAATTGGGTGGATATAGAAACGGGTCTAATCCCAAGGCCCTTATTTATTCTTTCTCGCTTTGTTAAATTAAATTAAATTTGATCCATACAGAAGGGACATAGTAGGAAGAGTAAGGCAACAGGGGCATAGTAGGAGAATGGCAAAGCTTTGTGTGATGCAACAGGGGCATACTTGGGTCTCTCCTCGTTCTTCTCTCCTCCCTTCCACTGTTTCAGATTTCCATGGTGCATCCCTCAAAATTTCCATCCAGGTGGTTTGTTCTATTATTATTTTGATTTATTAAATTAATGTTCTCACTTCTCAGTGTGCCTGGTTAAGAATTGTAAATTTCCATCCAGGTGGTTTGTTCTCTTATTATTTTGAATTATTAAATTAATGTTCTCACTTCTCAATGTGCCTGGTTAAGAATTGTTAATACATGGGGTTCTATCACAATTCACAACTCCAGTGTTTTTAAGTAAACAATTTGTATTTCATGATTTTACCACAGTGCTTTGACTTTCTTTTTTTTGGTCATTTAAACAGAAATTGAATCATAGACAATTATTTCGCGTTTACCTTTTATGGTTTGTCATTTTATTTTTGATGTTTGGTCATTATTTTTTTGTTGAACTAAAAGTTTTTTGGCATAAAAATGACAGAGTTGGAGGAGAAAATGTCAACCAAGAGCGGCGGCGATTCAGGTCATGGCAAGCTCAAAGAACATACTAGTCATGGGTGGTACAAGATTTATCGGTGTATTTTTATCAAGACTCCTTGTGAACGAAGGTCACCAGGTTGATATTTCCCTAATTTGATTGCTTCTATTGGGTATCTTAACCAAAAAATACGACAAGGATAAAGACTGGTACTGTGGTTATCTGGTTTGATACTATAATTTACCTGATCCCTGATGTTTTGGGCTTTCAAGCAGTCAAAAACTCGATCACTCTCTGCAGAAATTTTAGCATTTTAAGTTTTACTTGAGAATATAAGAGTTCGAGTTTAATTTAAATGGAACATTACTTGTTTAATTCTCAACCCAGATCCTTAAAGAAATCGTGAATTAAGGAACCTAAGTGGAAACAGTGGTACTTTTTTTGTTAGGTAACATTGTTTACAAGAGGTAAGGCACCGATTACACAACAATTGCCCGGTGAATCTGATCAAGACTATGCTGATTTCAAATCTAAAGTATGTTTTATTTTTCTTTTGTAATTTATATTTGTGGAATAAGAGAGAAATTAGTATTTTGTTGGTAAACATTGTTCAATGGGCATTGCATACCAATGATGCCAAGTACATTGTTCAAAATACGTTGGACGCAGTGATATATCATCTTCTTTTTTAATTTCTGTGAATACATGCATCAGATAAAGATCCTTTTACTTTCTTTCTCTTTTTTTGTTATTATCATTATTATTATTATTATTATTATTATTCATTTTTTTGCTATTTTTCTTGTTCTTCTTCTTCTTGACAACTTTTTTTGGCATGCAGGTGCTCCATTTGAAGGGTGATAGACAGGACTTTGAGTTTGTTAAGACTAGCTTAGCAGCAAAGGGTTTCGATGTTGTCTATGATATCAATGGTAAACCAAACATATATTTATACAATTTTAATTGATGGACTTATGTTAAATCTACATTTTTAATTATGCATTTATATATTCTTGTGAATTTTAGGACGTGAAGCTGTAGAAGTAGAACCCATAATAGATGCTCTGCCAAATCTTCAACAGTAAGCTCTATTTTTGTCAGCATATCAGTAATTGCCAGTAGCACAAGTACCAAATGGTTGGCACTGGATGATAGTCTATTGGGGTTCTTAGGGTGAAAACGGATCAGATACGGAATGAATAGTGCTGAAATCGTATCCATATCCACAATTCGTCAAACGGATACGAATAAAGATACGGATGTTAGACGGATGCTAAAATTCAAAAACCAAATCCACAATAAAACGAATACAAATTTGAAGCAGATAATGCTAAAACCATACCCATATCCACATTGAAAGCGGATACAAATGCGGATACCAAACGAGTATCAAAATGCAAAACCAGATCCATGCTAAACGAGTAATATGAAGCCTTTGCCACCATAAATTACAATCCAGTAGCCTTTTCCACCAATAAAAATTAATGATTGAATATGGTAGACTTAAGACCGCAGTCGAAGCAGCTTCTGAGTTCATGAACGCATGGGGATCAAGGTTAAAGAAAATATCGCTAGAATTTTGGAGCGGGTATAAAAAGTTCGGATAAAGCGAATATCCACTCCATTTAAGGTCAACATAATTTATCCATATTTGTATTCGAATATTTTTATGAGGTTAAGAAATTATCCACATCCACATCCGAATCCATAAATTCATTTACAAAATTTATCCTTATTCATTTACCACGTGGATTCGGAGCGGATATGAACGGATATTATCCACTGCGTTTTCACCCCTAGGTTTTTTAAGTGCTCATGTCTGCACCAAGGCTTTTTAAGACTTATTTTATTGGTAGTACGCATACACATATATAAATTAATTTATAATCTCAGGTACATATATTGTTCTTCAGCTGGAGTATATCTCAAGACTGACACCCCGCCTCATTATGAGGTGTGCCTTTAATCAATTTACTTTCTTGTAGTTCACAAGATACTTCCTCCTCATGTTTTTTGTTGTTACCAGATCCGATCAATCTCAGTACTCGCTTGCGAGTTCATCTTTTTCCTCTTCCTTTTTCCCATTTAATATCAATTATTGCTGGCCATGAATGAAGTTTTGGCCAACATTTAAATAAAAAATGTAGTATTGTAGCATACTAAGTACAAAGACCGTTGTACCTGTCAGGCTACTCTCTACTTATTCTTTACCAGCAACATCTTTTTCATTTCTTCCAACTTGTGGACTTGTGGTTCTCTGCATCCAGACTTGTATCGATGTCTTTATAGTAGGTGCATTCTCAAACCACGTCTGCTGGACAGTTTGGCAATCAAAAATTTGTTTGTTCGTTTTTGTATCTTTTTTTTTCTGATTATGTTTGGGTAATTGATCCTAGGTTGATGCAGTTGACCCAAAAAGTCGTCACAAGGGAAAGCTTGAAACTGAGGGCTTGTTAGATTCTAGAGGCGTGAACTGGACTTCAATAAGGCCCGTGTACATATACGGCCCACTCAACTACAACCCAGTAGAGGAGTGGTTCTTTCACCGGCTAAAGGCTGGCCGGCCGATACCCATTCCCGGCTCTGGGATTCAGATAACTCAACTTGGACATGTCAAGGTTTGTTCACACTTATCCTCTCTCTTTTGAAAGGAATCTTTTAACCCGGAAATATATATATATATATATTCCAGCATTGTTTAGTTAAGAAATGACATTGATCCAAGCCCCAAATAATGGTCCAATAACAAAATATGAAAGTATCTAGAAGAGGATACCAATCTCAATACTCAAGAGCAACCTTCTTAGAGCCATTTTAAGAAATATGTAGATACACTAGAATTTGTCTAATTTTTTTTGTAAGCAATATCTATATATATTTTGTAGAAAATATTTAGGATCGTGTCCTTTGGAGTAGTATATAAATAGAGAGTCTTGGTTCTCATTTAAATAATGTCATTCAACTTCATTAAGAAGTGCAAATCCAAGCAAACTCCTCCCATTTTGAGAACTTGAGTAAAACTGATAACAAGTCCAGATTCTAATAAATAAATAAAACAGATAAAAGAGTCTAGATTCTATGTTTATAGTATACCAATTAAACAGGACTTGGCAAAGGTTTTTGTCACGGTTCTTGACAACCCAAAGGCAAGCAAGCAAGTCTTCAACATCTCCGGCTCAAAATATGTCACATTTGATGGGCTAGCAAAAGCATGTGCAAAGGTACCTGTCATACAGAAAATAACTCAAGAACAGAATGAAGGCAGTGTTTTTTCTTTCTTCTAATTAATATGGATGTTTGGCTTTTAATTGCAAGGCTGCTGGATTCCCCGAGCCAGAGATAATTCACTACAACCCAAAAGAGTTTGATTTTGGGAAGAAGAAGGCCTTCCCATTCCGTGATCAGGTAAAATTGAAAGAATTTTCAAACTTGGATAATTAATTGATCTAATAAAAATGTGCTTTATTGCCCCTATTTATTGTTTTACTGAAAAATATTGCAATGTTCTCTCTGCATATTAGCATGAGCTCGTAACTGAATGTTGCTCAAAATCAACTGATTAATACATTCTTCTCATAATGTAGCATTTCTTTGCATCAAATGAGAAAGCCCAAAGAGAGCTCGGGTGGGTCCCAGAGTATGATTTAGTAGCAGGCTTGGCTGATTCATATAACCTTGATTTCGGCCGCGGCACGTACCGCAAGGAAGCCAACTTCACAACTGATGACATGATCCTTGAAAAGAAGAAGAAGCTTGTTCTTACTTGAACGATTTTCTCTTCTTGATTTTTTTTGTGGGTTTCACTTGAGAAATGTAATGATCAAAGTATACATGATGAAAATATTTTGAATTATTTTTGCCATTCGTTTTGCCTTTTTTATAACAGGAATATGAAAATAGTTCTCTGGTTTAGAGGCGGAGATCAAACTTTATCTTAAGGAGTCCACACCACGAAATTACATCTCACTTGAGCAATTCACCAAACAACTGATATGCAGCACAAATTTTCAGAAATTTCAGCAATACTGGTACAGGGGTATACTGACACCAATTTCAGCAAGAACAAATGGTTAAAACTTAAAAGCAACTGCAAGCATGGACACAACTTTCTGAAATTAGGCACGTCAATTAATAAATGAATAAATATATGATGCCATTAGTTTCTTTTTCCCTTTAACTCTTGATGAGATGGCATTTAGCCTTGACTATATGCTGTCGAGAAATGTGCGAACCCAAGTTTCATTGATTTGAAGTGGTAGCTGCCCGAGCTTTTGGTTACCACTGAAATGTCAACTGAGTTAATATTCTAACATTTGCTTGCCACAAAATTTGCATATGATATTTAGGGGCAAAATTATGTGGGGTTATTTGCACCGTCAAATCGTCAATTATTTATCAGCTCAATCAGATTTTGCTAGTAGGTTTGTCATTAAGCTTATCAGGTTGGGATTTCAATTCTAACTAAACTTCATTTCTTTGTTAGTGTCTATGTTAACTGTACATATATGATCAATGCGAATGTCTGTTGATACCATTTGTGTGTCGAACTTCTGTGCTTGTCGTCAGTGATAATATTTCTATCAGACGTGCACTTCAGTTCTGAACAGGTCTACTGAAATGGAATATTCAATGAATGAGAAAGTGATTCAAGTACCTTGGTAGCTACTACCAAGTTCTCAAAAAAAAAAAAAGAGAAAGTGATTCAAGTAGAGAGGAAGATGGCACCTTGGTAGCTTCATGGAGATTGCATAATAACTCAAATAATGTACATTATAACTCAATTAAATGTGTATAATAAAATCGACATCAATAGTTGATATCAATGTGGTATCTACGAAACATTATCCAAACACTATATATTATATACCGTTTCTTTGTAAGTTTAAAGAAACGGTATAGAATATGCTGGTTCTTTAGCTATAATTTGCACCATACCAAAAACATCACAGGAGAAACTAAAGGATTGGAATATTCTTTACCATTTCTTTAGAAATTACAAAGAAACATTATAGCCTTATAGGATATACCATTATGTTTGGGCCATTGAAAATCTTGCACCCTTTCAGTTTTTAACATTTTCTTTACTTTCTATTAGTAAAAAAACTGAAATGGTTTTACCTCTTTTGAGATATCTCTGTTATATACTAAGCATCTTAGATATACAAATTCGTCGACGTTCAAAATTGATTTAATCAAATTTTGAAATAAAAATTAACCATAAATTATCTTGTCATGATCATGCGATGATCAAGATTTAATCTTACTAATTTTGTTCTTCAACATATTCGAATGTTGTATTCTCGTCATAGATAATCCTCACTCCTATTCAATTATAAAAAAATATTTTAATGTCAATAAAATTTTGTTTTTATAATTAATTTGCACCAATTATATTTTTATTATTATACTTTGTTACTATAATATTTATATTAACTAATAATTGTTGTATTTAGAACGAAAAATATTTTTAAGCAATTAATGCAGAATGATTTGGTGTTCTTTCGAAAGTATAATTATATTTAAAACAACAATTTTATTAAATAAGACAAGAAACAACGTACCGGTCCAAACTAGTATTAAATATGAAAGGGTAAGAAAAACCAATGCAATTTTTTTACTACGCAAGACTTTGATTTCTACTTGCAGTGTTCAGTCAGTGTATGTCGTCTTTACAATCAAAGCGAATAAATTGAATCAATGACGCCAAATTCATTTACCAAAAGCGAATAGTTAACTCCGCTTCTAAATTCATTTGCATTATACATAATAATGTGCCAATTATATACATTGTAATCGCTTATGTTGAAGTTTTATAATAGAAGCCGGGGCCTCATTTTGAGGCTACTCTTTTTCAAAAAAAAAAAAAAATCATTTGCATTATGTTTGAGATACTTAGAGGTGGCAGAACCCGACCCGACCCGACAAACCCGCCCGACCCGGAGTAGTCCGATATGACTCGAAACTCGAAAATGACCCGACAATAGATAACCCGATATCCGACCCGACCTGATTTGATATGACCCGAAACCCGAAAAGACCCGACAGCGGATGACCCGATACCCGACCCGACCTGATTTGATATGACCCGAAACCCGAAAAGACCCGGCAACAGATGACCCGATACCCGACCCGACCTGATTTGATATGACCCGAAATCCGAAAAAACCCGAGATCAGATGACCCGGTACCCGACCCGACCCGACCCGACCCGGACCGACATGACCCGAAACCCGAAATGACCCGAGATCACATTAAATGTCGATCTGAATATTTGAATAAACTCTGGTTTGAATATTTGGCCTTATCAAACTGATATCAACCTATCAATTAATATTGTACTTGTACATGTCTTGACTAAAATGAACCCTGCCGCTGCAAGTCGTGTGACGCTACACCGCTCCTACAATCTGCATGACACCACTACTACACTGCACGCTGCATGACGTCTCTCCGTCGTTGCGCCAATGACGCATGATGCATGACAAATATCAACGCATGATGACCCGAGACTCGACCGGTCCGACCTGGTCAGACTCGTGACCCGATAATCTTTTGAAGACAAACTGACCTGACTCACCCGACCCGAAAGACCCGAAACCCGAAAATACCCGAAACGAGATAATTGAAACCCGACCCGATCCGAACCCGAAAGACCCGAAACCCGAAAAATATCCGGAACTAGATAATTGAAACCCGACCCGACTCGAACCCGAAAAACCCGAAACCCGACAAATATCAACGCATGATGACCCGAGACCCGACCCGACCCGACCTGATCAGACCCGTGACCCGATAATCTTTTGAAGTCAAACTGACTCGACTCGCCCGACCCGAACCCGAACCCGTCCGACCCGCCCGATTTGCCACCTCTAGAGATACTCAAGGATTGTCTTCTGGTTTGGATGGTCTATCAATTTCTAGTGAACTTTCGTAACATGATGTGAAAAGGGTTTAAATTTGGACCATCTGAAATGTTCGAAATTTTTAATCTGATGTGTCAGTTTCTAAATAAATTTCAAAAAATGTAGATAAATTTTTTATTTAGCAATTTTACTCAAAAATTTCTTATTTAACAATTTTGCTTTATAAGTTCTAACGTGACTTAATTTTTTTTATTGATTAATCAGTCTCCTACAATACAAATAATATTTGCTGATGTGACAATTGAAAACTCTAATTGTTTAGTTTTAAATTTAGAAATTAAAAAAAAATTTAAATTTGACGTGACAATTATTAAAAACCTCAAGAGTTTGAAGATGGAAATGCCCAAAGCAACTTCACAAAATCCATATTTAGAAAGTGATTCTCTGCACTAGTGTACTACTTTCAGCACGAAGCGTCGACCAACACAACATAGCACATCCAAAAGCCAAGGACCAACAAATGTGAATTAGAGAAGAAGTTTCTAAAAAATTTATACTTTATATACGTAATGTACACATTATATATTTGTACATAATTGACATTTCTTAAGTGTGAATTTTTTTATGTAAAACTTTTTATTTGAGTACAAACCTAGTACGTACAATTATGAATTCATGTAAACTTTTTATGCTTGTAAGCATTTTAGCTCATCAACATGCACGCTATAATAGGTTGCCCAGCTGACATGAAAGTACCCAAACGATGGTTGGCATCCGTCTTATTGCATAAAATATTTGGTACAAGACCAATACACAATTCATGTATTACAACAACCATTTTATGGAATATTAAATAAAACTAGCTTGTCCAACAGAATGACCTAGTAAAGAACTAAGCATACCAACATAGACCTCCTTTTGGGAAGCATGTGTTATTTACTTATTTTCCAGGAAAGGGTTGCAATGTTGTCTTCCAACCCTGTTGAAACTCGGAAGGTACCGATACCATGTACCTATTTTTGCGTATGCAACAGCCCAAATCCCCAAATAAACAAAATGCATTATTGTGTCTTGTTCAAGTTACAACCTTACTCCAACCTTTCAACACTGGATCTCATATTCTTTTCAAATAGTGTAAGAGCCCCAAATATTGCCAAAATTGTCTTCGATCTCTGGGATATTTTTTTTGAAGAAAGTAGGCAATACCCACTTAGAAATTTTCATTAAAAAAGAAAAAGGAAGAGTTACATTATTTATTTACATATATTCCTGAGAAGGGAGATTATTACTCATGTCATCCTCTATTACATGTTTGCTTTCCTTCTAATACACTAATCCAGCTATTAGCTTCGTGAGCTATTTTCATGGATAGAAGGGGTATTGGTCTTGATTTTGATGTGAAGATTCTTCGATTTCTTTCTTTTCATATGCACCATAATGTTGCCAACATCGTGGAGTCCCAAATTTCTCGGAGGGTTGACAATTTGATCATCCTGTTGGCTAGCCAGAAGTCTTGAATGTTGTCTAATGATTGTATCGTGATGTTCGGCTCCACTTGGTTCCATATTTGCTTGGAAGTCGGACAAGCTAAGAACAAGTGTGATTGTGTTTTTGGCGTTTGTGTTCGACATAGTGTGCAATTATATGTTGGAAGTGTCATTCCACGTTGACGTAGTGAGTCTCTGGTGGGTAATCTTTCTTTTAGTAATCAGCCATAGGAAGATTTTTGTTTTAAGTGGAGCTTTGATGCTCCATAGTGCTTTGTGTTGGTGAGTCAATATTCTAGGATTTATAAGAAAGACGTAGGCTGATTTGGAGGAGTATTGTCCTGTAGGGCTCCATTTCCATTTGTAAGTTCCGTCCTTTGAATGATCGTCGACGTTTCAAATGCTTGAAGCATTTTGAAAATATCCCTGAGGAAGGAGGGGTATCTTTGCAATATCCCTGGGATATTAAGTTGTGTGCAAGCTTCAGTGGAACGAATTCAGACTAGAAACCAAAACTAAAATCATATCCAGTGCTTATGCATTGCTTGAAAAGTCCATCTTTTTAGCTCGCACAATTAACTCCTCGATCTCTTCATCTAATTCAATTCCATCTCTAACCATATCCAGTGTAATATCGGGAGACACAGCACCAGCATTTATATATGTTCTTACAAGAGACTTGTACAATACCAAGCTCATCATATCCAAATTACGAAGAACTTTAACCAAGCTAATTACCTCAACAATGTTTCCTTGATCTTCAAAATACCTTGCAATCACCTCAA
The DNA here is from genome assembly GCA_964058865.1 of Eleocharis quinqueflora. Lineage (NCBI taxonomy): Eukaryota > Viridiplantae > Streptophyta > Magnoliopsida > Poales > Cyperaceae > Eleocharis > Eleocharis quinqueflora. Next base: position 213,093 of record CAXKVX010002068.1, on the reverse strand, counting down.
TAACATCCATTGGAGGCCTCCACTTATAAGATCTCAACAACACGAAACCCTTTTTCATGGCATCAACAGCCCTCTTCACACCCATCCCTCCATCTTTTTTTTTTTTTGAAAACTTGGCAGTAGCTGCCAAGGTTATTATTAAAATAAACAACATTTGTACAACTTCGCACTCCTAAAACACAGCACATCCCCACATCATCTAAGGTTCCTCAATCAGCAAAAAAGAAACACCAAAAAAAAAAAAAAACGTGTACCCTGTGCATTCCCTAGCACCACTTCATCCACAACCCCGACTCCTGGTATGCCCTCAAAGCTAGCTGTTTTGCCATAAGAGGTTGGTGTCCCTCATCCAGAATTCGAGAGTTTATTTCCTTCCATATCATCCACAACAATGCCAGTGCAAGGGACTGCCACTGGTTGAGCCTAGTCTTTCTACGTGACAACTTGTCGCGTACTACCTGTAATGAATCCTGAATCGTCGCAGTGAGAGCTTGCCTACTTAGATCATAAATTTGACGTTGTCCTGCGTGGAACCATGCTTCTACCGCGTACGGGCACAACAGGAATAGATGGTTCCCCGACTCGACTGGACAGTTTGCGCACATCGCACACGACATAGAGCAGTGCATGTTTCTACGTCGCATGATATCATGCGTTAGTAGTCTATTCTGGAATAGCATGGCAGCGAACACCTTTACCGTTGGGGGAGCTTTTGTTCTCCAAAACCAGTTCCAGCATGTCGTTGTGCGGCCGGCCAATACCATGGTGTTGTACAGCGAGTGTGACGAATATGTGCCCGTTGGTGACCATTTCCATAATAGCTTGTCCTCTTCTTCAGTTAGTTGCAGATGGCCAGCAGCTTGCAGCACATTTCTTGCAGCATAGTGTTCCTCCTCGTGTGTGGGTAGTAGAGCGTGTAGGACTGACAGGGCATCTTGAAGTGAAATTCTCGGCATCGGAGTGAAGTTTGCACGTGATTGTCGAGTTCTCAACGGGTAGCCCGCCCACGAATCAAACTAGAAGGAAATTGATTTGCCCATGCCTACTTGCCAAGTCGTGCTCCACCTAAAAAGTGGCAAAAGTGATGTGAGGCGCCTCCAGATGAAAGAGCCCGTATTTCTCCAGAAAAGAGGCCCTGAGTCGTGCGTACCCGACCGATAGAGGGAGACCACCGTGTTTGTCCATAGGCAGTCCGGTGAGTTGTATGCTTTCCACCACCAACGGAGCAGTAAGGTTCTGTTTTGGATGTGTAAGTTCTTTATGCCCAAGCTACCGCAACGCTTGGGTAAGCAAACGGCCGGCCAGTTAAGTAGGTGCACTCCGTTTGCTTGGTCGTTCTTTGCCCAAAGAAAGTCACATCTGATCTTGTCCATTCGTCGGATAACCCACTGCGGAAGTTGGAAGCAACACATGAAATAAATCGGGATGGAAGAAAGGACCGAATTGATAAGCTGAAGTCGCCCTTCCCGTGAGATCAGCTTGCCACGCCATCCCTGCAACTTCTTCTCAACCTTTTCAAGTAGAGGAACAAAATCCTGACGTCTGGTGTTTTGCGATGACAGAGGCATACCCAGATACGTGCATGGTAAGGATTCCTGTCTGCAGGACAAGATGCCTTGCACATGTGTAGCTCGGTCGGGTGTAAGGTTGATCGGTACGAATGAGCTTTTTGACAAATTAATCCGAAGCCCCGAAATGTTGGTGAACAATCGTAGGGTGATCTTGAGGACCGTTAAAGTCCTGTCATCCGCCGTTGAGACAAGTGTCGTATCGTCTGCGTATTGAAGGGCAAGAACCGATCTCGCTATTCGGCTTGATAACTGGGTGGTAAACATGACCTCATTCAGGTTCAGCATTCGCTGTAGGACATCTACTCCTAAGATGAAAAGCATCGGGGACAGTGAATCCCCCTGCCGTAGCCCTCTCTTGTGCATGAAAAAACTCCCTCCTGTCCCATTAATCAAAACTCTAGACCGCGATGTGCTTAGGATTGCCTGCATCCATAATATCCAACGGTTTGGGAAACCACGAGCCTGCATAATCTTGTATAGGAAGTCCCACTGAATTGTATCAAAAGCCTTAGTGAAGTCGATTTTGAAAAAAACCGCCTCACCTCGGCCTTGTTTAACCTCGTGTAATATCTCTCTCAAAGCCATGAAGTTGTCGGATATGTGTCGACCATGGACAAACGCCGTCTGGTGACGGTCAATAAGTTGAGGCAGCTCCTTCCTCAGCCTATTCGATAAGATTTTTGACAATAGCTTTGGCAATAGATTAATGATGCTAATTGGGCGGTAATCCTCAACCATACTCGGGCTCTCACCTTTGGGGATCATCACGATATTTGCACAGTTATGAGTCGAAAGGTCGAGTTTGTGATCATAAAAATCTTGCAGCAGGGAGTAAACGTTGTCACGTAGAGTTGGCCAGTAAACTTGGATGAATTCAGCCGGTAGCCCGTCAGGGCCGGAGGCTTTGTGCCGAGCCAGTTGATGTACTGCACGTTCAATTTCAAACAGTGTGAAAGGTGCTGCAAGATCCGGCATTGGTTCAGGATTTGGATATAAAGTGCTCGGGTTGAAAGGGATGCAGTGGTGGGCCGAACCAAGCAAATGTCTCATGTGATTTGTGAAAGCTGCTGCAACTTGTGGCTGAGAAGAATATGTTATGCCGTTGTAGGCAACAGTCGTGACGGCGTTTTTCCTAGCACGTGCCGACGCAAATGCATGAAAAAACCGGGTGTTTTGGTCCCCCTCCTTGAGCCATTTGCACCGGGATCTCTGTCGCCATCGTAGCTCAATGTTATTTGCCAGCATGTATGCACGTTCCTTAATCAATAGTCGTAGTTTGAATTCTACGGGTTGTAGCATCCTTTTCTCTTCTATTTGATCAAAAAACATTATTCCATCCTTACACCTTTGTAGGTCTTCCTCCATCTGTGAGAAGTTGGTTTTGTGCCATTGAAAAAGGGTGTTGTGCAATAATGCAGCCCTCTGATGGAATAAGCTGAGCGAGTCTGTCGCGTGAGCGTCATGGCCATTCCACAACGATTGAACAAGTTGACCCACCTATGTATATTTCAGCCAAAATAATTCAAATCGCTAATCTCTTTTTGTGGTATGGTATTGTTTGCATTGCAGTATAAGCGGTACATGATCCGAAATGAGCATTTCTTCTGTCGTCAAAGTGAGCACCGGAAAGACACTAGCCCAGTGAGCCGAGACTAGTATTCGCTTATCCAGGGATGTGCTTAGAAAATCACATTATATATTAAAATGCTTGAAATTTATTTTTCTGTTCAACCTTTTTAATATATATTGATACTTATTAAATAACAAAAAAATATAAGCCTTTAATTAAACACTTTCTTGACAAAAGAGGTTATGTTATATCAAAAATATTTCTATACAAATTATGTGGTGTGATTAATATTATATAATATACACAATTGCTTATTTAATATTACTAAAAAACCTCAATCCGTATAAAAAAAAACGTATCCCAACCGTATCAAAAAACGTATCATAAACGTATCTTGACCAAATTCGTCAGTCAAATAATATAAAATAATTGGATACGCCACGCGACGTATCTGATATGCACCAACACCGCATCCAAGGCGAATCTGTATCCGAGCCGTACCCAATATAGGGCATATGTTACCCGGATACTTCACGGTACCTTGTCGTACTGTATCGGATACGTATTCGATACTCGAATACTTCTTGGAATACGTTTTCAATAAGCCACGTGGCGTATCGAGATTGGCGTATCTGATTATTTTATTCACTTTGACCAACGAATTCGATCTTCGATACGTTTCGAAACTCCATGTGACAATTAGGTCTTGTAAAATTGCTGATAATTTTTATTATATCGCTAGAAGAATGAGTGAAACATGAAACATGAAGCATGAAGGAGATTCGAACCCAAAACAAGTCACACTATTAATATTTTTTAATTTGTTTATTAAATTCTAATATTTTTAATTAATTTTTAATTAAAATTTAATATATATATATAGTCGCACTCGTATCTAAGAATTTTTTAAATTACATATTGCCGCATCCGTATCATATCCGATACGAAATCCGCACCCGCACTCGTACAACACAGGTTATGACCTAGGGCTATGGCATGAACTTCGAATCGAAGAATATGAAGAAATTAAACAGTGATTTTTCCCTGAGACTCAGATTTCTGAAGAGGAACGAGAGGAAAGGAGACGCTGTGATGCTGGCGCTTGTTGAATCGGACGTTGTTTTTTTAGGATCTGATTCAGATAGTACATAAAAGAAAGAAAACCTGTCTAGATTAATTTAAGTACACAGAGAATATAAAAATGGAAGAGCCATATTGTATTGCATTGCCAATGTATACTTATCACTCTGAGGTAAAAATTGAAGAGCCACAGTACTGTGGATTTGGGAAAGGGAAAGAGGAAGAAGTGTATTGTAAGTATTTCTATATTTGTTTTTATTTTTTAATTATGTTAAAATATAGATAATGACATAAATAAATTATTATCAAATTTAATGATATTTTGATAATTATCTTTTATGTAATAATATTTTGACAGGTAACATACTAACACTTGTGTATTGATATATACACAAATTTGTTTTTTTTTCCAACGCACCCCGGACCGGTCAAATGAAAAGAAACATTCTTAAATCTACCCATTACCTTTACCAACAAAAAGTACTACCGAACAGGGACTCAATATATCACGTTGGAACTTGTTATTACTATATTTAATTTATGCGGCATATTATCAAATTTCGGCAACATTCATTGAAATCTCACATAGCATTCCAATAACATAGAAACTTAGAAAGCATAGTGCCATAGTGTACTATGCTGGGAATGGGAAGTTTAAAGCTCCAACATAGAAAACATTTTAATTTTAGGCTTATTCAAGACTTGTTTCTGATGTCATTATAATTTTAGAACGCACGGTACAACTTTTTGTTTCCTTTCTGGTTTACATTTGTACAGACACCTGAATGCCGAGCTACATTTTGCTGAAACAAAAACCTAAATATCAATCTGTAAAACAAACACACACGGACAAAAGTGGAATGAGATGTCTAACAAAAAGCCATTTTTTTTTTCCAATCATTCGTAATAAAAAAAGTTATTGCTTCAACATCATTAAGAATAGCAACAACCACCAGTCTACACGCTTTTTTCAATCAACAATTAGGGCTTATTTTAATAATAGTTGGGTGACCTTACATTGGGGACAAGGAAAATGAAGATTATAATTATTCCGACATTTATATCCATCATAATCAGCTGGACATAATAAATAGAGAAATGTGGGATAGTTACAGATTCTGGTATAGCTTGATCAATATTTTTATTCTCACAAAAAAAAATATGGCGGGCCGAATCCTGTACCAGATTTGTGCATGCGGCTAACAAGTATCTCAAATTGCCTGTTGTTTTTATAATTGCTAAAGAATGAATTATAGTTATGCTAGGCACTAACATTTTTCAGATTAATTGGAACAAAATAAATGATAGGCACTACCAATCTTCTTTTCCCAGAAATTTTCATCTCAATAAAATTAGACCAACACAAATCCACCTGTTCCTAATAAATTCAATTTTAACCTGTACAGTGTTAATTTGAAAAGGAGTCACATTCACGAAAGTGCCCTATAATTTTGGTTACATTGTGCATTCTTATATGCTAATGGATGATAACTTCAGTTAACCAATAAGCAATTCGCTTATTATACTCTTGAAATCAACAAAACGCAAAACTACTCTTCAGTTTCAGTATATATATATCCATAAACCCAAAAACCGGCCTGACCTGATCCAACAGAGGAAACCGCTTGATTTAACCAGCTGCCGTCCCATCTCATGCTAAACCTGGAGAATTCGATCTCCTTCAAGGATCAACCCAGGCAAACATGCGGAGCACAATAACTCTTACAAATAAGAAATAAATACAAAACCACAGAAAAAAAATAAATCAACAGCAAAGCCTGAAAAAACAATGGTTGAATGAAGTTATTTCATTCTGCCATGGAAAGGCTTTCCCTTCCAAAATCAGGGCTTGGAATCAACAAGAGAAGCAGCATTAGATCTATTTTTTCTAAAATGTTTACTCCCCACTGAAAAAGACCGGAGCATCGCTTTTTTAGATGATGTGCCTTCACTGACGGTGGTTCCCTTAGCTTCAATGGAACTGAGAGATTTGGTGGAGCTGCTCCTGAGCCTCTCCCTGTCACCTTTCGCGTCGTCCCCTTTGTGACTCACTGATGGCACATGCACCGGCAAGACACAATTGCAAAGAAAACCTTCAATTTGCAAACAACAGAATCAAGACGCCAGGAGAACTTCTCCTAAAAGTTTCAGACTTAAGAACATGCTATGAAATAAGACCTTCCTAATTTCTCTGACAATATTCCATTCATTTGGAAAATGACAGGACATGTCATGAAGGGCCACTTTTGCAACTTCTTGAGTGTTTTGATATGATTTTAATCTCTGAAATACAATTTGAAAGACGTGGTAGATACAATCATCCTGCAAATTACTTGATGATTTCCCAATTCTAGAACATCCAACTTCTCTAAGATCTGGTACAGCATGTATCAGTATGAAGATAGCACCAATTCCAACCAATCTGGTCATTTTTGGCCTAATTATACATTTCGGTTAGGACATAACAAAGACCAACAATCTTATTAATTGGCATTTAACACAAGTGGTATCATAAAGGGTAACAGACAATACCAGTACCATTAACATTACCTATCCTTGCAAGGCGGTTGACCCACTTGGGTATAGGCTTGGAGGTTAGCCGGAGGCAAACTGTGTTGCAGAAGTGGTTACAATTTTTGGAAATGAGGTTATATGTGTTGCCAGTGAATTCAACTGATAGCTCCTCCATCAGCCGCTGCACTTGCCGGGGATTCAAGTCAGTGCAGCCAATCAAAATTGATTTTCTAAACTGGAAGCCGGGGCATTGTTGTGGCTCTGACTCAAAGATTCCTGTTGCCGACTGGTCATGAGCCCCATATGCATACTCAATACCGTGCACTGCACCACAATTTTAGTGTTAACAAGGTTTAAAGAAGGGGGTTGGTTCACACTTTTACTAAACAGCTTGCATACATCAGGGGGATTGAAAATACAATAATTTGCTATATTGGGGAAAAGCTATTTGTTATAGGTATAACAAGAAATAAATACTGAAATTAAAGCTAATGTTATAATCATTTCAAGTGACACATAGACTGCACAAATCTTGCGTAATAGCATGTACAGTCAAACAAAATATTGTATTTTGCAAAATGCAAACCACGCACAAAAGGTTTTGAATCCACATATATTATGTCTGCAAAAAATAAAAAATTCTGAGAAATAATTCTTTTCTAAGCCACAACATGAACAGATTGTGCTTAAAGTCAAGTTCTCACAGATGCTATCTCATAAACAACAAAGGTGATAATAATTGTCCCAGAGTTTTGACATTGCTGAGATAAAATAAGTGAATCCATAGAGCATACACAAGATCAAGGGTTTTCCAAGCGCAAATCAACAACAAAAACACTAAAACAGAAGATTTTCCTCAGAGGGTTTGTACCTTGTACACCAGAGTGGTATACGCCAAGGCCAAGCCAATACGCGTAGCCATTGATTGGAGTAAGATCGTACACGTTTAAGTACACTGGTACGGCTCCGACGCGTCGCTTTGCTCTCATCCCTCGGATAAACATCCAACGGCCTGGATCAATCATCGGAGACTGAGTTGACCTCAGATCAAAACTTCATCTCACCGATAGACAGGTGCGAGAGGAGGAAGAAAGAGAGAACGTTAATCTGCGATACAGGAATGGTTCGGAGGCGATCAGAGACCGGCGCTTGCTTCGAATCGGTGAATGTCGGCGCCAGCTCTCTCTCTCTCTCTCTCTCTCTCTCTCTTAATTCTACAGTTTCCGCATGTGTTTTTCTCTATACTTCCGAGAGAGAATTACTGGTACGATGTTTTTATTTGTTGCCTTTCGACGGCTTTGTTACCGTTTCCGTGAATCGTCTTTCAAACCCCGAGCACGATAATAATGGAAATTTACCAATTATACCCAATACCTATACGGATTTGAATGCTGTAGACAGTAGAGGATACAAAATAGACGGACAAGATAATTACAGGAATGGCAGTTTTTTCTTTTTATTTATTTAGTATTTTGCCCCTAATTGCTAGTAAATCGCTATAGAAGGAATTAATGAAGTAAGAGTGTAAGACCGTTAAAAATTCAATCTTTTTCTTTAAAGTTGGACCAAAAAATACATAAAATTAGTTAGAAAATCAAACTTCAGTACTTCATTGCCTAATGATCTTCTGAAGTTTAATAATTTTCTAATTTTTATATAACTTTTATGCAGATGGAAATTAAATTTGAAACAGTTAATATTCGTGCCTTTTCATGTAACAGATAATTTATTGTAGCTCATGTTTCCTGACTACAGTTAAGAAGTCGGGTTTGTTTGAAAAAAATTAATTCAATTACATAAAAAGAAATTTTTTAAATGTGTATTAATAAAAAAATAGGAAATGTTTTGGGTACAATAGTTACACTAGATACTCCAATTAATATATGGTGTGCATCTAGATGTATCTAACAATTCAAAGTAATTCGGAGTATCTAGTGTATCTATCTCGTCGTTGGTCGGAATAGCAATCTCATCTGTGCTCACTTGCTTTGTGCTTAATGTACGTAGAGACATCGTCTTTTTTGTCATTTGCTTTAGGCATAACAGAGACCGGTGTATTTAAGACATATCGTCTTAGTACAATAGTGAGGGTATATGCACCTAATTTGCAAATCTAGGAATTAAACCGATTTGCGATATATCCACCTAATTTGCATAAGTTAACTTTTAGAAAATCAATTAGCTGAAGAGCCTTGTGCTCTAATACCACTGTTGGAGTTTTGACTGTTCAAATTCGAGTTTAGCTTAAGTGCAAAAAGAACGTAAAACATTTTTTTTTACTTCTAACTTAAATCGAGGATTAAAAGGGGTATGACAGACAAACCAAAAGAGAGTTCTTTCTCAAGTGTTTCATTATAAAGATTCTTTAATCCTTTACAAATCTACTTCTTAATTGATTTCTAAAACGTTAATCTACCTAACAATTAAATGATTAATATAACATGTGTATACCTTGTTTTGAAATTTTGATTGGAATGCGGCCGAGCGAGTATAGCGACTATCAGGGATGATTCGTCTCAGAGTATCAAACGTCTGATACCTCTATCGATTATCCACCAAGACTAACTACAGAGCGGTTTATTTCTTTAGCCAAAAATATCGTAAACCACAGTATTTGCAAAACACTATTCACAAAAAAACGAAAATACTAATCTTGCAATCCGCATAATAAAATGATAAATCAGATTACTGCGAGTCACGAAAATCACTATTCACGAGAACTCATTATTCATGAGGAAAGATGAAAATAAATCTCACAATCCGCAGTGTAAAATGATAAGTCAGATTATCACGATCTTCACAAAATCACTATTTAACAATAATCGAGAAAGAAGAAACTATCGAATCAATCAAACCAATCTAATACGATACAAGTGAATTAGTAATTTTTTCTTTCATCCTACCCATCTATTTATATGAAAATGATGAGGTTTGCCGATTACCGAAATACTTCTTAAGTAATTAGCTATTTACAAAAATGCAATTCTATGGAGGTTTAGGTAAAAAAATCAAATTAATGTTTGCTACATAATTTTTATGAACAATTATATCTCTTACGGTCCGATTTCGATACGATTTTATACAACACATCGAACGTGTTTATAAATTAACTTTTGTTTTTGCTTTTCATCTCGTATGATATTTATAATTAATTATATCACATATAATTATTTATAGCCATCATAATATTAATTATAACCAATTTATAATTAATCAATAAGATTCTCTGATTAGTTCCTATACGGTGTGACCCAACATGATCTATATTATGTTGGTAAATATAATTTGATAAACCATCACTTCCTCAGCTAAGCTATGTATACCGAGAGCTATTGTTATGTATGGGTTTTACCGACAATGTTAGATAACAATCACACATATACATCTCTTTGTAGGAAAGATGAATACTTCATACTTCATACTATATAACTTAACACTGAATGAAAACATTTATGACACGAACACAATTACATTTAATGTCTCATTCGGAATATGTCAAATATCATGTTCCAAGAATATATCCGTGTGATTAAAATGACATCTCTTGTTAGTGGTATTTCAAACTTGATCATCTTTTAATCCACACACTAACCTTATACCGATAATTAGTATTCATGTTAATTACCTTGATTTAGTGACTTTTTAAGAATATATATTATCTATATTATAAAGTTTCACCATTTCAATTATTGACTCTAGTCACTAAAAGAAATAATTCATAAATACAATAATACTCAATGCAACAAAATGACAGTTTATTAATCACTCAATTCATGAACAAAGTTTTATGATAAATTATCGTATTATTGACTTCTAGATTATTTCAAACTAATAATCTCCCACTTAAGCTAGGAGCCAATCATTGTAGGCCATGCTTATATAAGTCTCTAATATTCTAAAAATATCATAGATCTAAAGAGAGTCTCATAGCTAATCTCCTATGTGTCTCAGACCCATAAAAGTTGCGTGCAACTGGTGCTTGGCTTGAGGAAGAAGTTTTGTAAGTGGATCAGCTGCGTTGCTGGTTATGTCAAGTCTACATATCTTTATGTCATCTCTATTTATAATTTCTCATATTAGGTGATAACGTTGCAAAACATGCTTGGATTTCGAATGTGATCTAGGTTCCTTGGCCTGAGCTATAGCTCCATTGTTATGACAGTAGAGATCCACAAGGCCTTGAACATTGGAAACCACTCCTAGTTCGCTAAGGACTTCTCGATCCAGAAACCTTGACCATCTCAATTACAAGCTCGAAGTCACCACCTTAGACGAGAAACATATCCTTAATTCTTCTTAAGTACTTAAGAATATTCTTTGCAGCATTCCAGTGCTCCATGCCTGGATACAAGACATCAGGGCAAGTGCACAACATGGCATATATTATAGAGCCTATAGTCGAATCGTATGACACTCTATTCATAATGCTTCACTCATCAGTTGTCAAAGGACACTGAGTCTTGCTAAGTTGTGCACCATGATTCATTGGCAGAAATCCTTTCTTAAAATCGTGCATGCTAAATCTATTTAGCACTTTGTCAATATACGTGCTTTGACTTAAACCTATAAGTCTCTCTGATCTATCTCGATAGATCTTTATGCCTAGTATATAGACAGCCTTGTCCAAGTCCTTCATCGAGAAAAATTTCTTTAATGAAGACTTAGCTTGTTGCAATAGAGGAAAATTATTTCCTATTAAGAGTATGTCATCTACATATAAGATCAGAAAGGCAATGACACTCCCACTAGTTTTTTTGTACACACATGGTTCTTCTTCGCATCTGACGAAGTCAAGTTTTTTGACTTCTTCGTCAAACCGAAGATTCCAACTCTGTGATGCTTGCTTTAGTCCATAAATGGACTTAAGAAGCTTGCACATCTTTCCAGCATTCTTTGAAACCTCAAAACCCTCAGATTGTGTTATGTACACATCCTCTTCTAAATTTCCATTTAAGAAAGTGGATTTGACATTCATTTGTCATATTTCATAATCATAAAATGCGAAAATTACTAGAAGTATCCGAATTGACTTAAACATAGCTACGAGCGAAAAGGTTTCATCATAATCAATTCCGAGAATTTGTTTGAAATCTTTCGCTGCAAGTTGTGCTTTGTATACAGTCATATTACCATTCATGTATGTTTTTTTTAAAAAAAAACCCACTTGTTAACTGTGGGATCCCATAAAGCGGTACAACTAGGTTTCAGACCGTGCTGTGCCTGTCATACAGGTCCATTAGCACCGATTATACACCAGAATTGTGCCTTCACAATATATACAAAACCTCCTCTATTTGTCAAATAAACAGAACACGAGTGAATAGGAAATCCTAAGAAAACCTGATTATTCTCATATGTATTCTAGATTATATTTATTATTTTAATTTTATTAAATTACAATAAAATATAAAATAATCTTTTAATTAAATTTCATGGGACTTAGATTTAGTTACAACAATATGATAATTAGAATTAGTTTTCTGTGTGTTTCGATCCTTAGTGCTATATGACAGTTGTATTCTTGCAACTTTAAATTGGGAACTAAGGCATAATTATCTCTAGAGACACTAAAATCCCATAAAAAAATTGGCATCGTTGTGTCGGAGATAATGGTGATTTTAGTATTAGATTTCATTTTAGTAACTTTTTTTTGAAACAAGTGGAGTTTTCATTGATTTTATTGAAATAAAATATAGTTGCATAGTATGATCTTTAAATCCTAAAAGTATTTAAGTAAAAAAAATCAAGAATCAAAGATATCTAGTTCCAATGCATCATAAAATAAATCATATCCCACTAAATCAACAAACAACACCATCATCTTAAAGCCCTATCAAATAGTCTAACCAATACTAATAGAAACACAAGCAACAAAATATAACAGACATCCACAAAAAACAAAAGCTATTATCTAATCTTTCTTCATGCATCATCTCTGGTCCACTTCCATTTTCTTTTTTTTATTCGTTGCTTGTAGACTTACAACACACACATCCACAAATAAATTAGAAAATAAATTTGAAACCCCCTCCGAAAGTATCTCCTAGCAGGACTTGAATCTCAAACTTCCTCTATGAAGGCCTTATGCCTCACCACTTTCATTTTCTTGCCCCCCTGAGATAAGTTTCCATTCTACTCGAATTGTTGCTTATTTGAAAGAACTTTTATTTCTCCTGTATCAGCACCACCATACTTGATTCCCGCAAAAATTGCACATCCTGTGGTAGCATCACAAAAAGCTTAAGCATAGTTATCTTTGTAAGTCTAACACCAAAAGTTAGATATACAAATAATTTTTGCATCTATAGAGCTATATCAATTTGTAAAATATAAAAATAAAAATAATATCAATTTATTATAAAATGTGTAATTTTTCTGAAATAAGTGAGAAAAACTGCATTACTTAATTTTGTATTAACATAGTCGATCTCGTCATTGATACGCACGTCGTTCTGCATATTAAAGACTTATTATGCATCATATTTTGTATTAAAAAATATTTATGTATGTTATTTGAGTAATTTTTCTTAACATGCATAACAACTCAAATAACATGAATAATAACTTTTTCAATATAAAATAATATGCATAATAACTTTTTTAACATGCAGACTGACGTGCGTATTCGATGACAGAATTGACAAAACATTTTCTAAAAAATAATATGTTTAACTCGCATCAAAACTGTAGCCAAATTAGATTTAAATTTTAACAAAAATATGTATTAGTGAAACGATACGATTACCACCAAATGCCGATTTGCTTTTTAAGTTTTAGACATGGACAAGGTTTACATAGTCTAACCCTACATGGCTACAACCGGAGTACCGGATCGAGCCCAGCGACCCGTTTCAAGGTAGGAACCCAAACGACCTAAACCCTAAGTCCCAACTCAAATTTAAATTTCGTGCTACCGCTCACCGCTAGAGCGCTCTTTCCCTCTCTCTCGCGATCTTTCTCGCGAGCGATAGGAAGTGAAGCGACAATGCCGAGACCAAGGAAAGGGGCAAGCAAGAGGCCGCCACGAGCACCCAAATTCGATAAGCCAGCTGCTGAGGATCCAATCCAAGAGCCTCAAGAATCTTTCAACAAACGGGAAGGTGCGAAACTAATCCGATTTCTCTCTTTCGTTTTTCCTTTTTATACAAGATTTTTTACCATGGTTCCTCTTTGAATCTAGTTAATCGTTATTGCTCGTGAAAAGGGGGTGCTTAGTTGGTTCCTCAGTTCAATTCGTCTGTAGCAAGTGGTAAGTATAGAACAGTGTATGCGGTGGTAATTTTGGTAGGGATATTCATCAAAATTGTCTTTGTTTCTTCAATGATTTTTTGAATCGTTCATAAAATTGCCAATTGTGTTTCAAGAGTGCATATTGTACATGAAGTGAATGATTCAGAGTCCATTTCTACTATTATTTTCGAGCTTGTACCAAAAATAGTTCAACAACTACCAACTCAATTTTTTCTTTTAAGTAGGCAAGGCCTACTTTCCTAAAAAAAACTCAATTTTTTCTTAGTATGCCATCAGTTAGGGTTATACTTTCATGGCCTTTTAACATTTCAACTCCTATTAACTTCAATTTATCAATTAAAACCTAATTCTATTTGGGTGAATTTGTTAATACTAAAACTCCAGTATGCACAATTGATACTGAACTCAGATAAAAGCATAAAAAAACAAGTCAAATTTGATTATTCTAGTAGTTCACTTGTAAGTCATATTTTGGACATTTCCAAATAAGATAGGACGGGCCTTCTTTGAGTTCCTTGATAAGCTCAGAGAAGAAGCCTTTCATTCCTTTTGCAAAGTAGAACCTGATGGATTCTTTTAATTTGAACAGTTGAGCGCCGAATTGCGGCAATTCACGCCATCCGTGATGCTGAGACTGAGAATTTGTTGTCTCGGCTGATGTACATCAGATCTTACCTGACCGAGGAGCAGCGCAAGGTGCCAGCGCTGCAGTTCTTCAAAGAGCATTTCCCAAATTTAGAAGTTGTGAGAAATGAGAAGTATAATGTTTGTGAGTTGAAGTGGAAGGATGATGTTGCTTATGGGAATGGGTGTTATGGCGTTGGAGAGAATTTGCGTGTTTCAGTAGCACCATTAACTGGAGGTCTCCAATTTTCCGTTGATTCAGGTTTTAATCTGCAGTGTCATTGAATTATGCTACAAATTAATTCCAATTAAGCTGTTCATTTCTGCTGTTATATTTCTGTTCATGCTCTATCAATCAAATCTGAAATAGACTGATTGGATCCAGAATTTAGTCCCTTCTGTAATCCATTGTGACGTGGATCTTGGTTCAGTTGGCCCATGCACTTCTTATTGGAGGACTTCTTATCATAGTTTGCTTATATCAACAATCAGCCGGTTGTTAATAGTAACCTCTGTCGTCTGAACTTTACGTGCAGTAAGGAAGAGTCTGCTACAGGCTGTTGGCACAAACGTTCCTAATCTTGTATGTTTCTGAAACTAATTATTATTTTGCATTATTGCTGCTATTGTGAGTTTCTATCGTGTGTTAACACAGTAAATTTTTTGTTTTTGACTTGCAAGGTTGGAGGGAGCTCCTCTTTGCGAACTCCTGGGGTAAATTTATCTCTTTCTCTTTATCTATTCATTATATTTTCTAACAAATATAAAAGTACAAGCTCGCTCTTACCGGCGCTCCCTTCTGTGACCTAATTACCTTGAAAATAAAAACTTATCTCCCTGAACCCTGACTGCACAAACTAGTTTCCATATTACTTCAATTCTTAGGATTCCAATAACTTATATTTATGTTTTACTGAAATGCTTTTCAGGCAATGACTAGTCGCCTCTCCTTTGGCATGACACCGAAAACTGTGAGATTGCCGAAGGATGGTGAGATGCTCCTTTCTGTGCGAGGTTCGCCTCTTGGTGTTTATAAAGAAGATAATCTAGCCTCCATTTCCACAATACATGGTAATCCAGCTGACGATTTTGTTTGCTTAAAATATTTTAACTGAAAATTGGTGTTGCTCACACAGACCCATCACTAAATGTTTTTATGTCTCATTTTTCAGAGTCCATAGATGGAAGCCCTTCTTTCGGATCATAGTTTTAGTTTTTGTAGTGGTATGGGATACTTTCTTATTGTATCCTTCTTTATTTTGTATTTTGTGTCAAAATTCTTTCTTCATTGTTGGGCACAAAATGGTTAGTGAACAGGAGCAACTTAAAGTGTTGTTAAATATGGTCAGATTTGTTACTTGAAGTATGCCAACTGTTAAAGAACTCCATTCTAGCAATTAGTAATATGCGATATGTGGAGAAGTCAATTTCCATTTCTGAATTTTACTTTTTATTTTATGCATCCTAGAGAGGGCTATAGTTTATGACTTCGTTCCAGGATTTTTCATTTGACTATAGTTCTTTATGTGGGTTAGGTCTTTGGAGAATGGTTCATTTTCCTCTGTAAAAATATCTAGAGGTTAACTGCTGATTTATTTGACTTGGGATTGCTAACTATCGTTCATGAAATTTTACCAGATTTGTGGGGTATTCTTTTAATTTTTTTTGGACAAAATTATATCGGGTTAATATATTTTTCAAGTATATGATTGAAACTTTTTTTTTCTACTGAAAGTGTTCAAATGTTTTTATATTTTGTTCCTATAAATGTGGCGTTGTTTTATTGTTGGATGATTCTTGGGTGATTTTTAGGTTTTCTTTCATTTGACATAATGCTGGATTGACTTTATCTATGTGCATTCCTTATGTTCAATGTGTACGTTAACTCTTTTTTCTTTTCTACAATTTGCCTTAGGCTTGCAATCGAGCTATATTTTCTCAATTTTTGGGAAGTGGAATGTGTTTGCTCTAAGTTATCCTGCAAAAGCCTGGCATGGACATGGCATCATCGTTAGAAATTCAAAGTGACAAGGGGATCTGCTAATACTATATTTGTTTGTTGAGCTTTCTAAAGACAACCATATCTATTTGTTAAACAACAATGTTCTACTATGGGCTTAGTCATGATAGTTGGGTCATGCATCAGCCCATGGGCCGTAACTAACACCCTCTCAACTGCTGTTCTCCGCTCTGTGTATCCAATTTGAATCATCGAATTAAAGATTAACGGTGATATGATTCACAAGAGCTCCTCATATTATTAAATCAGTATTGTTAATCTTAATTTGATGGCTTATATCAACGGATACGTATTTTGGATAGCGATTTCGCTCTCAGAAAATATCGTCCCTCCCCCGGAACAAAACGAAGAGTTGAGAGAAAAATCTAGATTTGAATGAATCTAAGTTTTAACTTCTAAAATTCTCTTCATTGCTCCTTGTTTCTCGACCAAGGAATTCATCCTCAGAGGTAAAATAGCTTCAGTTTCGGAAGGTTGTTTGGCCTCGAAGCAGTGTAGGATAATAGGAATTGTGTGGAGGTTACAATCAGAGTTGGGAATGCACGATAAGCCAATCGCAAAGAATCCGTCTGGTATTAGTAATTCAATTTGTTATTCCAAAATAACTATGTTCATATACTAAAAAGAGAAAAACATATATAAAAGCTTAAAACTACAATAAGACGCAAGATGTCACTAATATTACTTGTACTAATTTAATACGATACAAGCATAACAAAACAAAATACTAATTAATTAATTCAAAATCCAAAAAAGACACATAAAATAACACGTTGCATACTTGGTTTATAAAATATCTAATTTAATCTCTCGGGTATACTTATTGAAAACAACATAATAAATGAAAAATACTCTGAGCGCATATGACTACAAACGATATTTCACTAATAATTAGGCTACATCATCAACATAAATAAATAGAAAAATATTGAAAAGGACAAAAAGCGAATAAAATAGACAAAATTATTATTGTTCGTCATTTATTATAAAATATCAGCCAAGTAGCCAACTCTTCTTTACGAATTCAAAGTATTATATAATAAAATGGAAGTAACAATTAAAATAATAATATCCGGCCTACTAAACTCCAAAATCTAAGATTTTTTTGTATGATCACGTAAGAATTACATTCAAATTTGGACTAAACACATGCGTTCACGATTTAAAATCAAACGACAAAAATGATTAAGTATGGTGCAAATATTCCGGACCAGCATTTACGTTCAACGTTGCGTTCAGACAACGTTGTGAACGTGACGCCCGGACGCACATTCAAACGCTGCGTTCAGACATGAACGTAGATTTCAAATTACTTGATAAATCTTTTTTGTTTTGTCAATTCGAGCAATGCCGGAGCCATTCATGGGCAAGTTTGAACAAGTGTTCGGGCTTGATTTAAAAAAACCGCAAAATTTAGTGTATTTTTAGTTTTTCTTGTTGTGAAAAATGAGCTTTGAATGATATTTTAGTGTGTTTTAATGAGTTTGTGTTCGTACTTGATTTCAACCTCAGTGTCCGGACTTAGTTGTGATCTCAGTTTCTGAACTGATGTGTCTAGATAACACATACGAACGTAAACACATAAAAATAAAATTAAAGCTGTTAAATTTTCAAAATTAAAATCATGGATGTAATTTTATTTTTTTTAAAATTAAAATTATGAATGTAATTTTATTTCTTTCGGGGTCAAACAAAATAAAAATTCAAAATCTATAACATACGCCCAAGATATACCTTTTCCCGCAGCCTATTTATTATCATGAGATGCCCACATGTCAGAGATCCATTTCGTTCTCCTCCTTTCTCTTCTCCTTTCAGTTGCTTCACGCTACCCCCAATTATCTCTTCCGACCATCGCTAGCACCCTGCACCCTCCTTTGAAACAACGAAACGACGCAACTCACGGTGTATTTCTTCCCATTCAAGCATTCTACCTTGCAAAACACGCGCCAGTTGGTGTTGAAAATCGCTCAATTTGGGGATCGCGGGTGCCGATAGGTGTCCCAATCCATGGTAGCAACGAAACATTGGTATGATTATTCTAATTTGAAGTAAGGTACTTCTCAGACAGTAAAAATAGGACCGACCTGGCCCCGACTAGTGGCCGCCCCCTGCTCTGTCTCAGGAAAAAAAAGGTTAGATAACCAAATAAGTAGACATGGGAAACAAAATTGCACGGACGACGCAAGGTTCAGCAACCGAGTACTACCTTCACGAGCTCCCCACCACCTATAACCTTGTGCTAGTGGAGGTGAGATGTTTATCTGTTACATTCAATTGTGTTATTTACTTGTCTTGTCTCTTTCGAGCTATGGCCTTAGTAGGCTGGATTTCAAGATGCTTCAAATTGTGTTCAACTCAGTTTGGTATGTACTGAAGATTAAAATTGGGGACGATGGTATGCATTTCCAGTAGAATCACCAATTGAGCAATCCTATTTTTTGAATTTATGAAAACATTTTTGTTGATTAAAGAAGATAGAAATAATGGTCTGAAGAAAAACAGAAGTAAAAAAAAAAAAAAAACCATCTACTTGATGCGCTATCTATGCTTGTTTACTTATTGGCTCAAGTGTTGTACTATTGTTCTTAAAATTTCAGGTTGTTGGTCGTGGCCGGTTTCTTAAGTCAGTACTCTGCAAACATGATGAAGGTCTGGTCTTGGTAAAAGTATACTTCAAGCGAGGCGACCCCCTTCCACTCAAGGTATACAAACTTTCACTTGGGGCTTGATCTGTATTTAAATTGCTAACAGTTTTTTAAGAACTGCATTGGTAACAAATTTTCATATCATATAGGAGTATGAGAAAAGGCTAGTTGAGATCAGGGACATATTTCAAAATGTTCAGCAGCCACATGTATGGCCTTTCCAGGTAAGACTTCCTCTAGTTGTGTAAGCAGTTGCCGTCTTTTCTCTCTAATATTGTTGTGTTGATCTTTTATTTTGGTTGTAATAGGTTTGGCTTGAGACAGATAAGGCAGCGTACCTCTTAAGGCAGTATTTCTTTGGCAACCTGCACGACCGGCTTAGCACCCGTCCTTTCCTCAGTTTTATTGAGAAGAAATGGATTGCTTTTCAGGTACTTTTCTTTCCTCTTAAAAATATTGTTGTATTTTTTGTAGTTTCCATTCAATCGGAAATCACGTATACATGAGTACATATATTTCAGTTACTGTTAAGTACAGCTAAAAGTGTGCAAACATCCACAGTTCCACACACACACCAAAAAGGAGCCCGATCAATATTGTGTAGGGTTACAACTTACAAGGATGCTACGGATCACTGAACTGGAACCAGAACTGCTATTATTGAGTCAACAGTTGTGCATGATCAGAGTGTGTTGAAACATTTTCTTTTGGTGCTTATACAAATCTTTTCAAAGGCCTGCACAGATAACCAAACACTTCTCAGGGTTGGGTCTTTATGTAAGGTTATCCTTTATTGTTCTCCAGATATGGTTGTGGACTTAGCTCATTTGCTTCGTGCAGTTATTGTGTGCAGTGGAGCAAAGCCATAGCAAGGGAGTTTGCCACGGTATGAGTGCTATCCCACCTTCTGTTGGCAATATAATAATCAAGTTTATTTGATATTTCCACTATTCTCATATTTGTTTTATCTCCAGGTGACATAAAATGCGAGAATGTACTTGTCACCTCCTGGAATTGGCTCTACCTTACAGACTTCGCATCATTTAAACCGACCTACATCCCGGATGATGACCCATCCGACTTCTCTTTCTTTTTTGATACTGGTGGAAGGAGGCGATGCTATCTTGCACCTGAAGTACATTTCTATCATCTCTTTCTAATTTTTTGTTGTTGATATTTTATTATTCAATCCCTGCTTGCTCAAATTTTAATATTCTAGAGATTCTATGAACATGGAGGAGAAGCAAGTATTGCACCTGATGCCCCTCTAAAGCCTTCTATGGATATATTCTCTGTTGGGTGAGCTATTTATTTTATCATAGCCTTTGGATAAAAGCTTTAAGTTAATGATGTATTTTTGTTAGGCATTTATTATGTTGTTGTCATGAATCATTTCCAAGCACTACAAAATGGTACTCAATATTAAAACAAATAATCGCATTCTGCGAATCCTTAAATGACAGAGTTTCTCTACTAAATGTATCTTGCCATGAAAATATGTTTACACTTACCTTGTTTATGGGTACCTTTAGATGTGTTATTGCTGAGCTATTTCTAGAGGGCCAACCACTTTTTGAGCTTTCTCAGCTCCTTTCCTATCGCCGAGGACAATTAGATCCAAGACCTATATTGGAGAAGGTCTGATATTTCTGTTATGATTTTTTTTTAAAAAAGATACCTTTTATATCAATTTTTCACTAATCATATAAACTGGAAACAATAAATCCTTCAAATCAGTCTTATTAGTAACACGATGGAGCTTACTGTTATAATTATTGCTTTACACATATATATATTTTCTTTGTGCAGATTCAAGACGCTGGAATTCAAGATATGATACTCCACATGATCCAGTTAGACCCAGAATCTAGGCTGTCATGTGCAAGCTACTTGCAAAGCTATGCATCTGTCATTTTTCCAAATTACTTCTCCCCTTTCCTGCACAAGTTCTTCTCATGCCTAATTCCACTTGACCCAGATACAAGGGTTTGTGATTCTCATTTTTCTATTTTTCAAAGGAGTGCTGATTTTTGCACATTATGTAATGGTCATTGTTCGTTGTAGGTCGCATTAACCCAGAGTGCGTTCCTTAAGCTGAAAGAGCAAATGATGATTTCAAAGGTGGCTGCTGTACCAACTGGAAATGTAACATCTGACTCAACCATTAACTCACCAATGGAGCAAAACAAGGCTGCCCCTGGGTTGAAAAAGGTACCTTCTGATCACATTCAAATTGTAGGAGATTTGAACTCCCTTCTCAAAGAAGTCGAAGAGAGAACCCACCAGACCTACACAAACACTGGCCCAGCAAAGGGAAATACACAACAATACCGATCCAACTCTTCTTTCAAACAACACTTCTCTACTGAGCTAACAGGGCTGCACAGAGAAACTGAACTGATACCTCAGATGCGAAGAATCCAAAAAACTGAATTAAAATCCTTGGTGTCCTCCTATGATGCCACAGCAGATACTTATGACATCAGCTTCTTTCACAGCACAACTTTCAAGACAAAATGCGAGGGGATGGTGCTGATTGCATCACTTCTATGTTCTTGTATGAGGAACGTGAAGCAGCCTCAACTTAGACGAGCTGGGCTTCTCCTATTGCGGGCTGCTTCTCTTTACATTGATGATGAAGACCGTCTTCAGCATGTGGTCCCCTACGTAATCTCCATGCTTTCTGATCCGACGGCTGTTGTGCGTTGCGCTGCATTAGATACATTGTGTGATGTCTTATCCCTTGTACAAGATTTCCCACCAAGTGATGCCATGATATTTCCCGAGTATATTCTGCCAATGCTTTCTATGCTTCCAGATGATTCCGAGGAGAGCGTTAGAATATGCTATGCAAGTAATATTTACAAGATAGCCATCACTGCATATCGATTTGCTATGAAAAGTCAAGGGCATTTGGGTCTTTTGAGAAGGTCCTTAACAGAAACTGTACAAGAGTTGGTGATGGGGCCCAGGCAGACGCCAAATGTACGCAGGGCTCTCTTGCGAGATGTAGGGTACTTGTGCTATTTCTTTGGTTATAGACAAAGCAATGATTTTCTACTACCCATCCTCCCAGCATTTTTGAATGACCGGGATGACCAGTTACGTGCAACCTTTTATGAGCAGCTTGTGTATGTCTGCTATTTTGTGGGTCAAAGAAGTGTGGAAGAGTACCTCTTGCCTTATATTGAACCAGCTTTAAGTGATGAAATGGAGGCTGTCATAGTTAATGTGCTTGATTGCCTATCCATTCTTTGTAAAAGTGGTCTCTTGAGAAAAACCGTGCTACTAGGTTTGATAGAAAAAGCAACGCCTTTATTGAGCTATCCGATCCGGTGGGTGAGAAGGTCAGTTGTCACCTTCCTCTCGGCTTGTAGTGAGAGTTTAGGGCCTGTTGATTCGTTTGTGTACCTCTCTCCTTTTGTAAGGCCTTTCTTCACAAGGGAGCCGGCTAAGCTTTCTTCTGAGGCATATCTGCTCGCCACTCTGAAGTCCCCTGTGCCAAAACAGGTCTTTTACCAAGTTTTAGAGAATGCAAGGAGCTCTGACATGCTTGAGAGGCAAAGGAAAATATGGTACAATAGCACACTTTTCTTGAACCAATGGGAAACTATAGAAACTAATAGTAATAAAGCAACAAATGAATGCTCCAAAGCTAGACCTCCTAAGCAATCATCAAGGGATGCAAAGGACTCGGTGTCAGCTGGTAAGATGCAGTTTTCTGGCCTTTTAACCCCTCAAATGGCTGCTGGGAATACCTCATTTTGTGAAGTGCCATCTGAAGGCCTGCCGATCTACTCAGTTTGCACTGACAAGCATTCTATTGGAGCAGTTTCTGTTGGAGCTGGAATGGCATGGTTGCAACCTGTCAATAGACCTCTGGGGGGCTTATCCAGCTCCGTACCACCGAAACTTATCTCGAGTTCTCTCTCCACTGCAATTATCAAATCTAGCTCCCATCAAGAAGCTAGAGGCAGAAAGGATGGGGAGAGAGATGGTGATAGTTCTTACATCAGTGCGAGCAAATTCCAAGATATCAGTATTCATGACATTGGCATAAAGGGCAGCTCATCCAATATTTTCATAGGAGATGATGATGGTTCCCAGTCTGACATGGTGGGGACACCATCCTTCATTGGGTGGAGGCCCCGTGGTGTGCTGGTGGCCCACTTGCAGGAGCATCGGTTGGCTGTGAATGACGTGGCAGTGTCGAACGATCAGGCATTCTTTGTTAGCGCCTCTGACGATTCAACTGTCAGGATTTGGGATACCAGGAAGTTGGAGAAGGACATCTCATTTAGGTCAAGGCTGACGTATGGCCTAGGTGGTGGTGGGGCCCGGGCACTTTGCGCAGAGATGCTACGTGGGACTGCCCAGGTGGTAGCTGGTGCTAGTGATGGAAATCTGCACCTGTTCTCTGTTGATTATGTTTCTAGAGGATTAGGCAGTGTTGTGGAGAGATATTCTGGTATAACTGATGTGAAGAAAAAGGACATATGTGAGGGCCCTATTGTCAGTCTCATAAACTGTGCTGCCACCGACAGCTTCAGCCAGACAGTGATGTTCAGCACGCGACAGTGTGGTATCCATATCTGGGATATAAGGTCCAACTGTGATGCATGGAAATTCAGGTTGGCACCAGAGGAGGGTTATATTACATCTCTTGTTGTGGGGCCATGTGGGAATTGGTTTGTCTCAGGTTCTTCAAGAGGCGTGCTTACGCTATGGGACATGAGGTTTTTTGTGCCAGTTAACTCGTGGAACTACTCTGCTGTTTGTCCTGTGGAGAAGATGTGTTTGTTTGTGCCACGAGCAAACCCAGTGGCTATGTCGGGAGGACGGCCATTGGTTTATATCGCAGCTGGCTTGAATGAGGTGTCTCTTTGGAATGCTGAGAATGGGAGCTGCCATCAGGTAAGTCTTACCCTATGCAAATTTTTTGAAGTTCATGTGGTGCTAAAATCTGCACCTATTGCCCACCTGCGTCCACTAGTCTTGTTTGTTCAAAGATGCACTTCCTTTTACTCTGCATCACATCATGTCCATGCTTTCTGCAAACATTGGAAGTATCATTTTAGTACAAGACAAATTACCTAATAGACACACATATTTCTTAATAGGTGCTTAGGACCACAAGCATGGAGAATGATGGTGAGATATCAAACACACCAAGAGCTCAAATGCGGCCTACAATGAAGTCTGTCTCTAGGCAAGATCTGAGAAGGAACACAACTTCCAAATACAGAATCGAGGAGTTGAATGAGCCATCTCCTCGTTTCCCAGGAGTGAGGTCACTGCTTCCTTTGCCTGGTGGAGGCATACTGACTGCTGGGACTGATGTGAGGATACGCTACTGGGATCATGATAGGTACTATGAAGAGCATATTGCTTTCCCCTCTTTTCAATCAGAGATGAGTTTATAAAAAAATTTCATGATGACTGATTCTGAAACTTTCTGCAAAACAACTTTTTGTTTAATGTGTATTATTTAATTGCAGTCCTGAGAGGAGTTACTGTGTCTGTGGTCCCTCGGCAAAAGGAATTGGGAATGATGCAGTTTATGATGTTCGTTCAAGCTTTGGTGTACAAGTTGTCCAGGTAATTTCATTTTTGTAATGTTAGAATCTAATAATACTCCTATCATCCTTTGGTATTCAGATCTCTGGAACTCTTCTTGAAAAAGGGGTGTGTTAAATTTTGAAAAATAGTACAGCTTTTAGAAAGTAATTTAAGAAATATTCTGGAGGTAATCTGGTTAATACCATCAAAAGTACCATGAGAAGTTATTGTGCAGAAGTAGTCATCTCGGCTGAAAAAAGCGCGATCATGAATATTAAAAGTAAAATTGATTTAATAATTTGCATGGTGCTTAAATTCTACATTTGTTAATAGAAGCTATTTCTTTTGGTGTATTCAGCACTACTTATTTTCAAATGTCAATGGTAATACAATGCATGTTTATGCTTATTTGACAGGAAATGAACAAGAGACCAGCAACATCTAAGCTAACACAGAAGGCTTTGCTTGCTGTTGCCGCTAATGACTCAGCTGGTTGCCACCGAGATGCCGTGCTCTCGCTGGCATCTGTCAAGCTGAATCAGAGACTGTTGATATCCAGCAGTCGAGATGGTGCTATCAAAGTTTGGAAATAGATAAACTGTAGGTACTTTGCTTGTTTTGTAAATATAGTTCCATTCCTCAAAAGTGATTAGAAAGAAAAGAATGTAAAAAAAAATGATGGATTTCTCATGTACTACTTTATGCAGGACATCAGATAACAGCTATTATCCTGTTGTGGAAGTACTTGATTGGTCAAACTTGAACCGGCTAATTGAAATCATAACTTGATTGGAGTATTTTGGATTTTGACAATTAATTTACTAGATGCACTAAACTTGCACGAAATAATTAGTAATATATTAACATCTCTTAGCGGCCAGGAAAGCAAATCGCTGCAACGATGATAAGATTTTAAGAATATTACTTCACCAGACTCCAGAGGGCCATCCGCTTGGACAATATAATCGTTTGAATTCAGTCATTCTATTAAATCTATTGCGTTGTCAGAATTAGCTTATAGCAAATAACAGCTAATTATATCAGTTGGAGCACATAAGAGGTGAATAGCTTGGTATCGCACTGTCAGAGTGTTTGTGTTTTCAGCTGTGTTCTATGGCAGTAAGTTAAAAGAAATTAAGCAAAATAGAAGAACAAAAGAACGGAGAGAGAGGAAAAAAACAAAAGGCTGTCAAGGAAAGCTGTCATGAACTCTGATAGGTGGTCATGCAAGTTTGATTGAAAATTGAAATGAAATTTGAATAAAAACTGATAATTGTGATTGAATTTGAATAAGGAAGATGAATGAATAAGAAATTGGATTAGAATTAGATCTTTATTTCATCTCCAAAAGGGAAAATTAATTACAGTAAGAAATATAAAATAAGATATGAGATAAGTGTTTGAGAGTTTGTTTCAGTAAATTCATCAACGCCCTTCTCTCTACCTATCTGCTCTTTATAGAGGCAATTGATCTTCACAATTAATAAAAAGAAAAAAAAAAACAATTGCAGTAACAGAAAAGATTATCCTTTAGACAGTTAACAGCTCCTACAGTCAATCTTAATTACATTCTTCTTCCTCTCCAGTGCAATCTAGAGATCACCTTCATTCCTCTCATGCATGGTCACACTTGCAGGAGCTGTAAACAGCTATCGTCAGTTCTATTATTTTCTTTCTTGCCTCCGGCACGTTAATTGAATTCAAGCACAGGCCGAACTCTTTATATATTGACCCATCTCTTAATTCTTCTCTCTTATCTTATGATTGACTCTCAGTCTCAACGGTCGAATCGTTATTAATCGGTTTCAGGGCTGATACTGACAGATCATAACAAAAGCCGAACATCTGTGGACCGCCATTGAAAAATGGGTGGCCAAGACCACACCTAGGTTCCATGTTCTTGTCCTATCTTTGTGGTTTTTCTTTGGCATCATATAATTCGGTTCTTGACCTTCATGACAGTGGCTTATTTCATGAAAGAGCGGTACTCTGTTAATTGTTGTGGATGGATACAGTTTTTCATGAAAATTTTCCACTTGAGACGAATATTAGATCTGTCAATTTGCCAATGTCATAGCATTTGATACTGTTATTCATCTCTGGGGAACTGGTGCAAACTAAGCTATTAAGCTGCGAATTCATCATTGTATTTATATTTAAGTGCTTAGATAATCCCCCCCCCCCCCCCCCCGCGTTCATTTCCCCTAAAATCCGTTAGCAGCTCTGCTTAATTTGTGGGGTTTGTTTTAATTTGTGAATTAATTGTTGCGTTTGTTTCCTGTGGCATTCGCATCAAGATTGTAGAAGTAATATTTCACTATTTATATGTATGCTTATTTTGTTAGTCTACTACTTAATGCTACAACCCTACACAGGGTTAATTGCACCCATTTTATTTATCAATATTATTGCAAATGAACTAAGCCACAATTCAGCGCAATATCCAGGCGTGCACTTGATCCAAAACTGAATCCAAAACAACTGCTTGTAGAGTTTTAGTAGGCTTAAAATGTTATGGTCATTGGCTCATTGCAACTGAAATTGAAAGTAATACTCCAAAACTTCACCATGTTATGTGTTGTTATCTTTCCAAAACCTCTTATCCCAAATAGGGAGGAGAACTTTCACAACACTTGCCATAGCTATCTTGTGTCTTTGGAATCTCGAGTAGAACTCGATTACTATGCAATCAGAGGGAGAACAACTCTAGCATCTTTTCATGCTACCAGGACTCTGCACTGAGCTTACCCACCATTTCAACCAAACCACCATCTCCAGCACTGTACTGTTTCTAAATATACTAATGAAATTTGTCTATACTTGATCTTTGCATTATAGTCTATTAATAATACTAATCATCCTCATTTATCTATCTCGTTTGGTCAATATATATTAAACAAAGAACACATAGAAAGAACACGAAAGTGCATTGAAGCTAATCTCCAGCAGAGTGAGCTGGTACCACACGCCAAAATGAAAAAACTGTCATGGCAAATCTCCAGCAGAGTGAGCTGGTACTAGTGTGTAAAACAATTTGAGTAATTCTCGGTTTGTATTTATTTTCCTTCTAGGTCAGTTCCCAGTTGCAGAGATTACTACCTTGGCACTTAATTGTATTAGTTTCTAAAATTAAGGATGCGTTTTTGGATGAGTTAGATTTTGGGATAGTTGCTAACCCAACAAAAGATTTTGGGTTTGTAGAATAACAAGGTTAGCTAATCCAAATATTATCAAATAGCTACTTTTCACCCAAACACGAAATAACACTTCAGAATAGTTTTAACCGACTTAATGCTATTCTAGCACCATCCAAACGCATCCTTATAAGTTAATTAACACAATTTGGCTTCAATTGCAGTACAGCTCCAGTTGGGGCTTAAAATTATCTCCTCAGCCATGACAGTTTTCGCATGAAAAGTTGAAAAATCAGCTGGAGAGGGTGGTAGGTGGGAACACAGAAATCACAACGAGGCTGCTAATTATACTGTACTGGTACAACAATTTTAGTGGAAACAAATTGAAATCCTAGTTTTACAGGACATGGTTTTACTCGATTAATAATTCTAGTCAATAAACAAGAGCTTTTTATAGTCGTTAGGTTGGGGCAGTTGGGGTCAAGAAGGCTAGTAGGTCAATCCTGGTTGATATCAACGAAGCAAATATAAAAAAGCACAGGACAAAAAAGAAAAATTCAAGAAAAAGAAGAAGGGCACTAAGTACACTTGTGCAAGTTTGGTGGCAGGCTAGCAGCAAAAGACTAAATATGGCATATTTATGCAACCTGGCATATAAGAAGCTGACCTCATGTGTTCTTGATATTTCTCGGCAATATATTGCTATTCTAAGCAGGTTAAGAATAGTAACATAACAAACCAGACTTAAACTGGTTTCATTAAGAGATGCATCTAACCTTTCTACATTAGCATAATTAACCTAAAGAACAGCAAAAATTCTCTTTTGATAAACTTCTTTCTTACTTTTAACTGAGCTATATCCATGAACTAATCAATCATCAAACAAGATAAAAAAGAATCAGTACCAAAAAATTTCCACCAAATACAACCAATTCACACCTCCAACCAATCATCCCAATCATCTCTTCTTCCACAAATACACCATGAGTGAAAATGCTTCACCTCTACGCATCTCCATTTCCTCAGCCGTTGTCCAATCCATTACTGACGAAGACACACTTGACGTGGACGTCATAGATGATGTCATAGATGAGAAACTCTTCTTCCTCCCTTTGTCACTACTACTACTCCAGCTCCAATTTGACTTCCCAAAATACCCCCACCCAAGATCCTTAACCTCATAGCTCTCACTCCCCACTGGCTTCTCAAACTTAAACACAAACTTTGCATGCGCCGTCTCTTCTCTGGGGCCCAGCTCGACACATGGCCCGTACAACCAGTCATGTAGGTCCCATGAGATCTGGATCGAATGCCCATCTTCAGTCTGGACCTTCTCACAACCCCTGAATTTCCACCGCACCCGCCTGATGCGCAACATCTGTTCTCCATTGATTGCCACCGCCATGCCTTTCTCAGGGCCGAGTTGGATTGAGATCTCCCGCTCGAGGCCCCCAAATTGCGCCGCTGTCTTGTATGTATAATCCGTCATGACCGCATTCTCTCGTCTCAAGATTAATGCTGCTTCAGTGCTTCGCAGTAATTTGGTTCTTTTGTAAGCATCCTCATGCAAATCGCCAGCAATCAGCAACATCTCATGATCCACCGAGATTGCCACATAAAACCCGGAAACGGGCTCGGGACCACCTGTTGCAGGGAATCGGGCCCGCCTTAGATCCCACACAAGCTCCACACACCTCTTCCCAAATTGAAACTGCTTCGATCCCCTGCACTTCCAGAAAAGCCAAAATCTGGTGCGAAGATTCAAACAACTGTCCTGTTCTTCTTCCTCTTCGTCATCGTCAAATTCGTGTCTCAGAAAAGAGCTAGTGGTCGACACGGCGGCAGTGGCGCCGGCGAGGCGTAGATCAGCGGAGAGAGAGACGCTGAACAAAGAACGCGACCAGGTGAGAGAAACCAGACCTAGGTGCGTCTCATAGATAGAGGTACTATTCATCGGAGATGCGTTGTTGCGAGACGCCGCGCCTCTAAAAGACGGGATCAGATGTGGCATCGCGCTGTGCCTTCAAGAGAGGGTTGGAGATGGCTAAACAAGTGCAGGGAAGAGCGAGTGTATTTTATTTTCTTTCTTTATCTTTTTTATAATCAAGAGAGAGAGCAAGGGTTTGAAGAGGAAGAAGAAGAAGAAGAGCAGGGTTGAAAGGAGGTGTTATTGGAGTTTATGAAAAAACTAAATAGGGGTCAGGGGTGTGGTTAGAAAGAGAGAAAAATGGGGTCGGGAAGTGAGCTGTAACGGGCCTGATATCTGTTGGCGCCGGGTCCGATACGAGAGAGCATCTCAGGTTTCAATGTGTCGCTACGAACATATCATACCGTGTGCCGTTGTCTGACATTCGGTTTAGGTCCTACTTTTCCTACAAGTTTATTCATAAGTCCATCTTTATGTCAGTCAAGTCACACACAATTAAACGTCTCTTTTCGCCGCAGATGATCTGGAATAATATTATTGAGAACGCGATAACAGGAAATTGGGAAAAGACCTAATACAGTGAGGAAACTGGTCATGCACATGAAAAGATTACTGTTTTGTCCGACTGAGCGATTGATTGGTGGTACATGGGAATACGGGATGGGATAAGATAATTAGGATAATTGGTAGGATTATTATTACAAGATTAACGCGGCGATGGTTATTGCCTGAATTCGGAAAAAAAAAGTGGTTATAGACTCAACGGCCTGTTACGACTTGCGAGACTATATAACAGATTAGATCCATTGTTACTTCTTATTTTTAGTATATTTTTTTTTCCTAATTTTACTAAGTTTTCTGGATGCATCCGATTCTGCCATTGCGCTATACCGTTCAGTACAATAATAGAGGGTTCGGATCGACCATCATGATAAAAATCATGAAAGTTTTTAAATTTTGACACAAATTTTAGTGTTATCAAAGAAAATCGAATGACTCACGTGATGCGCCACATGATATAGTACAGTACCATATTCGGATTCCTTTCTGGATTGAGTATTTGATTATTTGAGTGTTAAGGAGATTCTAGAAGAGGGATGAGTAATAAACGAATCAAATATGTACGTTTATATCATTAGGGGATCAAATGATATGGAGATGGAACTCGACAGGCAAATTTACAGTTCACTCTATGTATTCATGGCTTGATTATGGAAATTTAAAGAAAGCAGTTATGATGTCATATGAAAGTCACAGCTTTCACTTAAGATCAAAGTTTTCATGTGGTTGGTGAGAAGAAAAAGAGTTCTTACAAAAGCATATTTACACAAAAAAGGAGATGCAAATTGATACAACTTGCAAATTTTGTAATGAAGTGGAAACTATAGACCATCTTTTTGTAGATTTTCCGTTTATCAAGGAACTGTGGAAATGGATTGGAAGATATAAAAATTTTGACTTTCAAGGGACGAAGTTAGAAGAACTGTGGATAATTGATGCTATAATTCTGCTAAAAAACACCTTGTTGGTTGAATTAATCAGAGGGTGTGTGATATGGAACGTATGGTTAGAAAGGAAGCTTTGCTTTACGGAAAAACAAACCAAAGACTGTTAGATCTGTAGCCTTGCAAATTAGTAATATGCTTACATACTGGTGTCAAAACAAAAAAGATTCTTCTTTTTTCAAGTTACACATAATGTTTCCGCAGGATGTGCATGACCTTCCCTTACATATTCGAGGAAAAGAAAACCAGATGGAGGCAATGGCTCACAGTTCATCGGGGGTAGAAGTGGAAGATATTTTGTGTGGAGTCGTTCTATCTGATGAAGTTAAAAACAAATTGATAACTTCTTAATACTTTTGATTGTTTTGGAACTTTTTGATACTCTGTTTCAATGGTTGTACTTTGTTGATGCATGATTCTAATAGGAGTAGCATTGATACTTTTTGTTAACTCTAGGTACTCGTTTAATGGTGATTAGATAATCTAGAAGTAGAAAAATCCTGCAAATATATATGCAGGTCCTAAGAACAAAAATTTACTTTCTGTTTCAATGAAACAGACAGTTTTTTCGCTTTTTCTCTAAAAAAATATGTCCGTTTATAAGTATTATGTACTAACTTTTTAAATATACAAATGTTAAATAAATACAAACATTAAAATATAAATGTCATACATTTAGTTAAAAAATCATCTATGTAATATTTTCATAATGAGTTTATTAAGTAAAAAGTTAAATATTCATCTACAAAATTAGTAAAAGATGAAACATGACCATAAACTGGACTTAAAATCAATAGCATTTGTAACATAATTTCATTTTACTTCAAAATCGAATAACTGGACTTAAAATATCAATATTCGTATTTATATCCGGCTTCGAATGAAAAAGTCGTTCGTGTTGTCGAGATTATAATTGCAAAATTCTATTGTCATGTTAGTGAAAGTACGTGTGGCTTAGTTTTATATCACTACAAAATATGAAAATTGTCAAAATGTCACGTAGAAAAAAATATTTGTCAAAATTTCATTTTGAACTCCTGATCTCAATACAAAAAAGTGATCAGTAGTGACAAAAAAAACCAAATGCTCATTTATTATTAATAGTCATCTCTATGTAGGATTGTGCTGCCAATTTGAATTTCGTAATCAATTCTCCTGTGTCTTTTTATACTTGATTGCTTGATTATTATTATTTTTCGACCTCAAATATCATTGAGTTGAATCTCAATTGGTACAAATCCAATTGTCTTAACCTCGGAAACTCACATAAATCTCACAATACTACAACTAAAATGTGAGTTTCTCCGTCTAGACCAGTAAGAACAAGTCAAACAAAACAAAGAATAAAATTATTTATGCCATTAAAATAAGATGACAACAGAAAAATTTAAAAGATATAATAAAATAATTTTTGTGCAATGACTATTTTAAGAAAATAAAAATATTTTCACAATACAGATATTTGATACATGTTTAATATGCATAATAACTGAAATAATATATATAATAAATTTACTAATATGCATAAAAATCGAACAATTTTAGAATATTATAATATTGCGTATCGAATTTAGAACATTCGGATTCATAGTGTTATTCTAAAAGTGTTCGGTTACATATCGAATACTGAATAGTAATATTAAATTGCATATCTATTTAAATCTATGGTGCTTCTGGGAGCACCAAGACCTCATGTGCTCTTAATTCAAAAACATATTTAGTCACTTTTAATATTAATTTATCATGTTCAATAATTTTTTATACCAAAATTTTGTAGGGGAGAATTTTTTCTATTTTTTATTTTCTTAATTACGTGTTTTGAAATTTTGAAAGTAACTTAGTTTTATATATAAATATTGATTATTTTATTATTATTTTGAAATCACAATCTCAAAACTGCAAAAATAGAATTTTTTTGTCCATGTGAGATTTTCATATAATTAAAGAAACTATTAAGAATGATAAATAAAACAAAAAGTATTTAAGAATGTTTTGAGTTAAGAGCACGAAAGACCTTAGTGTTTTTCGAAGCACCTCAGCTCAGACTACTCCTATTTATCAGGGGTGAGGAGTAGGTACACCCATGAATGCATCAATTGATTGTGCACTCATAGTTTGAACCATTGAATCAATGAGTTACACCATATCTCTTCTTAAATTACTTGAAAAGAAAAAAATAATAAATTATTATATTATTAGAAAAGAGTGTGTAGTTCATTGATCTAACGATTCAAACCATGAGTGCACAATCAAATAGTGCACTATGAATGTACCCAACCCCAACCCATTTATCAGCTATCTTAAGAAGAAATAGAGGCCGACGGATTTATATAAACGCAAGCCTAGAATTTTACTGAGACTTAATTTTCAGAATTAGATGTTAAGAGCATCTCCATCTCTGAAACTCTTGGAATTTCTAAAGTATTGCCACATCAATTTTAGAAATTTAATTTTTTTTTTGTTTCTAAACTCTCCATCCCTAAAACTGAAAAATTAGAGTTTATAAATTGCCACGTCAGCAAATATTATCAATACCATGGGAGACAAATCAATTTTAGCCAATGATTATGCCACGTCAGAGTTTATAAACTCTAAACCATAGTTGCTAAATAAAAAATTCTTGAACAAAATTTCTAAATAAGAAATTCATCTACATTCCTAAAACTCATTTAGAAATTGTCACGTCAGATTAGAAACTCCAAGAGTTTAAGAAATGGAGATGCTCTAAGGGCACCAAGTTCCCTCACGTGAATCTAAAGATATGCAGCATACATTTGTTTGTGCTTACGGTTTGTATTGAGTATTGTTCTTGAGCAGGAGCCTAGGAAGGAACTAGGAAGCATGCCTCGCTACTTTTCAGGGAAGAAGGAACCCAACGGTTATATTTATTGCCATTTTATATGCAGCACAACTGCACAAGACACCACGAAATGAATGCAACTATTATGAATAGCTTTACGAGTACCTTTTCTTAGTGTATATTTAGTGTTTCAATCTGAATCCGGAACACTTGTAAGTTGTAAAAATAATATATAGGTGGTTGAGTAGGCTATGTGCAACACACCGGTTTAAACTTCTCTAAAGATCTGCTCCTCCTAAAAAGTTATTCATAATTCAAATTCGTTGGCTGAGATTAAGTGTGCTAATGAATATGACGGTTCAAAGGATAAATGAACTAGTCACTATTGAATATTTATGGAATGGATTATTTCTTAGTTTTAATTGAAATTCATTCTAAGTACAATTGTTAAAACTGATCTGGACTAATTATGAATAAATTATGAACTAATCGTGGACTAATTGCGAGCTCAATGTTGAATTAAATGAAAACATGTTCAAACATCCTAATAGATCAACTAAATTCTAACTCTCTGTTTAACAGAGAAAGAACTAAGTTATTCACACAAAGATAACTTAAGTAATTCAATACAGTGATAAAAGAACTTTCATTTAAGTTATTCGCATGGTTAGCTCATGAACAAATAGTAGACATTATTCGGTTATAAGATGAACTGGACATAGACTGAATGTAGTAGATAACTATGGGTTTGATTTGGTCATGAACTTCAACTCCTCATCAGCAGACTGAGCTGGACGCAAGAGGTTGATCTAGAATTTCTGTCAGGGGGCAAGATTTATATTTTTTTCTAGGGGGCAAAATGACGCAAATTTTTAAAAATACATGGTTATTTTGCAAAAAAAAATTGACAAATCGTAAAAATACACATGGTTATTCGCAAAACAAAAATGGGGGGGGGGGGCACTTGCCTCCCTACAGTATACTACATCTGTCACTGGATGGACATGAACTGAAACTCATCCATTAGCAGTCCTGGATGAGATCAATTTTCAAAATATATTACTATATAAAATAACAAAATATAGAAAATATGAATTCCCCCATTTTGATCGAATAGTTTTTTGAATATGAGCCTTTTGCCTTGTAATAATTTTATTCAAAGAGATGATCTGAAGAAGTACATTTCATAATAGATTGTGAAGATATTAATTAAATTACATGCATATCACAAGAAAAAAATAATATGAGAGAGAAGCTCCTTGAAGCACAAGGATATAACGTGCTGTTAATACGACTAATTTAGGTCGATAATGAAAATATAAAAGGTTACAATAACTTTGATAAAGATGTTGTTTCTTTTTGGTTGCTACAATAAATCGAAACTGATGTGAACCACGAAAATAAAAAATAGGATGGATTAACTTTCATATGTTTCGTAAAATTAAGTATATATGACGCTATGTATTGATTGATTATTAAGGAGGAACTTTTCATGAAAATGGGATGGATCCAAATATTGAGGGAAATTAAGTCAAACTAAATATTTTAGGCTACTACAAAATTGAGGCGTTTTTCCTTCTTTTTATGATTTATTTATTGGCTTCATGTAACTTTAATTTTAGGAGAATATTGCTATATGTCATTATAAAACAATAAATTCTTTAAAATGTCATAAGAATCACTTCACTAGCTAAATGCTATTAAAATCTATATCTAATTTTATTTATGTCATTATCATCATATAACATCGATTGAAAAATAGCAAATTTCCTAAATGTCAAAATTGCCCCTTCCTCCTTCCTTTTCTTCTCAGATCAAACCCACATCTCATGATCATCACCCCACCATCATCTTCCTAGCACCAAAACTCGTGCGCTATCCAACTCTCTACTCTCCTCCTCTCCAAACCCCGCCATTTCCTACCTCTCCGAGGCCTCTGTCGTTATTGCCTCTACATCACCCTCTCCGCACTAGGGATGACAGTGAGGGCGTAGGGATCTCTTGGGGAGGGAGACGGTGATGAGTTGTATTTATATATATCCAAACGTGGGGTTTGGAGTATAAGATTGGCCAATACTTTTAGGGTATGTTTGGCACACAAGGAATATCGGAATAGAGCTCTATTCCGAAATGAGAGGGTTGCCAAACGTGTTTTGAAAGAATAGAATAGTTGTAAAATAGGCTATTTCGGTATACCACCATATAGATGGAATACCGAAATACACTGTTCTGTATGACTAACAATCCAAATTTGCAATGTAATTGTCAATTTAATATATAATATATACTTTATTACTACTTTTAATATTATTATATTATCTTTATTACGAAATAATATTAATAATTACTAATAATTATAATTACTATTTTAATATTTTAAAATAATGTGTATTATGATAATTTTAGATTATAGTTATTATTATTAATATAATTATCATTATTATTTTATTATATTTGTAATTAATAATATTTTAGTATATTATATATAATATTATTATTAATAATATTATTATATTATCTTTATTATTAAAATAATATTAATAATTACTATTAATTATTATTTTAAAATAATGCAAATTATTATAATTTTATATTATTGTTATTATTATCATTATTATTTGATTATGTTGTATTATATTTGTAATTAACAATATTTTAGTATATTAGATACTTATTATTAATATTATTATATTATCCTTATTATAAAATAATATTAATAATTCATAATAATAATTATTATTATTATTTTAAAATAATACATATTATATAATTTTTATATTATTGTTATTATTATTATTATAATTAGCATTATTATTTGATTATGTGGTATTATATTTAATAATTAATAATATTTTAATATACTATTTACTTAATTAGTATTATTACATTATTAATATTATTATATTATATTGTATCTTTATTAGTATTTTATTAATTTAAAATAATAATAAAATAATAATAATTATTTTTTCTTATTATTATTATTATTATATTATTATTATTATATTATTATTATATTATTATTATGTGTTATTAGTTATTCGTTATTGTAGTCATTATTATTATTATCGTCAATTTTATTATTTTTATTTATTTTTAAAAGTAATGCATATTATTATTAATTTATTATATTATTTAGTTTATTATTGTTATCATTACTAGATTATATCATAATCATTATTATTATCATTACTATCAATATTTCTACTATTCCAATTGACACTTGTCAAACAATAATTTTTCTCTTCAGAATAGTCAAGAATATCATTCTTCTACCACTCTTCCAAAATCACATTATTCTATTTTTACTATTCTAAATCCACTCTTCTAACGTTATTTCTTGATTTGCCAAACGGACCCTTAGTATTTAGGTTAAATTAGGCCTAAAAACATGCATGTTTGTGATACTTCTCACTTTGTGTATTTGAATGCATATACAAGAGAATTGAAGCTAAACGACCCCAAATCAAAGCCCGAGACACTAAATAGAGCAGATCAAGCACAAAAACCACATGGCGCTTTGCACGCATTCTTGCACGATAGTGGACCCAAGTAGTCAGAAGGTTGTCAAATGGCGCTTTGCACGCATTCTTGCGGACGCAACAACTTCTTGCTGGCCGCAAGAAATTCCAAAAAAGTGTCAGGGGATTCTGCAACTTCAAGATGCAAAGAAAAGCCCAAGTAATTCCTTGCGACCCGCAAAGATTTTCTTGCGGACCGCAAGCACTCGGGAGTTCATAAGTTTTGACAGCTTATTAGAAGGTGGGTTTTCACAAGGTCTTGCAGGCCGCAAGGAATTCCTTACTGGTCGCAAGAAAAGAGTCCAAAAAGCAATTGTTTTGGGGATAAATATAGAATTCAGCGAGTTTCCTTGCAGTTTGAATTTTCATCTTCTCCATAGAGCTTTGAGAGGGAGGAGAGGGGATCTTGGCTTGGAGAACAAGGAGCACAGATAGGTTCACGACTAGCAGAATTTTCTCATTTTTTTCTTTCCTATTCTCTTTCTCTGGTTGTAATGACTTCATCTCTTGTATTTGTTCTAGTCATGAGAGAATAGTCACCTCTCTAGAATTTGTGGTAGCCCGAAACTTGTTTACTCAATAATGAATTGATTTGGAATCAATTGTTGTGTTTTATTGCTTCTCTTTAATTAAATATTAATGTTTGGATTTTTTTGT
Source organism: Eleocharis quinqueflora (assembly GCA_964058865.1). Classification (NCBI taxonomy): domain Eukaryota; kingdom Viridiplantae; phylum Streptophyta; class Magnoliopsida; order Poales; family Cyperaceae; genus Eleocharis; species Eleocharis quinqueflora. The sequence goes on along the minus strand of CAXKVX010002068.1, from coordinate 174,712 downwards.
TTGAATTTGTAAAAGTGGGAAAAAAAATTCTAAACAAGAAGCGCCTAAGCACTAGCCAGATCTAAAAAGAAAGTTTAGTGGCTTAGGGAAGGTTAGAAATTGTAAAATCGAGTTATAGGTGCGTAATTGTCAAGTATTTCAGTTTGCTAGATCTAACCCGATGTGTTCCTTACCTTGGATCTAGTTAAGATATTGAGTAGTCTTAAGTCTCAATTACTCCAATGAAGGTGTTAATTTGAGAAATCAGTCCTTAACGCCAATTTAGATTGCCAATATTCATAGCGACAAACAATTGTACCAATCAATCATTTTCATCACAAGTAAGTGAATGGTGAGTCATTCATTAGATCCTAAATTCCTGATCCAAACACGCCTTATATTTGTTATCTTTATCTTCCTGCATGTTCAATCAACATGAAATCAACCAACCCAATCTTTGATTGTCTAGAATTGAATTGTTAAGTTTAGGTTAGGAATCGAATTGTCCATGTAGAAAACGATACCTTAAGTACCACAATCAACATGTTGTACACTTGCAATCCAAATCCGATATTAAATAAGGTTTTAAAACTTGAGAAATTAATCACACTATAAATATCGCACCAGACAAGAGAACATCCGCACGACGCTCCATTATGGGGTGTGGCGGGAGGAGGAGAGATGGAGGTGGAGATGGAGATGGCGAGGGAGGAGGTGGTAAAGGGACGGGAGAGGGAGAGCTAGCGATGAGAGGAGGGGTGGAAGCATGGGCAGATCTACCATGTTCCAAGGATAGACAAGTGCCTACTCTTGGAATTTTAAATCCTACTTAGCCTATGAATCATTTAATGAAGTGCATATCCCTGAAATACAAAAATACATACCACTGAATTATGGCCCAGCTCCAGCCCATGGATTAGTTCCAAAAAAAAAACCACCAGCAGCGGTATCTGCTCCATTTCGTCTATTTCCTTCCCAGTCAAGTCGCAAAATAAAACAAACTCCAAAAATTTACGATGCTAGACTTTAAAAAAAGAAAATTTCCCTTAGACTCTCGAACCTTAGCTCCTCGCAAGTCGCAACCCCGTCGTCTGATCATCCATGTCGCGAATCGACAATAGTCGACAGTGCTGGGATTCTAAGTAGACCCAATAGAAGGGTTGTTGGTGAAGGTGCATGAAATCAATTGCAATAAATTTTCCTTTGTTAGTGATTTCTTTGTTTCTTTAGTAATTTCTAATAAAAATGATAATAAATTGTCGGCATTTACCAGTGTGTATGACTCTAACATCTCCAAAAATGGCTTCTGACAAGAGCTTAAATTTTCCAAACAAGTAGACAACACTAGTGTCTGAGATGAATTATTGTTTTCCATTTAATCCAAGGCAAGTATGAAAATTGATGAATTATTGTATCTGTTACTCCAGTCTATATCACTGTGCTTAATTGAAACATGGTGTAAGATTTTCTACTGCATTTAAAAACTCGCATGTGTGTTGTGCTGAATAATAACAGAAACACGGTACTGAAACTTTCTACGCATTATCCATCGTATTTTGTCACAAGTTCACTATTAGAAATCAATGAAAAGTAATAATAATTAATGCATAATGATTGAGTTACACATTTCTTGTCAGCGTACATGTATTGTCCAAATTACAACTTAGCCCATTTTTATAAAATAAGCCCAACTTATTTTCTGAAGTTTGTGGTTGTGTTAATTGTAAAAATGCATCATGGAAAATCATGACAATAGGATGTAGGCTCTTTGAATTCATGGCTTATAATGCTACTAGATGCTAGTTATAGAGCATTCCTATTTTTTCTATTTCACTTGCTACTCATGTAGAAAATGATAAAACTATCATACATTTTAACACGCACGTGATAACACGTGACGTGTTGACACATCGGCGTGTCGTAACATTAGACGTGTTGATAATGAAAAAAATATGCAAAGATTTCAAAATATGAAGACCCGTAGAGGCCGGCTCGATTTACCGTCGACATCTTGATTTATTTTGTTTGTGTTATTATATTTTATTTATATTTGTTTTTTTAATATGTAAAACACACATTTTAATGGTAGTCAATATTTTAGAAGAAACTTATTTTTTTTTTATATGTAATTGTGTCTATCCCTGAATGAAATTATGGATCCACCACTAGATGGAAGGCGAGGAGGGAAGAAAAGGGAGGAAAGGTGGGGGCGAAGGGGAGGAGGAAAAAGAGGTCGTGGAGGGGAGGGGAATAAACGAGAGACGGAGAGGAGCGGAAGGAAGGAAATACACGATTCTCTTTTGAAGGTGGATCGACAGGAAGAGAAAGGGGAACAAAGCTTAATCCGAGGTGGAGGAGGAGAATGAGAGTAATGTATAAGGATAGTTTGGATATTTACAGAAATAACTATTTGTTAAATTATTTTATAAGAAAATAATGTCATAATTAAAATTAAATCTGAATTTTATTGGCATTTAGCTAATTAGGTGATTTCTGATAGCACAATTTGAAGAATTGATTGTTTTACACCGGCATATAGCAAAAGTTTCTATAATTTTATTTCAAAATGCATAAGGAAAAAAGAAAGGCGTCATGTACAATAAAAGACTCTTTGTTTTCCCATTAATCAAACAAAAAAAATTGTAAATATTATTTAATTATTTTATGTTCTTAGTAATACCTCAGTTGAAACTAAACATCATCACCATCATCATCATCATCATCATCATCATTATTATTATTATTATAATAATAGAACGCCCCGTTCGGATAGTAAGAGGAGGCAATCAAATTGCGTCTAGACTTGTTGGATATTAGATCACTGAATTCGCCACAGAAATAAAAAAAAAATATTTATTTGACATTACTGTATACACAATATTTATTATTATAGGATAGAATGATAGATGCTTGACTTTGAAATCCATTGAACTCATTTCTTATGAATCATTATTATAAAATATGTTGCCTAACGTGTCCTTTAATATTAGCGCGTTGAAATGTTGAATGCCATTTCTTCGCGTGGAATTTCGGTTCCAAAAGTCATAGATAGTTCACAACTTCACATACTACACATGGGAATGAAATTCGTTGTTTTTCTTCTTTTTTTCTCTGTTTTTCCCCTGTTATTTCTTCGATCTGAGCCGTTAAAATTCATATAACAAATCAAATTTATAATAACTCATAACTCATAGTTCCAGCAATTTATCTCGCCCGTTTTTAAATCGAACGGTCAAAAGTAGATTAACACAAAGATAACAAAGGAAAAATAATAATAGATACGGATCCAATCGGTTGGATTGATCCGTTTATATTCAATGTACCTTTTGTAATTATCTGTTGTATGATGTAAATTTGGAAGCATCATTACAAGTTCGCCACAATTTCGGTTTTCAGTAGTTATTCAAATGAAATTTTAAAATGAGTTAATATAATGATATCATCATCGATATTACTTGAGAAGTTCAGTTGAAACCAATTTGCACAGTGTTGTAAATATTAAACACATTATTTTTGTTATAATGCATATTATTTTTTATATTATGCACATTGTTGTATCGTCATATAATATCAGTTATTTATATATATTCTCACTTATTTGTTGAGCTGATTCATCCATCATCTCATATTGAACATATCAATAATTGAACCGATTCAATAATCGAGTGGCATAAAAAATAATTAATAACTACTAAAATGATTTAAAGTCGTTAATTTAATCTTTCACACAATGGCTCGGCCCGATCACTATTAAAAAACAACCAACTGTCTGAGAATATTTTTTCAAACTCAATCTTATCTAACCATTTTTTTGGAAAGAAAGAGCTCATGAACAGATCTAGGATTTTCGTAGGTAAGTTCACAATTTACGATTTTTTCAGAGGATTCGAAATGATGCTTATTCTTAAAAAATTATCTTATATGATCATTTATACAAAAATATTTCAAATACATGATTATTATGTTATTTAGTTTCGATATTTATTTTTGAGATGTGTTTTGCATGATTTGAACATGCACTTCTCTAAAAAGGCCAAGACAAAACAAATTTGATTTCTCATTTCCCCCTTAGTCCTATGCAATATTATTCAACGACCTTAGTCAACAGCGTTTATTCAGCGGTTTAATTATTATAGCATCCATACATAGAATAATAGAATTGGTCTTAGGATCATTGTTAACTAGTCAAATAGTCAAATTTGCATCAATTAAATGATCAGCACAAAGAACAGGAACCAGTCAATATTTATTTAAACTTTATTTAGTACCTATGTTTTTATGTTATATTACGAGCAAAGTTCTCTTTAAAAGTTTATCAATATGGTGCTTGATCAAGCACCAAGGAATCGGTGTTTGATTATCAAATCTCACATACGAGCGATTAAAATTTCGATTTATCATGCTTAATATTTTTTTATATCAAAATCTTGTGGGATATCAATTTTTTTTATTTTTAGAATTTTTAAGAATTTGTTTTGGATTTTTTTAAAGTGACTTATTTTATGTATAAACATTGAGTATTTTATTATCATTTTGGAGTCATTTTAAAAAATCCAAAACAACTACTTAAAAGTTTCTAAAAATAGAAAATTTTGGTATCCCACAAGATTTTGATATAAAAAAATTATTGAGCATGATAAATCGAAATTTTAATCATTCGTGTATGACATTTGATGATCAAGCACCGACTCCTTGGTGCTTGATCAAGCATCATAGCCCAGTTCTCAAAGTATTGTATGGATTGATGAAATAGTCTGCTTGTATCTATAAAGTAAAGTAACATGCTCTTCTCGAGTAAAATTAGAGTGCTCTTAAGCTCATCAATAAGATTGGCGAGCTTAACTAAAAAAATAATGAAATAAAATTGAACAACAAATTCCAATCGTTAAAAGCGATCTACATAACAAGTAATGTGTTTGCACAATAAAGTTATAACCTTTTATTTTATTTAATTTTAAGTCAAGCGGTCAAAATTTTAAAAAAAAATGAATGCATGAAAATTCATAAATATTCAACATTTTGACTAGTTGAATTTTTATTAAACGAGTTCAAAAACTAAAAAAATTGTACATAAACACATCACTCATTTCAATATTTCAACAATTTGAATTTTTCATTTGAATTCGATTTTAAGAACTTTTTAGTTAAGCTCACTGACCACTTTGGTGAATTTAAAAACATCTTAGCTTTAGTCCCTCTGCTCTGCTTATTTCAGAAAAATAAAAAAGTGCCTCAAAGTATCAAAAAAATGAGGATTGTTTTTTGGAGTTTATCTTGACAACAAAAGTATGTATTTCATAATAATTTAACTTTTAAATAAGATAAATATTATTAAACAGGACACAACTTTAACAATATATAGAAATATCAATAAATGGTCACAAGATAATGTAATTAATTTTATACATTGAACTAGATATATAACTCACGTATAGATCAAAATTAATTAGCCAAGGGTCTAAGTAACTTTTAGGCATTTAATTAATTTGAAGATAAATTAATTGTTGATATGACGATTGAAAATGTCTGGTGACTTTATGGGGGTATCAATTTGCTATTATTCACTTTTCATCTTTTGTTTATATTCCAAAAAAAAACTTCACAATTTTTGTGTGATTGTACTCTTTAAAATCAGAACAAGATAGGCACTTCAATTTTCATTTGAATTTAAATTTTAAATTGCTTATAAAGAATGTAGAGTCAATTCCTCATTTTTCTAAAGAATATTAGTCACTACTCAGTACTCACTCGCCATAATATAAAATCATCATAATATGCCACAGAGAATAAAAAGGCTTTATAACGCATAGCCTGGTAGTGGCTCGGTAAGTCAAAATCAAACACAATTGTGTGCACCCGGTCGCCTAAGGCAAGATGCATGTGATCGTGTCTCAATGACTCGATCATATCTGGTCTTAGTTGAATCAATAATATAAATAAGGAAAATGTTTCGCTGATTCCAACTTCGATACCGTCAGCGATACCAACTGGACACGTCTAGTTGAGTTCCGACGAAAATTTGTTTTACTTATGATGCATATTATTTTCGTTATTATGCATGTTGTTTTCGTTATTGTGCATCTAATAACATACATAACAGTTAAATACTTATTATTTATATGTTAAGTTCAATATGTTTTTTTGTTCTATTTATGATTTATTATGAAAATTTGTTTTACTTATGATGCATATTTTTTTCGTTATTATGCATTTTGTTTTTATTATTGTGCATCTAAAAACATGAATAACAGTCAAATACTTATGATTTATATGCTAAGTTCATTATGTTTTTTGTTATACTTATGATTTATTATGTTTTCGTTATTATGCATGATGTTTTTGTTATTATGCATGTTATTTGTATTATTTTGCATGTTATTTACTTGCATAATAACAAAAAATAACATGCACAATAACAAAAACAACATGTATAATAACTAGAACAACTTTTCAAAATAAATGCAACTGGATTCATCCAGTCCGCATCGATGAGCGTAGCGATCCGCGTCGGTGAGCGTAGCGACATTCGTTTTTAGTGGAGCGTCCGATCAATTATATGCATAATAACAAAAACAACATGCATAATACAAAAAACAACATGCATAATACAAAAAACAACATGCATCATAAAAAAAAAATAACATGCAAACTGAAATCAACTGGATCTGTCTTGTTGGTATCGATGATGGTATCACTGAAGGTATCGATATATCAGCTCCCTATAAATAATAATAAAAAGTGGGAATACATCTTTTCCAAATTGAGCTTTCATGGAAAGAACAATATTTTCATAAGAATATTATGGATTATCCCACGTTCACTTCTTCTCAACTCTTTTTACTTTTAGGGTAATATAAAATTAAATTGTAAAGTGTCAAGTTGTGAACATATCTCATATAAGTCTCACACACATGTTTATTCTCAAATCAGGATTGGCGTCTCTAGTAATATTTTTTCAAAAACATTTTTTAAAAGTGAACTACTTGAAAATATCAGCAATATTAGAAAAATGAACTAATATTAATTAATAAGGACCTCACGTCTTTGCTGTTAACATCGAATACCTAAATATTATGCTTAGACATGGCAAAATCTGATCCGATCAAAATAGTCCGCCCGATATACTTGACATTTAAAGCTGACTCGAACATGTAAAAAATAGAAAATTACATGATCCAAATCTACTTTTGATCGAATCAGAAAATTCGACAGGTGAATAAACTTATGAATATCAAGTATTCAGATAAAAATGACTCATAACTCAAAACAAAAATCGAAATAATGCGATCAAAATCTATATTACACCCAAACCGACAATTTTCTAATTTGAGTTGACCTTAACAGAGAAGAACCTATATCCAAAACATAATTTTATTTAAATCATATTTAATTCTTCTAATTTGTTATAGTATTGTTACGTGTGTTAAATTTTAAAGAAACATATTATTATTTTCATGTATTTTAGATATTTTAGTTTGAATATGCCTGAAATAGTTCACTTAAATAAGCAAATGCATATATGATACCATCTATGAATAAATCTCTTTATTCTAATTTTCTTTTTTCTTTGACTTGGAATAATTTCACGTCTTGAATAACAATCAACACGATTTTTTATATACTTCTCAAACAAAAAATTGCATCCCAACAGAATCGCACTTTCATATATTTCTCTTTTCTTTATTGTTATTGATATTGTTATTGATATTGTTATTGTTTCTAGTCCTATCCTTGTTATTGTCATTGTCCTTGTTTTTTTTTTCTTCTTATTGTCCTTGTTGAAAGGTAACAGTCAAATGACCGTTGGATTAAATGGCCAAATGACCGTTGAAAAAAAAACTAGCCGTTAGGCTTAGCCATTAGAAATTTCTATAAATAACCATGTTGTTGTAAATGTAGATGTGAACCATAAGATATACAATGCAATATTTGCCTTTTCATTCTCTTCTCAAATTATAATTTTCTACATGGTATCAGAGCAAGTTGTTGCTCGATCCAGAAAAGCTTCCGCAAAATCAATGGCTAAGGCCTCTTCTTCCAAAATCACTGATATCCAAGTCAAAGAGAAAGAAAAACTCACTTGAGCACAAGTGGTGGCTATGTCCGACAACAAAGCCAACGATAAAAATCGAGCTTGTGCAAAAGCCTCAACTCTTAACAGTAGTCTTCAAGATCAACCTCCCGTTACAGAAATCTTGAGCCTTAATGATGGCGAGAAGAAAAAAAGGAAAGAAGGCCAGGCGTCCACTTGGTGCAATCATTGCAAACGACGAGGTCACACGAGAGTCAGCTGTTGGATTCTCAATCATTTTCTTCGGTCATTTCAAAAACGGAAAGGCAGAGGCGCTACTAAGAGGGATCCAAAAAAGGAGGAGCAAAAAGATGTTCCAACTGATTATAAAAGGTTCAGATTTAATATACTCTTGTGGGTTTGGTAAAACCCACACTTTTAATATTCCTTTATCTAATTCAGAAAAAAGAAAGGGAGAAAACAAATGTACCAATTTAGGCCTCAAGATGACCAATTTTACAAATAAAAATGATCATGATAATTGGATACTTGATTCTGGTGCAACAGACCATATGACCAGTAACAAAAACATACTAGATAATTACCAACCATTAAATGACATTAATTTTGTGACTGTTGCTAATGGTGAGAAAATGAAAATTAAAGGAATTGGTGAAATTGAATTATTTTCAAGAAAAATAAAAAATGTTTTGCATGTAGAAAATTGTTCTTGCAATCTTTTGTCTATAGGAAAAATTACAAGTGAGTTGAATTGTAAAGCTATTTTTTCATCTAAAAATGTAATTTTTAAAAAATCAATAACCAAACAAATTATTGGTGAAGGTTCTTTTGAAAACGGTCTGTATGTTTTTAATTATCAAAAAATGAATTTTCATATTAAAAAAGATGACTTAAGCAATTTATGGCATAAAAGAATTGGACATCCATCTAATAATTTTATTCAGAAATTATTTCCAACTCTAAATTATGAATCAAATTCATGTGATGCATGTATTTTTTTTCTAAACAAACGAGATTATCATTTTCCTCATCAACAACACAATCAAAAAAACCATTTGAACTTGTTCATTCTGATGTTTGGGGACCGGCACCCTTAACTTCATATAATAGATTTAATTATTTTATCTTATTTATAGATGATTTTTTAAAAACTACTTGCATGTATTTGTTAAAATCAAAATCCGAAATATTTTCAAAATTTCAAGAATTTTGCAACGAAATTGAAAATCAATATAACACAAAATTTAAGATTTTTAGATCCGATAATGGTACGGAATATATTAACAATAATTTCACCGAATTTCTAAACATTCATCAAACCACATGTGTATAAACCCCTCAAAAAATGGAATTTTCGAAAGAAAAAATAGACACATATTAGAAGTAGCTAGATCTCTTTTATTTAATAATAATGTTCCAAAACGATTTTGGTCGAAAGCAGTTCTTACCGCTACATACTTAATAAATACACTACCTAGCTCAATTCTTAATTACCAAAGCCCCTTAGAAATTTTGTACAAAAGAAAATTGATTATAAATAATGCAAGAAATATAATGAACCTTTAGTTTTGGGCTCGTCTTGCTAACAGGTTGCAAGCTGAAAGAGTTAGCTCAAGTTCGTCATATTTATAACTCGAGCTGGTTCAACTCGTATCGTTTAGCTCGTAAACATCTCAACAAATAAAAATTGAAGTTGTCAAGTTGTAGTTTGCCTTCAACTCGCGTTCAGCTCAAAATATAACTCGTTTTCAAAATTTACACAAGCTGTAATTGGATTTGAGAAGAGAGGAAATTGGAAATTGGCTATTTATAGTTAGATTTAGTGAATTAGAACTGATGGTTGTGATTTATCCTATATTAATCGTATGATCCATATCAACTCGTTAACAAATTGAGTTGTAACGAGTCGAGTGGAGCCAAATTCGAGCTCGTCTTGATAACTAAACGAGTTCATCAGCTCGTCTCGTTAATAGCTCGAAGGTGATAATGAACGAGTTGATAACGGAATTTTGACAAATCGAGCACGAACGAGTCACAAGTTACTAATATTTCTTGCACCCTTAATTACAACAGCGTTATTGTAAGTAGGGCTGTCAATATCCTTTCGTTTCGGACGTTCCGTTTCGTTCCGTCCAAAACAGAACGAAAATGGAAGAGATTTTTGTTTCGTTTAACTCAGTGGAACATAAACGGAAGTGAAATCCGTTCCATTTCAGTGCAATTTTCGCGGAAATAACAGTTCCGTGCGAAACGGAACGGAAATGGAAGAATTTTTTTGTTCCGTCAACGAAACGAAACGAAAACGGAACAACCTTGTTCCGCTGCCGTTTTGGAGGTTTGACAGCCATAATTGTAAGACTACCTCCAGCCTCTTAATCATACCGGGCTATTGAAGCAACAAAAGGTTTCTCTTTTTGGGCTCAGATAATTGGGCTAGATACAGAATGGCACTTGTAAATAGCACAATATTATGGGCTACAGTTCTGCTCGATCTGTTAGTGCGTTTACATGTTGAGGAACGAGAAATAGTTCTAAACATGAATTTAGCAGACTGTTGTAAAAACTTGAAAAAATAGTACAAATGTCAAATGTTTCTACAATCAAATAACATATCAACCGATAGAATTTGGGCTAGATACAGAATGGCACTTGGAAGCAGCACTGAGCATGGACAATTCTGCTCTGTTAGTGCGTTTGCATATTGAGAACTGGTATTAAAAAAACATGATTTTACTTGATTTCTGTAAACTTGAAATAGTACAAATGTCCCTACAATGAAAATGAAAGCTTCACTGCTGTTTTTGATGGTTATGTCAAAACATGACATTTAAGCAATGCGCATACAGACTTTCCAAACCCGGATCATGTAATCCGGCAACTTTGATCAGACGGCTCTAGAATATGAGACGATTGCGACGATGGTGGCAAATATAGAACCTTTTTTTGTTCCCCTTTTCTTTTCTGAAATAGTGGAAGTTTCGTAAATGGTACACCCATATTTACTGGTTCCTGAAATTTGAATGCTTATTAGGATATGTTTGGCAAATCATTGAATATGACTAGAAGAGTGTTATCAGAACACGGAAAAAGAAAATTAGTAATGGAAACATGATATTTTGAAAGAGTGATAGAAGGGTACTATTTTCCACTATTGAGAAGAATGACAAGTTGACAACTGTTATATGAAAAAATATTAATTATATGTGTTATTCTCTTCTCCCTCTTCGGCTTTCTTCTTCTTTTTATTTTGCATTTGACAACATACATAATTAAAATTGCAGAACTATTTCATCTTTTGCTATTTTTCTTGCCAAACACAGTTAATTTTTTTTAGAAATTAGGAAAATTAATAATCGAAGTACCAATATGAGGCATGGAGCAGGACACTTGCTACAGGAGACATGGAAACCTGTATCAAAAACCAACACTGTTCACCAAGCAATGAATAAACTAAGGAGAAAAAAACAGTTGGGAATTTTGACATACACCAGCACTTGTCAGTACAAATTTCAACATCTCCCAACATACCAGCAATTTGCTACCAGTTTATCATGTGAGAGCACATGCCATCATGAAATATTCCTAGATATCCCTTTCGTTTACCTTTTCATTCATTTCAAAAGATCCTTCAAGCAAGAACCCCTTCCTCGAGCGAATCCACGTTCAGTGGAGTACTGCTTATGAAATATTTATCAAATGATTTTTTTTTTTGAAATAAATGGACTTAAATCTCACCAGTTTTATTTTCATAGAAAAAAGAAGTTACAAAAAACTAAAAAAAAAGACACACAAACACACAAATTATCTTTTAGTGCACAACATCTAAACCCTACTCTAATCTAACCCAAATTTCTCCATCTATATCGCTTATCCTAAACAATATAAACATCCCAACACATCAATCTTCAAAATACCCTATATATCTATCTAAATCCAATAACAAAATTTATAGCATCCCCTGATTCCTTACATTTTCCTGCATACTCGCAATTTGTCTATAATAACTGATGTCACTGTGAACCCCATTGCCTACCAAGCCTATATCAGACTGAACCCAATCTCAGCTATACCAGTCATGTACCAGCTGGTACCTACTGCTGGTAACACAAACTGGTACTCACAAATGGACAGCTTTTGGCTTTTGCTGCCAGCTTCCCAACGCAATTCATCCCTGCTCCTTCTCTATGATAGCATCGCCACGGTTTTGTCTGCTACTGGCAGCGTATTGCCTCAGCTGTCGCCCATGCACACCATGCTTATCCTCTATACCATAGTGCAAATGAAGAGCTGTGACCCTTTGCTCTGTCACAGCTGAGCTGCTCAAACTATCAGCTCGTCTCAGAGCCTCGCAACCATTAGGACCGATTCTCCTATGTCAGAATTTGATGACATGGATTAATTTTGCTCGTCTCGTCAATTTACAGATAGTATCGATCACCTCAACCCAGAGCTTCGATCATCTGGCTGACCTGGTCGAGCTCCAAGCTCCCCTCCGAGATTAGCGACTATTCAGCTTGATCAATATATTTGCTTGTCCCATCGATTCACTGAGAGCATCGATCATCTCAGCACTAATCCTTCTAATCTCCACATCGCAGCCAAAATCTCAAATCAATTCAGTCTATACTACTATTACCAGTCAAATCGTCTGTGTAAATCGCCCTCGCTTAAACATCTATCACCATCACCCGAACAGATCTAGACTCGCCACGATCTGACACCTCAGCATCTGACGATGGTCTGGTCTCACCGATCTGCTTTTGCACTTTCCCCCGTACCTCACCTCTGGTCTTAGCACTCAACACCCCGTCGATGCCTTGCCTTTATCTTGAGCAAGGCACGATTATGATTACTTCGACAGACCTGAGAGGCAGGATCGGTCCAAAGACATACTCGATCAGGCACAGGTCGTCATCTGACATCTCGGCACCACGGCTCTGGCAAGATCCTGACGCTGTCGTCTGATCTACAGATCATCATCGCTGCTCACGAACTATCACCCTTGACGACTGTGTAGCCTCGCAATCGGAATCAAGGAGGGGGAGAAGGAGGGGGAGGAGGAGAGAACAAGGGTGGAGGGGAGAAGGGAGGAGAGGAGTGGCGGGGGGAGCGCCAGATCTGAAAATCGCCTCGGGTTTCTTCTAGTTTTCCTCTCAATTTTAATATATTTATTTTCTTATTAGTTATCAAATGATTTACATAATTTTAAATTTGTGCGAGCGAATTTGAAAGTTACGTGACTCATTCAATTGATATTCTATCTTGTAAAGTATTCCGGAGGAGGATATTGATTCTCCTCGAGCAGACATTATCTGTATTCCTTTCATACCACATCTGAGACAGGATTCTGATTGGTTTGGCACTTTTCTCTTCAATTGCATTATACTTCTATAGTTCTATGTTTATACTGTAGCCTGTAGGAGACAGAAATTTTTTTTTTTTTTAATTTACTTCAAAGTTAACACAATGGTAATTGGTAAATATATTTCTAGCTTATTCATTATTACTGTAAGCCCATGGTGAATTACAAGAACACTTCAGTGGCCCAGAATTACAAATAATAATAAAAGGAATAAATAACTAAATTAATGCGGCGGTTTGAGCCTTCGATGGACTAATAACTAGCCTGTGAAATAGGCCGAGATTCCATCAACAACCTTACATACTTTAACCAGTAAATAAGACAAAATCCTCAATCTATGATGATGTAATCCTCGCTACTATATATATATTATATATATACTATACATAATTGCAACTATAGCTGAGAAATCCTCTGAAAATGTCAGTACATAACTTCATGAAAAAACCCAATAATCACGCCGCTTCTTATGTGAATATTTTTTTCCTCAATCTATCAAGTGAACTGGACTCATCATTGAGTTTTTCCAAGATGCTACTGTTGATATCCATACTGAGTTATGTATAGTGTGAACTGGAGAGAAACAGAGGCTTCAGCAAACTAATATCCCATATCAGAACAGTAGAGCACTAAAAATGATCTTCCAATCTTCATCAATCAATTGTAGCATAACTCCATGGAAAAATTGGAATCTAGCAATTCCTCTATCATTTGTTCAACATGATCCTCCTCAAGATATCCATACTGAATTTCTCCCACACAACTCTCATGTTTTACTACTGGTACCGTCGCCTCAGACCTTGTCGGACTTGCTGCATTGTTCCGCTGCACAGGTTGCGCGGTTACTTGTGCAGATGCCATGTTGAATCGGTGCAATTTTGCAGTCAGAGCGGCCGACAAATAGGCGCAGTTTGTTGAAGGTGGCATGGTTGGATCATACACAAAGTTTGTTCTTGCTCCAGGACCACACATTATACGAGCGGCCTCGTCATATGCCCGAGCCGCATCCTCTGCCGTCTCAAATGTTCCCAACCATATCCTTGTCTTTCTGGAAAAAAAATGAATAAAATGTTAATTGACCACACATATATAGGTGAGCAAGTATATGGTAATATGCCTAGGACATCCAGATTTAATATTAAGAAGTGTCATTTTGTGAACTGATTTTAAAAAATAGTAAGAAAACTCTAAAATTGCGAAATTTAATTTCCGACAAGATTTTGATATAAAAAATTTGTTAAGTAAATTAAACATGCATAACTGCATAGACGGAAGAGGATGTCATATGCATATTATCATAACCTTGTTCTATATAAATTACGCAAATTGATTCATTTATCATATGTTATATGGCACATATAATATATATATCAATGAGAAATGTATCCAAAGAAAGGGAAGATTACAGGAGAGGGTGGCGAATTTCGGAGACCCAGGAACCCCAATGGCGTTGTCGTACACCTCGGTACCGCTGCTGTGGCTTGGCCATGATAGATGAAAAGAGAAAGCAAAGAGAGATTGATTTATGCTTGTTTGAATGACAAATGTATTGAGCAAGAGATGGAGAAGGGACTAGTTGAGATTTGGAACTGGGAGAGCAGGGGAAGATAGGGAAGGAATTTATAGTGTGATTTGTGATGTTTACTTTAATTTTTTTAAAAATAATGATATATTCACACAAATTATGGGATTTTGCCATTTTGTGTGGACCCCACGGATGGCCATAGCCCATAGGCATAGATCGGAGTGTAGCATGTATTCCATTGGGGATTTCCCCTGGCATGAAAAAATTTCTTGGGCCCACTTGATTGGTCGATGGTCGTGTTGACTATCCTGTAGCTTCTTGTTTGGAAATGAAAGTTTTATTAATACGTTTCTTTGAGAAAAATAATCGACGGTAATATTGACACTAAAATTTTAAATAAATTAATAAAATGAATTAGAAAAAATTATAAGCACGTTTTAACTTGAGTGAATCCGCATGTTCATAAAACACAAATCGATTACAATCGTTAATTGTTATTAATATGAAAAATATTTCGTCGATATCAATATTGATACTGTTTATCGATACAAATATTATTATGCACATTTAGTTAAGTTATTATACACATTAATAGTGATTCATAGTAGAATTTTTTTAAATTTGTAGATTAATTTTGTTTTAAATTTGATACGATATTATTGTCATTCCATGATTCACTAATAATTATTAATTATTAACTGTTAAAAAGTTTTACGTGATAATAATTTTTTATTTAGTATAAAGTCACACTCGAATAGCTCCGTATTTAATATATATGTTTCGTTTCAATTGTTGAGATATTGGATTAAATTCGTCGAATCATTCTTTTATGTAATCAACTAATTTAATTTTCATTTGGCACTCTATAAATAAAATAAAAATAAATAAATAAATAAATAATTGTTTGGGGTAGAGTCCTGGACTCTGGAAATACCAAAGGAATCCACTGAAAGGTAGGTCTGGATCCCACATTCCCACAGATATACAAACCTTATTAACCACAGAATTTTGGTTCGGGTTGGTTTATTTAACGGGTTGCTGGTAACGGGGTAAGGTGCTCCCAGCTACTCCTACTGCCTGTGATATAGTCTCCGATCAATCCACTCTGAAAAATGGAGTTCGGATCGTCCACAGCAGCATGCGGTGGACGGTCCGAATCTTTTGTAATGTGCGGTACGATCGACTCTGATTTAATTAGAAGATTAAATTTTATAAGCACAAATTTCAAAGTAGATCCACGTCACAGTTTATGCACTGTTTGTGATGTGCGATAGATGATCTCTGCTTCGAAAAATGTGAGTCGGATCTCAAGATTTTGCGTGTATTATCTTTGTAAGCAACCGAAGACATAATTGACGTATGCAACGGAAGGAGTAATTAGGAGTGTCAAACGTGTTAAACGAATACGAAATAATGTTGTTTCGTTTTTGTTTTGTTGGTTAACGAAACAAAAAATTTGTTTAACGTTTTGTTCAGCATGAAACGTGATGAAATGTGAAATTTCGCGAATATTATATTGGAACAAAATAAAATGGTCAAGTTTTGCGAATTTTGAGATTTTCATTTAAAAAAATGTTATGCAAAAATATACGTAAGTAACAACAAATTATAATATAAAAAGGGAAAATTTTAGATACACCTAGATACGTTCTTTGTAGATATTACACTCAATTTGTATCGTTTGATTGCATTGAGATTCGCATCATATATTCTAATCAAACGACACAGATTAAGTAGAGTAGTTAGAGAGCACCTATCTTATGTACCTAACTTTTTTCCTATAAAAAACATGAATAAAAATATAATGGATTCAACTAATAATTATTAGAGTAACTTTTTAAAATAATCAAAGTTTAGTAACGTAGTACACTATTTTTATAAAAATATACTGGTACTACAACAACATTTTTTGAAAGAAAAATACATACAATAGGTCGGATTCTATTCAACGATTGTTATACAATTCATGTCTAAATATTTATACACCGAAGAAAAATATATCCTCTTATGTCACTAGAAGTCGAAAACGCAACAAAATTAATTTTATACATATTCGCTCGTTGGTAGGTAGTACTCATAAATTAAAGTAAAAATTTGCAAAATGTAGTATAGTGAAAAAATATATGAATTATAAAACGACACGACAATGCAATGCGTCTAAGCAAACTACCACAGTCGTCAGTCGGCAAAAATGGGAAAACGAACAATGTCAGAATGTTTTGTGCTAATTAATGCAGTGTATTATGAGAGAATTTGGTACAATTTTGGAAGGACAACATATAATCCATGGTCAAAATACTAATCCGCGTTTATATCTCTGTTTTCACGGTTAAGCAAGCTTCTGAGAAGCTCTCTAATTTATTTATGGGAGCTGATACGTAGATGTCATATTTGATATCAACTATTGATATCGATTTTATTATGCATCTTTAATTGAGTTATCATGTACATTATTTGAGTTATTATGCATTTTATTTTTTGTAATGAAATAGTTATACATGTTGTCGATTTTATTATGCATCTTTAGTTGAGTTATCGTGCACATTATTTGAGTTATTATGCATGTTATTTTATGTAATGAAATAGTTATACATATTATTTTTTGTACTAATAATTATGGTATAACATGCATAATAACTAAAATAATGTGCATTATACTTTCCTCAAAAAAAAAATAATGTGCATTATACTTTCCTCAAAAAAAAAATAATGTGCATTATAATCCAACTAAATGTGCATAATAAAATCGATATCAATAGTTGATATCAAATGTGATATCTACGAAACATTATCCTTTATTTATTATCACTAATCCTAGATAAGGTCATTAATGTGGACAATGGTTCGTAACATGGTTTTTCTTTAATAAAAAATGTAATATGTTAATCAGGGGTTAGACAATTATAATAGGCAGAATTTCATATAAAGGCCTCTAAAACTTCAATATTACATATTTAACCACTCAAATCTCATAATTACATATTTAGCCATTTAAAACACAAAATATTTCATACAAAGGCTTCTAAAAGTTCAATATTACATATTTATTCACTCAAATTTCATAATTACATATTTATTCAAGTAAAACACAAAATGTTTTATTATTGTCCAGCATAACTGCAAATTAATAAATTTAATGTAAATTAACAATTAAATGGTAATTACCACTCTAAAACACTTAATGAGGTAGGAAATTGAAAATGGGTCGGGCCAGGTCGGATCGGGTCAAATTCGCCCGGGTCAAACGGGTCGGGCCAGGTCGGAAATTGAAAACGGGTTGGCCGAGCCACGAGTTTGTCGTTAGCTTGTTTATTTCACACCGCTTCTCCTCTCCTCTATTTAGGTATTTGACAAAATTCGTATGTGTTTGACCCGGCCCGAAAACTCCGAGATCACGATTTGGCCCTGCCCAACCGGAGGCAAACTCGTGCGAACTCGTCCAAAAACTCTAGAGTCGAAGACAGGTAGTGACCATCCTTTTTGGAAAAAACCTGTATTAAAACTCGTGCGGACACTCTAAAACACTAATAGAGGTAGGGAATTGAAAACGTGTCGGGCTGTGTCGGGCCTAACTCGCCCGAATCGACGGGTTTGCAGGGTTGAGTTTGGACGGGTTGGCCGAGTCGACGGGTTTGCGGGTCAATTTTAACACAAGTTTTTTCCAAGAATTATGGTCGCTATCCGTCTTCGACCCTCGCTTTTTTTACGGGTCCGCACGGGTTTGCCTCGGGTCGCGCCGTCGGGTCGCGGCCTTAGGGTTTAGGCCGGGTCGAGTTTGTATTTAGGAGATTTCATTGCCTAAATATGTAATATTGAAGTTTTAGAGGCCTTTATATGAAATATTTTGTGTTTTAAATGGATAAATATGTAATTATGAGATTTCAGTGGCTAAATATGTAATATTGAAGCTTTAGAGACCTTTATATGAAATTCTGCCATTATAATAGGTAATGCTAATAATAATTGAGCTGGATTCTTCGAATTAGCCTGATTAGTTAGCTGATCACCGATATATCATCATGAGATTAAACTAATTTGAGTTTGCAAACAAAAAAATGAATTAATTTGAAGAGGTTGTAATTGAAAAAAAAAAATTGGGATCAGATAGACAATTAATATTTGACTAGTTTCTAATTTGAAAGCTAACTTAGCTCCAACAAATTGTTTTTTTTATATTAACATTAACGTTTCAAATGTTGTCCTACATAAATTTGATATTTAAGAAATATTAGCGGTACTATTGTCCTAATCATGTGTGGTAATGAGACTAATAACAAGCTTTTAAACAACGGAGTTAAAACTTCGTTTTAACGGTTTTAACGGGGGAAAACGGCTCTGGTGTTAAGTTTAAAAAAACGGTTTTAACGGATTTATTAATTTAATTAAAACGGTTTTAACAGTTTTAACAGATTTTTCAAGTGGTAAATCCGTTAAAATATGGAGTTAAAACTTTGATTTAACGAGATTTTTATTTTTTATTTTTATTATTATTTTTGCTTGATGCTTACTGTAATATACTTGGTGCTTTGTTAACTTATTGGATTAATTTAGTTTATCTATTTTTGTTTATCACTTTACTAATTTGGAGTTAGTTATTATGAGTTTTGTCGGGTAGTTACCAGTGTTACGATGGAGTGTTGATTGCTTGTGTATATTGGCCTTGTGTATTATATTGATGCTGACATGAGTATTGTTATGTTGGTGCGACTTATTCAATTAGATAGTGGAGTTTATAAAAAATAAACATTGAACCACATTCTCAAAATAAAATACATCATAAATCCTAATTATTAAGCATATCATGCCACATCATGCATATTTTTAAATGATGAAAAGAAAAACAACAATATTAATAATATCGTTAAATACATTATATAGTACATAGTTACATACAGACATACAAATGACAAAAAATATGCATGTTTGCACCATAATTTAGTCTAAAATAAATAAATAATATATGAAATATGATTAGTCGTTTTAACATTAAACTATTAAACGACCACCTCACCGTTTTAACGTTAATCCGTTTTTTTAAGCATAGGTAATGATAATGATGGCGGTGTAAGAAATATATTCTCTGTAAAAATACAAGTTTGAGAGAAATAGATATATAGTAAATGGAACTTTTATTTTAATCCCGGAAAAATAAAAAATATATTAAATATTCACACTACCGAAAGATCCAATAAACAATTGAAGATAATGAAATTTACATAAACATTTATTATCTACATTGTTTTTTCATTACTTCGGTTAAGTTTTATCTCTAGTCTACTCTAATTTATTTGTAAATATTTTATTTTTATTGTTGTATTTAGTTCACAAATTATACTATTTAAGTACGCACTTGTGGATGCGTTTTATGATAAGCCAATATCTTTTGTTCTGCATTCTACATTGTGTTAAAAATATTTTAATTTGAGGACAAATTTACTGAACACATTCCTGATGTTTCATATCTCAAATTATTATTTGATTTAGAAAAAGAAAAAATATCTATATATGGAGTTACATTTTAAAAAAACCTGGTAAATTATGCATTCCGCATATTTACTTGCTTGATCTTCACAATTTGAAGCTATCGGAGTAGGGGTGTAAATGGATCGGATACGGACGGATAATCGTCTTACCGTATCCTTATCCATTAAAAAATTTCGGATACGGATACGAATTCGGATAGTCTCGGATACAGATACGGATCGGATATTAATCGAATATCGGACGGATATAGATACGAAACAAATATTATTCGGATAATAAAAATATTCCTTATTTGATATGTGTTTATCCAAATGAATCAATGAATTATAAAAAAATGCGATACATAAACACAAATTATATATAAAATTAATTATATTTATAATCTTCATACAAAATCAAATAAAATATATATATAATATGAATTTTTTGGTTATGAATTCGGATACAATCGGATATTATCGGATACGGATATCTTCAATAACTTCGGATATTATTAGATTATAGTTAAACGGTCGGATACGGATAGATGATAGTCAAACTGTATCCTTATCCGTTAAATTTTTTCGGATACGGATACGGATACGAATCGAATAATTTTTGTCATTTTTCGGATACGGATCCCGATAAAATCGGATATTATCCGATCCGTTTACACCCCTATATCGGAGACAGGGGCGGATGCAATAAGACCCAAAGAGTTAATCGTTTTTTGAAAAAAAAATTGCAAAATATATCTTGTATATTTATACAGTTTGCTAAATTTTTCAAAAAAACATATTTATAATTTGAATTTTTAACAAGATGCTTCATTTCGTCTTCTCTGACAAAAAAAATTATAAATCTTGTCATTTTCTATCGAAAATTCTGAATATGTTGGATATAGAAAATATACTATTTCAAGTGCGAATAAGATTGAACTATGAAGTCAAAATAAACGGCCACTATTTTTCTCGGTAGAAGAAAAAAATGAAGGTTTTACACGACAGGTTCTGGCATCTCTGAATTCACCGAAATCAAGAAAAGTAAAAAAAAACAAAGTGAGATAATTAGAAATAAAATGTACGTATGCAGTATGAAGTATGAAACATGCAAAAAAAAAAAATTAATGAAATATGGAGACTAAATCTCCATCTTTTCCTAAAAAAAATATGAACAAGCAAAAATTAGATACCGAGTTTACTACTCCAGAAATACTGCGGCTGGAGATGCCAAGAGGGGTGCTTATGAGATGTGATTTAGGTAAAATAAATTATTTAAAATAAATTAACTTAGTTCTTAAACATTTATTTGCACGGAATATTTTTGAAAGAAAATTATTTTTAAAATTTTATTTCAAAATTATATAAAACTGAAAATCTTCATTTATATTAAATTTATTCTTGAACTTAAAAAACAATCAAATAAGTTATAAATATTGTTAAACAAACAATTTAGTTGAGTTGGATTAAAATATTAAATCTTCAAGTTCTGAATTTGATCCATTATTCGACAATTGTGGTAAGTTAAATAAATAGGACCTGAACATATCATGTCTGGTTCAATGCGCGATGCAATGTTGATATAGCAATGCTTCTTCTCCAACCTAACTCGGATCTGTATCCTCTGCTGCACAAAAAAATGCAGCCAAAAACTGTACCTATCAGGATCATCGAATTGTAAATCGACGCTCGATCGTCACTGATATGATTCAGAAGAAATTTTGTAGTATCAAATCTGAATTGTTAAAAACTAATTTGAGTCAAAATTGAAATGTAGCATTCTGCTGCACACAAAAATGCAGTCTTCCAACCCAACTCCCCCCTCCCTCACAACAAAGTGAGAAATGCATTTATTTATAACTTCAATTTTAATTTAGTCTCTCTTATATTGATTTTCTAGCTCCGCATACCATTACGACGTTGTTAAAATTGTTACACCAAAAGATTATGTTTAAGACATTGGACATTTAGAAAGTAATTTTGTTAAGAAACTTAGACCTGTGTGTACTTTTGAATTAAATACTTATACTATGACTACAAGTGTTCATACCATTTTAATAAAAAAAAATTAATGAACATGCGTCTGTATTAATTGTACTGCTAGAGGTAAAATATATGTGCATTGTAAGTTGGTTTGATTGTCAAGATCTATTTAGTGCAGTGTGTGGCACAAAATCTTCATGAGAGAGGTTTGAGATTTAATTTCCGTCATGGACTACTTTTAGAAGAATTTTTCAAATATATTTTTTGATTTGTTTGTCGATGTGTATTGTTACTGTCGTAAGCATAAGGCCAATAAATCAATCCTTGTCGGATCAAGATATTAACATCCTAAAATCTATCTCAAATGAATTAATTACTAATTGACCCGATCGGATCTACCTGATCAAGCATTTATGTATGTATTAATTTATTATACAATTCAATCTATTAGTAATAAATCTTAATTAGTGTGTAAATAAATTCCAATTTAATTCAATGTTAAATTTCGAACTAAATTCAACAAAACATAACAAAATAAATCGACCTATATACAAAAGAAATTTTTTAAATCCACATCCAATAAAAAAACCTATCGACTTCGACCTCCGGTTCTGTTCACAACCAGTGACGGATCCATCTTAGGGCAAGCCCGGGCAAGTGTCCGGGCTTGATTTTCAAAAAAACGCGATATTTAGTGTATTTTTTGTTATTTTTGTAGTAAAAAAATATTTTTTAATGACATTTTAGTGAATATTAGTGTATTTGTATTCAGACTTGATTTCAAACTCAGTGTCTGACTTAATTGTGTTCGAGTTTAACTCGTCCACTGAATCTGTCACTGTTCACAACCCATAGGACACACTCAAAATTGTACAATAAACCAAGACGCCAAATTCAAGTGCGACAGTTGTATTCGCTGTAACATTAAACACACACACACACTGACACACATGTTATTTACCATCAACATATGTCATTCGTATATATACGGACAATAATAGCCCACCTTTTTCAGTTTCAAGCTACGAGCTTTAAATAGCAAAGGAAAAATAATAATAATAATAATAAGCGAAGTTCAACGAACCCGAACATGTTTGGGCTGAAACCTTCGTCGTCATGTCCTGGGAAATGAAAAGCAAGGTATATATTAAGGAATCGTATTTGCTGTTCTTATTGAGCAAGAGCATGATTCTGTTATTTTGATATGAATCGTTTAAATTTAAAATTTATAAAATATACAGTTTTTTATTTTCATTCGTGAACAATTCGATCAAAATTGAACAGTTCAGATCAAAAGAGCAGGATCCTGCTCTTGCTCAATGAGAGCACCAGATACGGATCCATATATTAATGCATCCAATAGAAATGCATTCATTCGTTCAAACAGAGAATCAATTATCAATTCCACTTCTCTCTTCGTGAAAAGCATAAGACAAGTATGGTGATCTTTTTCTCCAAGGTATAAATCCAATTACAATTCCTCAAACAAAAAAAAGTTACAGTTATATACATTTTATTTTACAGTTATAACTCACCAAGTTTGAACATGTTTGTTATGTTTGGTCGACGGTCGTGTTCAATTAGTTTGAAGTATTTTTGAACAACATTGATAAATATCAAAGAAGTATGTAAATTTTTGGTATAATTGCAAATATTATAAAGTGAAAACTTATTTTAGGATTTTGTAATGGTAAGAAAATATATTTTTAATAATGTTTAGCTTTTAAGTTATTGAATTATTCATTAAAAACTTAAAAAAACATAAGATTATTTAAAATTTGTAAACTCACTTTTCAAATAAGAAAAAATGACGAAAAATTGGTTCTTACTTCGTCAAAAGTTTGAGAAATAATCCGACACAATAAAACGGCATTCAGATCTTGATTATTTTTTTACTGATCTCTATTAACACATATTGTGTTGTTTAACATAATGTATAGTTACATATCAATTTTTTTAATGTCACTGATGAAGATACATCACCAATAAAAGGTATGGTGACATTTTGTGTCATTATCGATCGGTCACAGCTGCCATGATTTCATTCCCGAGAAACAAATAACAACATGCATCGATCCAGTTGTTTCAAGAAAAAACGAGAGGAGAGGATGATTAAAACTAGAATTAATTCTTCCGATTGGGGTTCTGTCTGAGCTCGACCGTGTGCACTGAAGGTTTGGAGAATTCATTTCAGTGACAGCAGCAGTGGGCTCTCATTCGTGCATTCTCACCATTGCTATAGCGACGAGACTGTCCACACAATAATTTTGCTACAATACCAACGAATTTACAGCGTAACAGTACTGTCCGCTGACCATTTCGAAACCCCGCATTATTTCGGGAAATACAAATTCAGGTTTGGAGGCATGCATGCAACGCATGTGCGGGGTATCAATCACCCCATGACTGGTTGTTCAAAAAGGGGGAAACCTCAGCATATGCACCTTACTAGCCAAAAGGGGTACAATCTCATGCTTTCTTTGGTTCTTTGATCACTGCCAGCACTGTTTGCCATGTGGGCAGTTTGGCACTACCCAATCTCAATTTATGACTCATCAATCAAATAATGATTTTATTTTAGATAATCAACAAATTCTATGTCTTTTCTTCAAAAAAAAAAAAAACAAATTCTATGTCATAATAAAGTGATAAGTGAATGGGATGTTGGTGTTTTAAGATGCATTCCCAAGTTAAATCAAGCAAGGTAACCACTAACCAGCACATGAATAAAGTTAACACTGAAGTTGCAGAATTAGTTTCAGTTTTGATGTATTTTTCTTTGTTTTTAATGAAATTTAATAAAAAAATTCACATGAATTTCAGAATGCTTTAATTAATGTAATTTCATTT
The DNA here is from genome assembly GCA_964058865.1 of Eleocharis quinqueflora. NCBI lineage: Eukaryota > Viridiplantae > Streptophyta > Magnoliopsida > Poales > Cyperaceae > Eleocharis > Eleocharis quinqueflora. Next base: position 149,519 of record CAXKVX010002068.1, on the reverse strand, counting down.
TTTTCTGACATGATACAAAATAATGATAATAATTAAAGAGAATATTTTTTTATAAATGATTGAAATGAAAAGATTTATATCACTTGTAGAAGTAAATACAAAATATTATGTAGTACTTTGGCTCCTCAAACGAACCGGCGATCCTTATACGGTAACGCGCGACGTAGCGTTGTATGCTTCGCACGATACAGAGTTACTTAATATTTGGACGGATGACAATCCTTAGCTTCCTTCTTGCACCTATGTGCTTGTTTTGACTTGTATAGCATGTTTCTGACCTCATCAAAAGCTATTTTGCACTTGTATAATTTGCACACTCAAAACTATCACTGATGCACATATTAGTCTAATATTTGTTTTGCAAATTGTCAAACAAGTTGAACTAAACACAATACTTATGATTTAAATAAAACTATTTTTTCTGTATCTTATGCAACATGACAAGAACTCAATAACCAAAACAGAAATAAAAAAGGAGATCAACAATAAAGATTGCTCCGCAAAATTAAGTGCAGGCTAGTTCGTTCACCAGGAATACAACAGTGAGGACTTTACTGCATCGTCCCTTGAAGAACTTCTTCTTCTTCTTTTTGATCTTGTTCTTCAAAGTTTCAAAGTTGCAGAAATGAAAGAGGAAGACTATGAATATTTGAATAGAGTAAAAGAAATGTATAGAAATTTGGAGCGTTATATTATATTTGAACGAATGATGTGATTGAGAAATATAGCGATCTGTGTGAACTAAATGGTGAAATGATATTGGTCCATTTGAACATCCACGATTCGTATGTGCTTGTTTCTCCATTCCTATCGGTCAGAATATAAGACAACAATTATTTAATAAATAACAGTTGACATATGGGTTGGAATTTTACTCTGGATAAAATCCAAGCAAAAACAAAATCGAAAAATTTAAAGTGAGATTTGGATGCTTCATAAGGGTTTTCTGGGATAAAAGCAGCGTTGTTACTGGCTAAATCCCGATAACACCTGTGGATTGTGTCTCTCCATTTCTGATAAGTGCTCATAATAGCGAATCAGATTACGAGTTAAAATTTACATTTGTTTAAGATCGAACGTTATTTCGTGCTTGTTTTTGTCAAAAATAACATCTAAACAATTAAAATTTGATTAAAATTACAGCAATTAAAATGTTGCAATTAAAACAATTAAAATGTTGTAATTAAGATACTTAAAATTACAACTGAAACAATTAAAACAAAACAAAAGAATTTGTTAAAATTCTTTGAAGATTCACCAACGATTATTTAAAATAATCATTGGTGTAGGTGGAGCTACGCGGACGGTTATTTAAATAACTATTGTCTTAGATCTAAAAAAAATCTGAAAAGAAGAGGCAACATTTATTTTAAATAATTGTTGGTGTAGCTCCACCTACGCCAACGGTTATTTTAAATAATCGTTGGCTTATTCTCAGAGAATTTTTTTGCACTTTTGCCACCGATTTTTATCGGTGCTTCAATAATCGTAGTTTTGTGAAAGTTGCTAAATCACTATTTTAATTAAAATTTTGTTTTGTGTCAAATTAAAACATTTAACGGATTTCGGGAAACCTAGAAGACCAATCGAATCATAGTAGAGTGCATAGACATGCATGTCACACACTCACACATACCCCTGCGGGCCGCACAAGTGCAGTTCAAATCACCTACTGCATGCGCACACCTCTAGTGCAGCAGGTGTGGGTCATCTGATCTGTGTTGAAATTTGGGTCTATTCAACTTGTAAAACCCAATTCTTCTTACAGTTCATCGTGAACCATTTACCCGCACATAAAGAATATGTACCGTTCACTGTATGTTGCGCAGTATAGGATTCTAGTCCGCACTAGTGTGACATACGAGTCAGATTCCTATGCGTGTGGGTCCCATCCCATGCCATACGGGTTGCACTCCTCTCTTTTTTTACTACTGTAAATTAAACCGTTGTGGTTGTCCGATTTTTTTTGTTGCTTCGAGATTCATGCAAGATTTAAAACTCATTCTCCATTTTTATCGTTGACAGACAATTCAGACTTGGCAATTCATTCAGATCGTTCATTTTTTATAACTCAGCTGATGTGCTATAGCAGAATTGGGTCACAAACTTAGTTAATTCCAGACTTGGCGTTATAACGCCAAGTCTATAGAACTTGAGGTTTGAAAATTTTGCTACTAATAAAAAAAGTATTTTTGACAAAACAAAGTTTATATTCATAAACTTAAATGTTATTTAAGACATATTCTTGATGTTTTAAAATTTAATTTTTTCTCAATATATTTTTAAAAATCATTTTAAGTTTTCAGTCATCTGGCGTTATAACGCCAAAGTTGGAGTTATAACACTAGTACTGAATTACTTCAGTACTTAGCCAATTTCGAGATTTCTTGCACTCTAGAGTTATAACGTCATGGATATCGTTATAACAGTATTTTCAATTTGATTTATAATTTTATTAATTAACTTTCAATTTGTACATAACTAAAGTTCATTAGATTAAACCTAATTTCTTTCTATAATATCTTGAATACTTGAGCTACAAATCTTCTTTGGTTTAATCTCTTTGCTCTTTTGAACTTGTCTCAATTCCCTACAATATTTCTTCACAAAAAATGCAAAGCTTGATGAGATTAAACGTTGTTTTGCAAATCAACAAATTTGAAAAATTATTAGAGGTAATAGTTATATGTATATATTTATTGTGCTATCTATTATGTCTGTAACTTAAAATATGTATGTGACAGTTTAAAGATATATTGGCTAGTAAATTTGGGACTAAACACCATTTATATAACATTTTTTAAAAGAGATCTAACAAAACAGTTATTTAATAAATAATTGTTGTCTTAAATATCTATGACAACGATATTTAAGAAATAACTGTTGTCTTACTTCAGATATTAAATTACTATTTTTGTACTGCAACATTAATATGTTAGCAGTTTTACATTATTTATCTATATCTTAAACACCAACAGTTACATAAATGTTGAGTAAGATAATTTTGACTAATGGCAGATTTTTTTTTTGAAAAAATATATAATGCTCCTTATTTTGCCCCCAACAGTGCCCCCACCATCTGTGCTGGTGGGTCCCACCCACGTGGTGAGCCCCACTGTCATAGGTGGAGGGACACTGTGGGGGGCAAAATAAGGGATACTATAGCAAGGTCCTTTTTTATAATAGTGTGCTGCACCTGTTAGAAATCGTCTGATCCATAATATATTGAATTGAGATTCATGCTCACAAATCCTACCCGCCTGCAATTCACCCGAACCAGTCATCCGATGCAATGTACAAAAGAATGAAAGATGCGGATCGGCCCCTTGTTTGACATCAAGGCATATCGAATCCAAATTCAATTCTTTGTTAGGTAATTAGATTACTTTCTGTAATCGCTCCATTATGTTTTCCCTGAAGTACTGTTCCTAGTTCTACAATAGTTGAATCGTTTCCCCTGTTATCAAAATGTGAAAAGACCCATTACTGTGGACAATTCTTCTAAAAGTCATTATCTATATTTTCTATAGATTAGATGGACTGCAAATAAAAAATAATCCCTCTTCTTTAATGAGTATATAAGAATCCAAACATCATATTGAAAGAAACGCGATTGGTTGATAACAAGATGAATTGATGATATCATTTTCCTGGTTTTGTACTTATTAACTCGGAACCGAATTCGCTATCTCGCAACACCGTGTGTAGCTCAGCGCCAACGGCCCAGATCCACTGTCAAATATGAATCGACCTCCATCGATGAATACCAGTGAAACTATTTTTTGGCACAAAACTTATTGCGCTTGAACGATTCAGAAGCGTTTCAGTGCAGTGCTGCGCAACACCAAATTTGATCCCCATTTACTGACCCCACATGAAGGATGTGGGCAAAGATTCAATGCAAGGTAGCATCACACCTGATGTTAAATTCGATTCAACAAATCCATGTTCTTTGTCTAAACTTAGCTAAATGCACGCCTCTCAAAGAGATGCACGTTACAATGGAAATTTATGGGGCCCAACCCATGTTATTTTTTGCATTTGAGGGAAGCCATCCCTGCCATGCATGTTTCGGGGTTAGCATTTAACTGCTTTAGTATTTACAATTATAACGTAATTTACGATTAGTTCGACAGAAAGAAAATTTAGCAACATCCATAAAGTAACGATTAAATATTTTTTGTAAAACATCGTTAGCATAAGCAGAAACTTTTTTCCGAAATGTTAAGGCAACAATTATTTTAAATAACTGTTGTTTTATGGTGAGATAAGGCAACAGTTATTTACAGACAATAATTGTCCGAATTTTTCAAAATTATTTTTTCCCAAAATTCTAAGGCAACAGTTATTTTAAACAACTGTTTCCCCTATCTAGACTGAAAATAACAGTTATCGTTTAATAACTGTTGTCCTATCCCGATCCTATGTACTAAAATATTTTTCTTTTCTTCTCTCTTCACCTCTATTCTCTAGTTGTCTTTCATCTTTTCAACTTTTTCAATTTCTGCATCTCCTTTCTTATCTTGTCGCCTCCACACCTCTAGCAAACATGTCTATACTAGAGATGTGGAGGTGATCTGATCTATTTTTCCGTCACATTTCCGCCTGACTGCTAGCTCCAACTCTCATGTTGTTCTCCTTTCGCCACCTTAAAGTAATTACTTTTGACTTTTGGTTTTGTTTTTAGTGTTAGGTGCCACTGGCATGATCTTTTGTTAAACTACATAAGTTAGAACTTATTGCTTGAACACTTTGTTGCTTGAAGACTTTGTGAGGTGATTTTTGAGTCATGTCTATTTAGGGACATGGTACTTAGATTGTGATGTGTTTTTTGTTAGTAGTATTGAACACTTTGTTTAGGGGCATGATATTGTGTTAGTAATATTGAACACTTTGTTGCATGATATTTTGTGAGGTATTTTTATATGAACTAAATAAGTTAGAACTTTGTTGCAAGGTACTTTGTGAGGTTTTTTTAACTAAATAAGTTAGAACTTATTACTTGAATAATTTGTTCCTTTCACACTTTTTGAGGTGATTTTTGTTATGGATCAAGTTTATTTAGAGTTTAGGATTTAAAGTAGTATTGCATGCAATCACTTCTAGCAAATTGTAATTTGCATACATTCATTTCTAGCAATTAATAATTTGCATGCAGCCTCTTCTATTTTGATTTTATTTATTGTTTGTAATTTGTTCATATTCTAACAGTTCAATTCTTCAATAGTTGGTTTGTCGTGTTTTGTATGTGACAGAGAGGTTATGAGCATGGGAATGATCGACTCCACCAGATCATTCATGTTCTCCACTGATCTCGTATTTTTCTCCTCTCGCCGATAAACGTTGTCGTGTTTTTCTACACTCGCCGCATCGTTTGTCCTCTCCTATTTTAGGAGGTAATTTTTTATTTATTTTGTTAGTTCCTACAATAATTTAATAGTTAAATGTGCAAGCAAATATCAACAACTTTTGTGTAAATAAGTCTTAGGACATGAGTGCAATGTTGTTAGTATTTCAATAACTTAAGATCATTCATCTTTTGATAGGAGAAATATGAAGATGCAATACGCAAGAGTAGTAGAAATAAATAAGTAACAAAATAATTACATAGAATTGCTCGTAAGGTGTTTGTAAAATTTTCTAAACAAATCGTGCATTTCTCTCTAGAGTTGATTTTATTTGCACTAATTTTCTGATCAGCTAGAGATAAAACATCAATGTCTTGTATGCTTTCTATGTACTTTAAAGGACTCTTAAGCTACAAAACATACAGAAAAACAAATAAGTTAGTACAATACTTGATGTAGGTGGAATATGATAAAAATCCAACGATAGAAATTAAAAAGTCTGGTTTCACCCTAAAAAGCTCACGTGTTTCACCCTAAAGAATAACAACCTATTTTCACTTAGATGGAAAATTCCTCTTCTTAGGTGAAGGTTTTTGTCTCTTTAAGGTCTTTAGAATGTACATATTTACTTCGATACAATATTGTTCCAGAAGAGTCAAAAAATTTCTTGGAAAACACCTTAATAGGAGATTACGCCTTTTGTACCGCTCTAAATCTATTATTTCTAAGGATCTTAAAGCAACAAAAGCATCTACGTACGAAGATTAATTTGATATATAAGTAAAAAGTAGATTACATAGCCTCTTCTTTAAGGTAAAACACATGGGCCCTTTAAGGTGAAAGCAAACTTTTTAATTTCTATTGTTAAATTTTCATCATGCTTCACCTACGTCAAGTATTGTATTAACATGTTTGTATTTTTGTGGATTTTATAGTTTGAGGATCCTTTAAAATACATAAAAAACATACAGGTCATTCACTGATGTTTTCTCTCTAGCTTATAAAACGAGTGCAAATGAAACAAACTCTAGATATGAATGCAATATTTGTCTATAAAACTTCAAATTTATTATAGTGTTGATGAAATCGTGCCTTAATTACTAGCAGTGGCAGAACCATAAAAAAATTGAGAGGGGTACCTCACTAGATTTTGCTAGTCTGCTGCCAGTGTCGAGTGCTCAAAACGAAAGAAATTTAAAGTTGCTAAAATAATTTTATTAAGAACTCTATTGACATTATTCTCAGTCAAACAGCTGCCTTGGCCCATGTGGGTCCCAGGAGTGGTTCCGCCACTGATTACTAGCAACTAAAATTTTACAGAATTTTTAATGTGTAAATTAAGGAACAAGACAACAAGCTCAAGTGCCTTTAATACTGAGAGATGTTGTTGTTTGAAGGAGGAAAACAAATCAGAGATGCTTATGGTAGATGTCGTATGATAATGACATATTATGCGATCCGAAATTCCGAAAGCATCTTGACTATACAGAGACATTATCCATCCCCTAACCACGTGCTCAGTATCTAGGAGCAGCATTGTATTCGGCCCACTGCTTCGCAGCTTGGTGCATGTATGTTTTTTTTATATTATTTTTAATGTCTTTTTCTCTGTTAGAGGAGAGCTGATACTTAGATATCATATTTGATACCGACTATTGATATCGATTTTATTATGCATCTTTAGATAAATTATTGTGCATATTATTTGAGTTATTATGTATGTTCTTTTTTGTAATGAAATAGTTATACATGCTATCGATTTTATTATGCATCTTTAGTTGAGTTATCGTGCACATTATTTGAGTTATTATGCATGTTATTTTTTGTAATGAAATAGTTATACATGTTATTTTGTACTGAAATAGTTATGGTATAATAACTCAAATAATGTGCATGATAACTCAACTAAATGTGCATAATAAAATCGATATCAATAATTGATATCAAATGTGGTATCTACGGAACATTCTCCCTGTTAGAGTGTATCAGAGAATGGGAAGTTTATCCTCTAATGAGTAGCAATAAGGAACGGTCCAAAAATTTTACGCTGTAAGCAACGAACGGCTCAGATTTGATTCAGAGGCTGAGTATTATAAGTTTGAAAAAGTACGAATTTTAATGCAAACGAACGATTCAGATCTTCTGTACTGAATGTAGGTGGTATTTAATTGGTGAAAATGAGGTACGTATTTGGATGAATGGATGGATTCGTGACGAACTCGTAGATTTGGAATAGTCACTAATTTAAATTAATGTAAATTATAATTAGCTCACTAACTCAAATTTCAAATAACTTTATTTTTTCATTCAAAGACAAAATATCGATTGGAAATAGTGACTAATCCTGACTAGTATTATTCTAGCACCATTCAAACGCATCCGAAAAAAATTTCTTTTTATTTTTTTGCATTTGTTTTTCTTTTTAATTTCATAATAAACTCTATCTCCGTCTCATTTTCGTTTAATTCATTGTTTTTTAACTCAAACTCCAAAGTACAATCTTAAAGTACAAGAATCATTTTATTACATTTTTATGTAAATTTAAAAGTTTCTTAATTGAAAAGTACAATCTTAAAGTACAAGAATCATTTTATTACATTTTTATGTAAATTTAAAAGTTTCTTAATTGAAAGTAATTGATACTTCCACTTGTAGAGAACTGCTCTTAGTCTAGTGGCAAAAAAGCAACGAGATTCAAGTAGAGGTTTCGAATTCGAAACTCAGTGAAAGTCAAAAACTACTAGAGAACTCTATGTCATTTTGAATAATATTTGAAAGCAAAAAACACTCATCTATTTCTAAAACAAAAAAAAAATACTTCCACTTGTGTTTGTGTGTATTCTCAACCTTACCTATCTAGAGGCAATGATTTATTTTCCTTCCTTTTTTTTGGTTAAATCATTTTTAGTAATCTCTATACTAAAATATATATAACATAGAAAACGTTGGCATGTCTTTCTCAAAATTGATAACTATGAAATTATCAATAATAAACTACTCTAGTTAATTAAATCCCTACTTAATTTGGTCAAAATTGAGTACGCGTTGGTCTTTAACTTCTTATGCGTTGGATCCCAGTAGACAATGAACTATGAAGCAAATGTCTTTATCAATGTCTTTGATAAACAACAATTAGTAATGGATATATATGGGGTAGTTCCTTTGTTATTTTGGAATAAGAGTCTTTGGTCACAATTTCTGATCCGCACTTTAGGGAAGACTAATTGACTCCGGACCCGTATCCTCTGCCTCTATTTTTTATGGGTGCTTTCTGCACTTACTAATTTGAACCGTCTGATTAGATCTGAACGTTTGACCGTCAATTATATGATTTAGGAAGGTTTTTGTATTATAAAATCACATCCGTTCAAATCTAATCGGACGATTCAGATTAATAGATGCAGAGAGCACCCATTTTTTCTGAGTGCAGAGGATATCGTTTCAATTGACTCCTCAAGTGGGCCTAGAACTTGGATTGGTATTCAACTAATGTCTAATTAGTCATGTTATGGTACCACTACTGTGGATTATGGAGTCAAAATTTCTTTCAAAGGGTCTTTTTCTTGCCAACTAGTGTGAATTGTAAGCCTACTTTGTGGGGGACAGAACTTGAACTGAAGAATCTAATTTGATGTGAAGTAAAAATTAAGCAAAAATGTTTGTCATAAAAATTATTTAGTATTTTAGTTAAGCAAACTATTAATGAATAAGGGAATCAAATATAGAGAATACTTAACTAAATTACAACTTAAGCGAAAGGAAGGAGGGCATTTTGATTTTAACATTTTTATACGAGAGCTGATACGTAGATATCAGAGGCGGAATCTGGGGGGGGGGGGGGGGCAGGATAAGCTCCGCCCTCCTCCCCTTTGGCTCGAAAAAATTTGTACTCTCGTTTAATTTAATTAAAACTAATATTTTAGTTAAAATTTTGATTAAAATTTAATTTTTTTATTAAAAAATTGTATAATTTGATCAAAATTAAATTTTGAGATTTTTATAACATTAAAAATTAGACAATACTAGCAAATCGGCCCCCTAACTCGGTGTTCTGGTTTCGCCCCTGGTAGATACCAATATCGATACCGACTATCGATATCGATGTTAATATGCAAATTTAGTTGAGTTATTATGCACATTATTTGAGTTATTATGCATGTTATTTTTTTATATTGAAATAGGTATGCATGTTATTTTTTGTACTGAAATAGTTATGCATGCTATTTGAGCTATTATGCACATTATTTTGTTAACATGCATAATAATTTTTTCAGTACAAAAATAAGATGCAGAATAACTCAAATAATGTGTATAGTAACTCAACTAAATGTACATAATAACATCGATATCGATAATCGATATCAATATTAATATCTAGGAAATATTATCTTTTTATAAATAACAAGAGCTAAAACTTTTTCATATGGAAAAATGTAGAGCTTTGTCTAACAATTATTTAATTTATCCACCTTCCTAAAAAAAAAAACATTTCTTTAATTTATGAAGTTCGTCTAGAAAAATGTCAATATTTGCAAATAAATGTTTATTTTTAAAAAATGTCAATGTTTATTTGCATTTAATTAAATAAAGACCCTTTTAATAGGGGGTCTCTTTAAGAGTCTGCTATATAGGTTTTAAAAAATAAAAAAACGTTGTTGCCAGCTTGTGCATTTATTGTGAAATTGACTGATTTGATAGTCATTTTTACAGAAATGTTCGTTTTCTTTTGACTATTTGCAAATATTTCCTCTTTCTTAATTTATTTTTCTTTGTATATTAGTTGTAATATGATTTTTAAACAGTCTAGTTTTATTTTTAAACGACCTTATGAAACAATCTAATTTTTTTTACAGTAATAATTAAGTGAGTTCTGAAAAAACTTTTTCTACAACAATACTCAAAACTCATATATATATTTTTACAGTAATACTTAAAACACAATAATATTTGAAGGATGAAAGCAGAATGAGGAAAAAAAATTGTGAGAAAAATGACGAAAGAGGGAAGATTTCTGCGAGAAGAATGAAGAATGTGAGAAGATTTCTGTGAAGGAAGAATGATGGAGAGTTGATGCTTATAAAGAGAACAAAACTTTTTGGAAGAAAGAAGGTGTCTTAATCCGTGGGAGCGTTGGATTTTTGGAGCGTTGGATTGACAATAATTTACGGTTGGATGCTACATGGTGATTCGTGAGAGCAAACTTTTTATAGCGAACTATTATGCAATTCCGCTTTTAAAATCTTTTATAGCGGACAACTGGCGACCTCCGCTATAAAAATCTTTAATAGCGGACTACTGATACCATCCGCTATTAAAGAAAACCTTTTATAGCGGATCCTCCAGCCCCACCACTATAAAAGACCTTTAATAGCGGATCCAAGGTAACATCCATGGGCAGATGCAAAGGTACCCAGGGGCAAGTATTCACAAAATAATTTAGTGTATTTTTACGATTTGCCAATTTTTTTTGCAAAATAACTATATATATTTAAAAATTTGTGTTATTTTGCATGCTTGAAAAAATTTATAGATCTTGATCCTCTGACGAAAATTCTAAATCTATCTCTGATAACGTCTACTATTAAAGATGACATTTTATAGCGAGACTATGTCTGTCTACATTCGTTATAAAAGACATTTATAACGCCATTTCTCTATTCATTATTAAATGAGGAGTTTTAAACTCTTTTAGTCGACCTCAGTAACATTGTTCGATCAAATGGGTAATTTGATTTTAAAAAATAATAATCTGTCAGCGAGCGAAAAAGATGGATCAACACATCACACACAGTAAGAAGAAATAATTGATTAGGATTGATTATATATATATACAAGAAAACCCCTAAAACCTACTTAGCTTATGTTCGGACAAGTGAAAGCGCGAGAATAAAGGAAGAAATGAAGAAAATGAAATATCGATCGAGCTTCACATCCAATCGCTTTCACCGTTGAAGTAGATGCATGGTATTGACAGTTATATACAGCATGCCTTGTTCTGTCATGCACGGTTGACAGTTGGCTTAATTATAGCCTAATAGTAATATATATATTTTGGGAGCTGATACGTAGATATTATATTTTATACCGACAATTGATATCGATTTTATTATGCATCTTTAGTTGAATTTTACTGTACATTATTTGAGTTATTATACATGTTATTTTTTGTAATGAAATAATTATACATATTGTCGATTTTATTGCACCTTTAGTTGAGTTATCGTGCACATTATTTGACTTATCATGTATGTTATTTTTTATAATGAAATAGTTATACATGTTAATTTCTGTACTGAAATAGTTATTATGGTATAACATGCATAATAACTCAAATAATATGCATGATAACTCAAATAAAGATGCATAATAAAAATCGGTTTTAATAATTGATATCAAACGTGATATCTACGAAACATTATCCAACATTTTTTAGTTACAGTCGTAACTAGGTAGCCTATTTTTTCATTGGATACGCGCATTTTGTGTATGTTATCGCTGTACTATTGCGCGTCTGAACTGTGAACAGGAGAGAATATTCATAATAAGCGAACAGTGTTAAAACGAGAATAGTGTACATCTAGTTTGGAAAAGGCGTCGACTTTCTACTCAGAACTTAGGATTCTCGATCGTATAGGATACATGAGTACATGACTGATGTAATATGTATAAAAATTAGCCTCAGTAGAGTCAAATCAATAATCCACACTTGAAAATTGAGTATAATAATAATATGAAAAGAATCAAACAATTACGGTATTAATGGATGACGAGACTTTGTTTTTAATCCAAAGTTTAGTTATCCAAAGGAAGAGGTTTTATAAAATTGAATACTTTTTTTTAATATTTTTCGCATTCTTCGAATCTTTAACGAAGTGTTTTATTTTATTATGGATATGTTTACATTTCATTAATAGAAAAAACTTGTTTTTTTCATTCTCTTTTTTCTTTTTTTGTCATAAAAAAAAAGAAAAAATGACATTTTTTATAAGAAAATTCGAAATATTTCACAGAATGTACTAGTTGTCGTGTAAAAATCAGAGTTATTTTGATTCTTTTGAAAAAAATAATACTACTATTGAAAACTATATCTGGATATTATGTTCTGACTTTACTACGACGTATAAAAAAAAGTGAGATACTTCCTTCAAATGATCAATCGATGATCCTTATCCATCAGAGAGTTGGACCCATCGTATTCACTCCCATTTTCGGAATCCGAGTGGGAAGAGAGGGATTCGCATTAAATTGAGAAGAGCATAACCAATATAAATTTCACCTAATCTGAAACGCTCGTTTCAGCACCTTTACTTTTGCAATACAAAAGCTAAAATTTATTGATCACATTATAATTTAACAATTAATTTTCGCATCTTATCTTAAGAGTGTTTCATTTTTCAATTTCGAATTTAATGACATATTATTCTAACGGTTTACTATGATAAAACTGCAATTTTTTTTAAGAAAGGTAAATTTGATACTCAAGTAGATTTTAGTATAGATAATATTATTAACAACTCAATCTATCATTTACATTTTGAAATTCGAGATACGAATCAAAGATTGAACGAGTTTCATACTTTATATAGTATTCTAGCATCTCTTCAACATATAGAATTATATTTTAGACTGTCTCACAAAAAATATATATACTGAAGAAAAAAAAATGAAATAAGATAATATCTATTAAAAACTTTGCATGCGGCAAAGTAAAAAGGAAAAAAACAAAGTGCTGAATCATTAAATTGTAGTCGTTAAAATCAGTGATTTGAAAAACGGTCTTTGCGGCCGACTATTCAGAGTCGGCGATCAAATCGTTACGTAGAGTGTATTCGAAAGGTATTTTGTTGTTCTGAACGATTAGTCTAACGTCGAAATCAATTAGTCGGTCGCCAATCCGATTAATCGACCGCCAAAATCCGTTAAATTCTTTCAGACAATAAATTAGTGCTTGTTTTTCCTATTAAAATTTCATCCGAATTCCGATTTCGATGATTTCAATTTCTATAAAAACTAGAATTGACAACTTTAATTTGAATTCACAAACTTTAATTTGAATATTCACAAATACTACCATGAATTTTCATATTAGATTGACTCTTGTATGCATTCTAACCTTTTCCAAAAGTCATATTATGATTTTTTTTTTTCAATTTGACATTTAGAATTTTATGATTATTGGTTAATTGTTCTTTCGATAGTGTAATTTATAGAATAAATTACATAATTGAAACTAAAAAAAATATATATTTTTTCTTATCTTGCACTTTACACGTTTCACAATTTCAAATATGAACAATACTATTTTTATATTAGAAAATAAATATATTAGAACATATAATTTTATAACAATACATATTTTACTTCCTAATATTTAAGATATTAATTGATATGTTTATTATATTAATATTTTATTTTTCATAGACAAGAAAATACATAACGTACTAGTAATTATATAACAACACATTTCAAAGTGCCAACAAATCAAGTAACATATTTCTTTTGTGCTAGCAAATCAAGTAATTAACACATTTCATTTAAACTAAGCATTTCAAGGTTATATAACATACTCATCATCAGACAAATCAGTGTCTAACTATTAGTTTGTTCTATAAGAATCAACCATCCTATAGGCTTGTTTTAAACCTGCATGCAAAGAAAATCCAATACCTAAGATATTAGAATCAAATTGAGTCAAAGAGAAAAAAAAAAGAGAACATCAAGTACCGAAATATTAGAAACAACCCATACTTGTAATATGTTCAATGCTCTCGATCCGCCACTACTAGATTCGCTCTTTCTTTCTTTCTTTCGATCTCTCTTCCTTTCTGCCTTTTCTCCTTCTCTATAACAAGATGAAGCTGTTGGAATTAATTTAATTAATTACAATAATATATGGACTTGTATGTGATATAAATATATATTGAATAATGGACTATCAATTATAAAATTAGATCCGTTACGAAGTGATCAAATTATGTATTATTTACGGGTTTTTCAATATGTGTCATGAGAAGTGGGACATTTAATGTGTAGAATGCATATTAATAACTTTATGATTTAGTGATGGTCTAAATTATATAAAGTTATCCGAAAAAATACAATTATGCTATTGGTCTCCGGAGATGTCAAATCAAGATGGCGTCTGTCATTTGTGTACATCAATTAAAGTATGATTTTATTGATAGAACTTGATTAATCCAAGATCTTCTAGAGAACCTCTAATCTGAAAATTAAATTACCTCGGTCCATAGTCTTTGATCTTCCGAAGAGACACAACCACCGTTGATCACCGGAAGCCTTTAGTTTCCGAGTAATCTCTCTCAAGTCCGATGGAGAGAGCGAGAGAGGCGGCAACGACAATGACTTCTACAAAACGAAATATCCGAATTGCAAGTTATGTACTGAAAATTCCTTATGTTTACTCTATGTAACCTTGATCTTAATTAGACAAATATGCTATCTCATAAACCGGAGAGAGAGTTCTTTTTAATTGTCTTTCTTCTTTGCGTCTGTACACACATGAGAGAGAGTGCATCTCTTGATAAATGATCAATCCCAAAAATTAACATGCGGATGCACCTTTTAATATGCGGCTGTATAATTAATTGATTAATTAATTAATTTAATTAACAATAATTAATCATTTTCTTAATGAATATAGAACCATTTTCTTATTGGATTTTTAATGGGTCTAAATCAGAACTTATCAGAACTTGCTTATATCGGATATTTCCTTATTTGCAGAATATTGTTGTATTAAATTGTGTTCTCCGGAGACCAATAGCATAATTGTATTTTTTCGGATCACTTTATATAATTTAGATCATCACTAAATCATAAAGTTATTAATACGCATTCTACACATTAAATGTCCCACTTCTCATGACACATATTGAAAAATCCGTAAATAATACATAATTTGATCACTTCGTAATGAGTCTGATTTTATAATTGATAGTCAATTATTCAATATATATTTATATTACATACAAGTTCATATATTATTGTAATTAATTAAATTAATTCCAACAGAAACTTGATAGCACTATAAGTAAGCAAGGATTTCTCAAGAGTCATCATTACATGTTGCTTTATTGCTAAGTTGTCTGGATGTACGATTAGAGACAAGTATCACATCTTAGATCATCTGAAAACTTGATAATGGTCTATTACAAATCGTAGCATCTGCTGATCGTACTGGAAACTTGCTTAGATCGTGGAAAACCCAAGCAAAAAAGATAAACCAAACTTTTCCAATGGACAAGAAAATATGATTTACAAGCATCACATACACGGGAGTTCATGCATGTCAAGCGAGGGAGAGAGCTTTCGGATTGAGCATGCAAGAAAGAGAAAGCGAGATAAACCAAACTTTGCAAAGAAAGAGATTAGAGAGGGGGAAGGAACATTTCTGGTTTCAAGCGGCAGAGAAATGAAAGGAGGGGTTAGAGTTTGGGATATCGCGACAGATTCTGAAAAACTCCGATGTAACCTCTCTACAATTAGGATAATAGGAGTCCATACAATTTTCAACGAAAAAATGAAACTAACGATCACGATAATGATCAGTTGCATCTTTCGTTGCGTCAAATGGACAAAATAAATATATGATTTTGTCTCCGTTTCGTTCATCAACGAAGCTAATTTTTTTGTGTCGTGATCGTGCCATTTCGGACGAAACAAATCGGTAGAACAGCCAAACCCCATTCTGTTGACACCCCTAGTTACATTTTTTACGATTAACTATCCAGCTTAGGCCCAATCCTCAATTTATGGGCTTGAGACCTTGAATTTTGTGTCAAACAGGCCCAAATTTAGATAATTATGTAAACCCAACAAAGGCCCGTTATCTACTATATAATGTCTCTCGCGCTTTTCAGCTAGGGTTTCTTCTCCAGCTTAGGGGTTTCTCCCGCCGATCTTCCCAACCTTTCGCCAGGATGGTATCTCTCTCTTTCTCTCTCTCGCTTCTAGCTTGATCGTTCTATGATCTGAAGTGTTGTAATCCTAGTTTCGTTTTTTGTTTGTGTTTTTTGTATTTGAATATACGCAGCCGTCACACAAGACTTTCAGGATCAAGAAGAAGCTGGCGAAGAAGATGAGGCAGAACCGCCCCATTCCTCACTGGATTCGCATGCGTACCGACAACACAATCAGGTACCATCTCCGATCTAATTCTTTTTGTTCTTTTGTTTCTAATTCTTTGGTTGAGTATACCTTTAGAGTTTAATTTGCGAATAAAGCTTGAAATTAGTAATTGCTTCTCGAACTGTAAGACTGTCGGTTGTTTTACTCATGTTTAATTTGATGGCTGAGCAAGAAGCTCGGTTTGAATGTTAATGGAAACACGCAGTTTCAATAGTAAGATGTTCACAAAATGTAGCTACTGAAGTGAGAACATTCTAGGTAATGTGTCAAATGTTGAGTTTTATGAATAGATCGGCTGTAGTGACCTGAGGACTTCAACTAAAATTCTATTATTCCGTTGTCTCTAAATTGTTTGTCATGTATTTGACCAGAATCACTGTCTTACTATGTGTTATTATTCCATTTCATCTCTCAATTGTTTGTCATGTCCTCCAATTTTGTATTCACTTTTACCTAGTTTAGAAGTTAAGAGGTCAAATGTATATTTGAATTAATTGCTCGTCTAATGTTTCGTATGATGAATGGCACTAATAATTTCCCCGTTGATACTTAATGTATATTTGAAATCATTTCTCAAGTTTCTTAACACTTGTTTCAAGTACTGAATGAATTGTTTGAAAACCAGGTACAATGCAAAGCGCAGGCACTGGCGTCGCACCAAGCTCGGATTCTAAGCTCTTAGGTGGTATATCTTCTTCCTAATTGTGTTAGATCTTTGCGTTTGTCAAAACTCTAAACTGTTTGGAAGTAGATTGAGTTTTAAAGATTGCATTTTATGAATTTTGATGCTTATGTCATACTGTACTTGTTTGATTTTGTTATAAGATTAGTTTTTTAATCTGAAATCCTACTATTCAATTTTCTATCTGATGCTTTGTTAAGATATGTTGTGTGTGGATATAAATGGTACCATTATTTGGAGTATAGACACGAGTCTGGGCAGCACTGCGGTGCTGAAATGATATCATTTTGAGAAACAGATGCGTGAATAGGTCAATACTAGTTTTTCCTAGCTTGGCTACGGATCAAATCTGGTTTTTAAGTCATCAAACATTCAACTGGTTGATTGTTTTTAACAATTAAAAGTTTATAACATAGTATGTTTGTTGGTAATTCCAACATTCATACAACTAAATGGTTTGAAAATCTTCGAGGTGCATGTGGAATCACTAGAACCTTTCTAAGCCTATGTGGCTAACCTAGTTAGCAAGCAGGTCGTGTACAAGAAAACATGAATTTGATCTGAAGGCGCGCAGTGGTGAGCTAGTCAATTCTTCTACTCTTTTGAATGTCACGAACACATACTAAACAAGCAATACATTTATCAAATTCAAAGTGGATTCGACCCTGACGTGATCGGGATATTGAATTGCGACAGGTATTATTCAAAAAATAGTTAAAAATGCTAATGATGTAAGCAACATAAATATTAAAAATAGAGAGTTATCCGCCAGAAAAGACTGAGGTAGTGAGGTTTGCTGCCAATGTTTTCTCAATTTAGTATTCCGGCTTGAAGGAAAAAAAGGTATTGTGGAATTTATGACAAACTGTATTATCGGACATCTATTGTGACTCTTATGTGTATCCGCCACTGAGATCAGACTTCTCGAGTCCCATGACTCTGCCTATTGGTTGGTTTGGTGCAAGGTTCCCCGTACTGGAAAGCTAGAGTGGCTGAGGAATGTAGGATCAATTTTGCTGAGAAATGAATGGTAATGGCTGCTCAATTGAGGAACTAAACAAGTATGAACTGCACCAAATTCTAGTCCACTTTGCTGCATTGATCCCATTTGAAGAATAGGCTGCTAATATAGCCATCTTTCTGCTTGCAATCTTGTAGACAACATAGCAGATTCTCACTCTGGCCCCAAGTTGTTGAACTTGATATTAGATGATATCTGGTTTCCTGATTTTGATTGATGACTAAAAAAATGAAAAAGGCTATTTAAGACGGTGTATACAAGTTTTTCTAGATGAGATTTGGTTTGATTAACCCAATTCTGATTGGATCGCCAGAAATTATTTCCATTCATTACATAAAATGTAAATTGTGATATTCTTCCTGTGCTCTCAGTTACACCTGAAATATTATATAATAATAGATTCATTGATAGTAAAAGAAGGTTATAATGACATCGCAATTAGTTATCAAGCTATATGTAATACAAAGTTAGCTAAACAAATTGCCACATTGTGGCACTTTCCAGAAACATTTTTTGTTGCCAGAATCTATTTTCTGTTCATTAATAACATGATCTACGTCACTATGTGGATTTGCTGGCACACGTAAATTTTCTAAAATTGTAGTGCCTTGTTATCACCTAGATGGAAATTTTAAAAGAATGAATACAGGGACAAGCTGAGTTCTCTATTAATGGCAAATAAAAAACAGCCAGTGGTTTTTTGAAATGCTTATGCAGGCAAGCGAAAATTACGGAATTCATGTCATATTCTTAGCAAAGAATCATGACCAGTTCACTAATCTATAAATTGGGGAGTTTTGGACCCCTCAGTAATCCAATTGCACAGAGCTGAGGTTGTTTTGTGCCTCTTTCTGTGCCTTGGTTGGTACACAGAGCTAATAAAAAATGGCTTCAACAATCTCGCTCGACGACATTAAAAATGAGACTGTTGACCTGGTGAGTTAAATTGCATCTACAAAATTCTGTACAGGCTAGTTCTTGATCACAAAACATCATTCTTCATTCCTCTTTGTACATTTTAGGAAACAATTCCTGTACCAGAGGTGTTCCAGCAGCTCAAATGTTCCACAGAAGGTCTCAGCAGTGCCGAGGGAGAGAATCGACTCCAGATATTTGGCCCCAACAAGCTCGAGGAGAAAAAGGTTTCCATAATTTGTTAATGTCTTTTAGATTGAGGGTAAGGGATAAGTTATACACAAACCACATGTTACTCAAAAAAGTTTTTTTTTTGCACTGAGCAGGAAAACAAGATCCTCAAGTTCCTCGGTTTCATGTGGAATCCTCTCTCATGGGTCATGGAGGCAGCTGCAATCATCGCTATTGTTTTTGCCAACGGAGGGGTATGCCTACTCATTTCTCCTCTAAAGTTGCAATTTATTTGTTGTAGCAATAGATATATGAAACAATTGCTCATATTACATGTCTAATTAACTACAGGGAAAGCCACCGGATTGGCAAGACTTTGTGGGTATTGTTGTACTTCTAATCATCAACTCAACTATAAGTTTTATTGAGGAGAACAATGCTGGTAATGCCGCAGCTGCACTCATGGCCAGTCTAGCTCCCAAGACTAAGGTGAGCCGTTCAATTAGAACTGATCTAAAACTATAGTTAACAGAAGCCATAAATAGAAACAATAAACGTGCTCCACTTTTTCACAGATCTTGAGGGATGGCAAGTGGTCAGAGCAGGATGCAGCCATCTTGGTTCCTGGTGACATCATCAGTGTCAAGCTTGGTGATATCATCCCTGCTGATGCTCGTCTCTTGGAAGGAGATCCCCTCAAAATTGACCAGTCAGCCCTTACCGGTGAATCCCTGCCAGTGACAAAGCATCCTGGTGATGAGGTCTTCTCAGGATCCACATGCAAGCAAGGAGAAATTGAGGCCGTGGTCATTGCCACTGGTGTCCATACCTTCTTCGGCAAGGCAGCTCACCTTGTTGACAGCACTAACAACGTCGGACACTTCCAGAAGGTTCTAACTGCCATTGGAAACTTCTGTATATGCTCCATTGGTGTTGGCATGGCCATTGAAATTGTCATCATGTATGCTGTTCAAGAACGTGATTATCGCAGTGGTATTGACAACCTTCTGGTCTTGCTCATTGGTGGTATTCCCATTGCTATGCCAACAGTGCTTTCTGTGACCATGGCTATTGGGTCCCACAAACTTTCTCAGCAGGGGGCTATCACAAAGCGCATGACAGCTATTGAGGAGATGGCTGGTATGGATGTGCTATGCAGTGACAAAACCGGCACACTTACTCTAAACAAGCTCACTGTTGACAAGACCCTAATTGAGGTTAGAATTCAAGATAAATACATTTTTGTCTTGCTTTTTCTTAAGTTCTCATCTGATATCTTCTATGTTATTTCGCTGATGTATATACAACAACAACGAAGCCTTTAGTCCCAAAGAAGTTGAGATAGGCTAGAAACCCAATCAAAATGCTGAAAAATACAAATAATAGTAATAATAATACTAAATAATAATAGTAATAATAAAAATAATAACCGTGCAATAAATTTAAAGAGTCTAAACGATGTCCTATGTCTTTAATCGTGACGAAAAGTCGTAAGCTCTATTAGTATAAATTTTAATCTAGATCATAGTTCTGGTACATGAATTGCTAATTTCCATGCATATCGATCTGACTCGAGCGTTGGCCGCTGCTGAAGGCAACTAAATGTGATTGTCTCTTTCTAAAGTAGGTGTTAGCTATCATGAGGTCATAAGTTATAACAAAATACAAAATGTTCCTCCTTAATTCCTATCACCATATCCAAAACCTCCATGCACCCCTTCAAAACCCCCACTAGTTGTACCAACAGACCATTGAAGTCTCCTTCTGTAAAAGCTTCTCACTTCTAGGCACACCTCTAAGCATCTCTTCTAGATCTTTCCAAAAATTCTTCTTAACATTCTCGCACAAACCTACTTGTGGGGCATACGCACTAATGACGTTTAAAACTAAGTCTCCGACGACCAACTTGACTAGAATAATTCGACCCTCTTGTCTTCTAACGTCGACAATCCCGTTCTTAAGGCAAATGTCAATTAAGATGCTTCTTCCATTTCTGCTTCGTTCGGTCCCTGTATACCATAGCTTGAAACCATTATTATTCACCTCCTTTGCATTCTTCTCGTCCATTTGGTTTCTTAAATGCTATAATATTTATATGTTTAATCGCAGTACCCATTAGCTCTCTCAACTTTCTCGTTAAGGACCCTACATTCCAACTATCTAAACGAATCATGTTCTCCTCAGCTAGCTTCATTGCCTCTCACACTCGTTGAGTGAAGTGCGAAGACCCCTGCTCATATGACAGCACATTCGGGCGCCGATGTAGTGTGCTGCCAAGGGAGTGACGATCCAGCTCTTGCATATTTAACACCATATTCGAATTCCGATAATGGCACGTCGCTAAGAGGGTTACGCCCCAACAAAAATCTATTGGGTTTCATCTCCATGGAATGGCCAAAATTTTTTGTAGGCTCGCCAAACCTATCAGAACCCTCATCCTTTATCCGGGCTTGGGACCGGCTCTATTGAAACAACATAGGAAAAGTTTTTGCTTATGTGATATGACAAGATAATTGAAAAAGATCTTTATTTGTAGGTGTTTGTCAAGGACTTGGATAAAGAATCAATTGTTCTGTATGCTGCAAGGGCATCCAGGGTTGAGAACCAAGATGCCATTGATGCATGTATGGTTGGAATGCTTGCAGATCCCAAGGAGGTATCAGTGAAGCTCTTGCAGTTTGTATTTAAAAGAAGCTTATATATTGTGGCACCTTTGATCTACACTAAAATATATTTTTACCAATTTAGGCACGTGCCGGAATCCAAGAGGTCCACTTTCTCCCTTTCAACCCTGTTGACAAGCGCACTGCCATGACATACATTGATGCTAACAGTAACTGGTACAGAGCAAGCAAGGGTGCCCCAGAACAAATTATTGACCTTTGCAACCTTAGAGAAGATGCGAGGAAGAGGTGTCATGCTATAATTAAAGAATATGCCGACCGCGGTCTTCGCTCATTGGCTGTCGCAAGACAAGAGGTGCCTGAGAAAACCAAAGAGAGTGCTGGTGGTCCTTGGGAGTTCATGGGACTCTTGCCCCTGTTTGACCCACCAAGGCATGACAGTGCTGAGACCATTCGCCAAGCTCTTATTCTTGGAGTCAATGTCAAGATGATCACTGGTGACCAACTTGCTATTGGTAAGGAGACCGGTCGACGCCTTGGCATGGGCACCAACATGTATCCTTCATCAACTCTTTTGGGCGAGAAAGGAGGTCATGCTAGCAGTGATGTTGCTGGAATGCCAATTGATGAGTTGATTGAGACCGCTGATGGATTCGCCGGAGTTTTTCCAGGTGACTATAAATTGCAGAATTTTGTGTTACAAAAATAATTATAACTTACTTTTCTCATTTGATGGTTTTCTTCATTAAATAGAGCACAAGTACGAAATTGTAAAGCGCCTTCAGGATAGAAAGCACATCTGTGGTATGACTGGTGATGGCGTGAATGATGCCCCTGCCCTTAAAAAGGCTGACATTGGTATTGCTGTTGCTGATGCAACTGATGCTGCTCGGAGCGCATCTGACATTGTTCTTACTGAGCCCGGTCTTAGTGTCATTGTCAGTGCTGTGCTAACCAGTCGTTGCATCTTCCAGCGAATGAAGAACTACACCATCTATGCTGTCTCTATCACCATCCGTATTGTCTTCGGCTTCCTCTTAATCGCTCTAATCTGGAAATTTGATTTCTCCCCTTTCATGGTCCTCATCATTGCCATTTTAAATGATGGTACAATCATGACCATTTCTAAGGACCGTGTAAAACCATCTCCACTTCCCGACTCCTGGAAGCTTAATGAGATCTTTGCCACTGGAATTGTACTTGGCACATATATGGCTCTCGTCACTGTGTTGTTTTTCTATCTCGCTCATGACACTGACTTCTTCTCTGTAAGTTTAAGAATTAATCATCTTATTGATAGATTGCTGAGCTAACTATGACAAACATTGTTGGTAGTGGTAGTGACTGGCACTGACTTCGTACAAATACCTCGCTCATGACACTGATTTTATACTATTGAACTTAATTTACAAAAGAAAATATCAAATAAAATTTTAAGCAACTGAAATTGTTCTATGCCATACTGATAATATGATTTTCAGGAAAAATTTGGGGTGAGATCACTTCAAGGAAAGGAGGAGGAGCTCATGTCAGCACTGTACCTCCAAGTGAGCATCATCAGCCAAGCACTCATTTTCGTCACTCGTTCTAGGAGCTGGTCATGGATTGAGCGCCCTGGTCTCCTGCTTCTCACTGCCTTTCTACTTGCTCAATTGGTAATTTATTCATCTCAGAACTTACAATATTATACACATATGCTGATTTCTAATTAGTATTACCTAATTTAACTTTGTTATCGTTTCTACAGGTTGCTACTGCCATTGCTGTGTATTGCCATTTGGAATTCGCAAAGGTCGAGGGTATTGGGTGGGGTTGGGCTGGAGTGATCTGGCTATTCAGCATTGTCACATACATCCCACTCGACATTCTCAAATTCGCCATCCGCTATGTCCTGAGTGGCAAAGGATGGGACAACCTTTTCATGAGCAAGGTGACTATTTTCTATAGCAAACTTTAGATTTGGCTTAAGATTGCAACTGATGTATATGGATCGGTTTAATTCTCTATGTAGACTGCCTTCACCAACAAGAAGGATTTTGGAACGGGCGAGCGTCAAGCCGAATGGGCATATGCTCAGAGAACTCTACATGGCCTCAACAAGAAGACCGAAGGTGAGAATGCCGGTGCCATCTTCAATGACAACACCAGCTACAGGGAGTTGTCAGAGCTTGCCGAGCAAGCAAAGAGACGTGCTGAGATAGCTAGGTTAGTACTTTATTAGTCATGTGAGATGGTAATATCTAGTTTTGTTTATTTTGCCAATTACCATGCATTTTTCTCAAAATATACTGTATCATTTGTGTATTCGACTGTAGGCTGAGGGAGCTGCACACACTGAAGGGTCATGTCGAGTCGGTTGTGAAGCTCAAGGGGCTTGACATTGAAACTATCCAGGGACACTACACGGTTTAAATTAACACGGAAGTTCGAAAATTTTGAGCAAAAGTTTGACGAAGGCTGAATTTTGTTCATTGTTAGGTTAGATTCAGTGAATTGATGTACACAAAAGTAATAAGCAATACTTCTCTTAATGCGATGGAGATATTGTAATTTCTTTGTTTAATCAACCAGTTGCATTTCGTTTATTTTGTTTATTTATATGTTTTCGCCTGGTTGTTTTTTTCTTTTTTCTTGATGCAAATGCTGATAGCATTGTTACTTCTGAAAATAAAGCTGCCTCTAGCAATCTGGCATTAGAGCACAACGTATCAATAAGATCAGTACAAAAAATAAGATGTATTCATAATATATGATCTCATTCCCTCCACTTCATGGTGACATGAGAGGACGAAAGATCGACCGTTTAGATTCTATCACATCATGTAATTGGTAGATAGTTTTATTGGGATAATTTCTTTTTTTGTTCTCAAAAGTTTTCCAAAAAATCAAGTTGATTTTTGAATTTTCATCTGTATTAATTTGATTCTTAATTTTAAGAAAACCAAGAAGTCTCTCTAATCAACATTAGTTTTGTTTTTTGGAAATTTAAGATAAAATTGATGCAAATTAAATTAAAAATTAATTATTATTTTTTAAAGTTTTAAGGACCAAAAATGAATTTTTCATTTTTTGTTCTTTATCTATGCTATGCTCCTTATATACAACTCAATGTGCTTATGTAATTTTTTTTTACAAAAAAACAATATTTTTTGATAGAATTGTTTATACTTGACTTGTTAGTTATGAATATCTGAAAATTTCATTTTGGTAAAAAAAAATGAGAAATGTCGTATTATCATGTAATATATATTGTTTAAAGGCTCCTTACATCATTTCGAGTGCCCTTTTCTTCTCATCTCATCTCGTGTAATAAGAAGAATAGAAACCAGCAGATCACGTTAGGCTAGAATACGTTTTGACAAATTAAAAAATAACACAATAAAAATGCATCAGAATAGTATTATTTTGAAAGACCGAAAGAAGAATGGTATTTTTGATGATTCGAAAGAGCGAAAATATTATTGGACACTTGTTAATTGCAATAGTCAAAGTGTTGATAATTATGAAAATAACAATGATGATAACATAATAACAACAATAACAATAATAAATAATAATGTAATAATGACAATGACAATGATACTTATAATATAATAATAATAACAATCATAAAGTAAATAAAATAATTACATAATAATATTATATTGATCAATTTCTCTATATCACATAAAAAAATAATATATAACTAAATTCGTACAATACACACACTCATATGTGATTAAGTGAATATTTAACGCAAATAATTCATATATTGATCAATTTCTCTATAAGCACAATATTAATACACAAATATAATTATTGGAATATTTTATTTCTTCTTTACTTAGTTTTAAATTAAAAGTCTAACTAAAAGTAATTGAATTTATAACATGCTTTCGTCGTGATGTGTTTTATTTATGTTCTACAATTTATCATCCTGACGTCAAAATAAATAAATAGAATTAGTAATACACTTAGAACAACATTCAAATTAAATAAATGATAAGAAACATATGATTCACACACACTCGTCGTGCAGCAAGACACTGCACGAGAGATTGACTAAGTAAGAATATCTAATAAATTAAATTAGGAGCATCAAGGACGTCTTGAACGCCTATAATTTTCCTGTAATTTCACTTCAGTTATAATTCTTCGTCTAACTAAACAAACCCGACATAAATAATTAGGAGGCTTAGTCGACTCAGATCCACTCTCAGTGGACGAGGCCTACCTTGCCGCTGATGACGTTGAGCCCAGCACGGACGCAACATAGTTTCCTATAGAGTAGGACACACTCTCCTTCCAGGTGTGGATTCCTGGGATTTATATCCCTTTTCTCTTCTATTAGGACCTATCAGACTTACCTAAATTGAACTGCGGTACCAAATTACCAACAATGGTTAATCAGGTCCGTAGAACTTGAATTGCCATATCCACATACCGATAACTGCACCATTAATTGAGACCAACTTGCATTGCATGTCATTGCACCTCATCTTGCATGTAAGATCCGATATACGGATCGTATAGGCTATTAGATAATTATATGTAGATGCGTGTATTATTTTATATGTATACATCGGGAGTGATGAGTGTCGGACCGATGAGTTTTAGATTGGATGTAGTCTGGGGGCATCGTGGCGGATGGATTACGTACGCAAGCTAAACGCCTGTGGGGGGTCCATTTGTTGGGATATCCATAAAGACATTCGACTAATCCTCACCAACGATGACCATCACTTGATGGCTCGTAGTGCCAATAAGAGAGTTTTCCTTTCAATGCCCTTACTAATATGTATAGTATCTCCTCCTTTGAGGCTTTGGTGAATAAAGTTCGGTTTCTCAGTTTAGAGTATGCGTGTCATATGTGAGGTATTGGATCTATTCCGTTCTTATATATTTTCTATTAGTCGATATTTGAGATCTCCAAATATTCGAAGGGCTTCCTCCTTTGGCCCTTGGTTGATACAGAGAAATTCTGGGCCTCCCCTTGGCCTTAGCTGGTACAGGGAGTTCCCTTTCTATTATTATTTCAAACGGGTAGTCGGTTCCTTATTTCCGTATGACGGCTGAGACCGAGTGTTTTATTATTATTTTCTCTTTTTGTGAGGGTAGGATTCTCGGTTCGCTTTTGATCGAGTGTGTGCTTTTTGTAGCCGCTCTATTTTACCAGGGCGTTTTGTTCTGGAAACTCAGAATTTAGTTAGGCATGTGGTTGATTTGAGACCCGTCTAACGATTACGTTAGGCATGTGGTTGATTTGAGACCCGCCTAACAATACCCTTAGGCTTGTGGTTACGACCCGTTTAAGAGGGCGAATCCTGATGTCCTACAACCGGGGTTAGATTAGACATTTCATTTCGTTGTCTGAGAGTTTTTGACACCTTCCCATATTATTAACTGTATATTACTATTCCTCTTAATTACTTTGGGGTGTTGTTTTCGTATTGCCTTTTTGGTTAGATTTATTTATTTAAATGGTAAAATGGTTAATTAATACATATTTAGGTGTATAAATTTTAAGTAATATCTCTAAGTGTGAATTGGTCCAAATTTTGAATCAAATATAAATCCAAAAGCTGGACCTTAATCCACACTGAGTATTTTTTATAAATTACTCATGTTCCACGGTGGTTGTGGGGTCCGGATAAGGAGCAGGAGTCTTTTGATGTCCAGAGGAGAGCGCTAGGATGAAGTCCCCGGCGTCTTCCGTTTTGCTGATCACTTCGTTTACTTTCTTTTGTTATGATTAGTTTGTAGTAGGTATTTTTATTTTATTTTTTAGCTTCTGCTGTAAAATTCTATATAGACGCTGGTTTATATATATATATATATATATAGGGATAGGCTATCATGCTTTATAGTGCCAAGGTTCCTTATGGCATTAGACCCTTCCTCACCGTTGGATTTAAACTTTCTAGCCATTCATTTGGGTGCCTTCTTAATATTACGAACGTAATGGTACTATTCCCCTCCTCTGGGTACTTTCCCCCTTTATCGCCTATACTAAGTACGCGTCTCCCAAACTTCTAGCTTTTCGGGTTCAATTTTTATCCCTTCGATTTTTTTTTATGACCGTTCCATCCCTGTTTTCCTAGAAATTATGAAAGAATTTAGAAAGCCATGAAAGATACTAACCAAACTTCAAGCTCTGATACCAAGCTGAGTTGCGGCCCGGTTTAGGATCTCAACTTTCAAACTTCACATATCACGACAGATGCGGGAGAGTAAGAAAGGTAATTGCGGAATATGAAAAGTGGAATTTTTATCAATATTGTCAAACTTAGAGAAGTAAGACTTGCTGGTTCTCAACGTGTCTTGCAACTCTGAATACACAAGGTATTTATAAGCTAAGAGACTAAAGAGTCTGGATTCTAATTTACCACATCGGGTGCTCATTGGGCCCCATCGACATGTGAATAAATTGATATCTCACAATACTCTGTCTCAAAAGACAACAAAACGTGAGTGGGTGACTCAGCTAACCACTCAGACAAAGGTGCTCGTATAATTGAGCACTACACTCCACTCAAAATAAAGTAAAAATGTGCTTGTATAATTGAGCACTACACTCCACTAAAAATAAAGTAAACTTTTGGTGAACGGCTCCAATCCATCCACCTGCTAAAGCAAATGCAATCCATTCTTGTAGAACTTATGTCTGTCCATCTGTAAAGGGACTTCCACTTGCGAAATAAAAACAAGAAAACACACAATATAGAACAGACTCAACCTAAAAAGACAGCAGTTACCCGTAGGACCTGCCAGTCTGAACCTTAATTTATTTTCACACTAATTCAGCAGCTCATGAACTACTACTGAATTTTTAGACTAAAAAATAAAAGAGGCTCACCATAGCTTCCTAAAACTCTACATTTTTACATTGAACTCAAGGATGAACTCAAGATCTTTTTCAATTCTTTTTAGTTTTTCAAGTTGTTTCTTAAGTTCCCACTAGTTATCAGTTAAAATACAATCACTACGTTGATATGGCTTACAATATTTTTCTTCACGTGCAATAATTGAAATTAACTGTCGTATGTCCACCAAGGAGTTTTGCACCTGCAGTTTCTTGGTGTCGGACAATCTTTGTGCGATCTCTTGGTATGATTCAAGACTCTGGCTTGGCCTTCTGAGACCTTCGAATATGTGTGCATGTTGCTCATCTGTATTGTTAACGAAAAAATTTTCTTGATTCTCTCTTGCAATGACTGAACTTGTTCCTTCGGTATTGGCTGATTGTTTTTCTCTCCATTGCTTAGTTCGTTCAGTACTGGTTCCAATTTCTCCAACATTAGTTCCTGGTTGTCTGTTAGACATTTTATGCTGAGAGTAAATATCGTTAGCCGAGAGAGAGTATCTGCTAGTGAGTTCAAACGTCCTTCAATATGTTCAAAGTTTACCTGTACACCTGTACCTGTTACAAAATCAACAAATTTTACCCATCGAACTCTCGAGGGTTTGTTAGATGGAGACTTGTTGTAAAAACTGATTATTGCTTGACAATCCGTCCTCAAAGTGATTTCGGATTTATCCAAGTAATGAATCTTCATCGCGGATAAAGTCTCCATGCAAGCATGTATTTCTGCATCAATCGTTGATTTTACAACATCAAATTTTCTGCTAGCATAGGCACAAATTCTTTCAGATGTTTTAGGGTCATGTTTTCTGGGTTTCCACTTACACGCGCCTCCCCATCCTTCCATGCACCCATCAGTTTCCAAAACAGAATAAGCGTCCTCTGGTGGGAAGCTCAGATCCGGTAAATTCTGGACTAATTCCTGAATTTTTCTGATAAGATCAATGTCTGAAGCTTTCAAGCGTTTATCACCATGTGGACTAACTTTCGAGTAAAGAGATCCTAGTAAAACTCCCAGTTTCGGGATGTAAGATCTGGCGTAATTTAATATCCCAAGCCATGATCTAAGACCTTTCTTTTTTTTGAGTTGCTCAATATCAAAATTGGCAATCTTCTTTATTATATGCGGTTGGAGCTTGATTTTTCCACGATTTATTTGGGCTTCTAGAAAATCGATTTCTGGTACTGCAATCTTCATTTTTGTTGGTGACAAGACCAGACCGTGTTTTTTACATATGTCCAACATCACCTCTAAGTGTTGTGCGTGTTTTTCTTCATTTTCGGAAAATACCAAAATATCATCTATGTATACCGCAATAAATGCCTCTGTCCCTCTGAAGCAATTATCCATTTTTCTCTGGAATATTGTAGGGGCATTTTTCAGACCGAATGGCATAACTAATCATTCATACAATTCTCCTGGCACTATAAACGCTGTGTAGGGTATTGACTCAGGACTCATGGCAACCTAATGTAAGCCACTCTTTAGATCAAATTTTGAGAAAATCCTGCTATTACTTATTTTCTTTAGGATTGTATTAATTCCAAGCAAACTATACTGGTCTTTGTGAGTATTATCATTTAGTGTTATGTAGTTTAAGACCATCCTCTCTTTGCCTTTGATTTATTTTCCCGTTTTTGGGTCAATAGACGCGCCTGAAATAACAATGAAAGCCATTGTTCTATGCTTACTTGTACTTGGTCTAATGACTCCAATCTCCAATAACGTCTTAATATGCTTATCAAACTGTTCCTTCATTAATGGCGTTACATGTTTAAGCGGCTTATCCTCTATTGTAAGGTCCGGGTTAATTATATCTAATTTGCAAACGACCTTATTTCTCTGCCAGTGTTTAAGAGGATCATTCCCGATAAATCCTTGTTCTTTAAGCCTTGATAACATGCTTCTGAATCTTTTCTCAAATTTGGGATTTGTAATTAAAGATTGATGATATAACGCATCCTGAATTGTTATATATTCAATTTCATCTAATCCCAATTCATCAATTGCAACTGTGTGGGCAACAGTTTCTGTTGTGGTTTGAACAATTGTGACATTTTTTATAGAATGTAATCACATTACCCTCGATTCTAAGACTCCTTGCATCGATCTTATGAAGTTACATCCTATCAACATTTCGATACCGTCTTGCATACCCATTGGAAAGCTATATGTAAAGGGAATCCTGAATTTATTTTCTCCAATTATCATTTGTCCTCCTTTTAGCTTTTTATTCGCAATTTGAGTTGAATTAACTCCTGTGATTTGAACATGGTATGGGCTAGATTCAAGAGCTTCTTCTGGAAATTGCTGTTTGATCAATTGAGCAATTTGTCGCACCAGTGTCCAAGATAGCTCTTATTTCAAATGGTTTTACGTTTGGGATTTCAAACGTAACTATCAAATTGTATAGACGGTTGAATATTCTTTTCTTTTCATGATGTGGTGTAGAGGTTTCGACTTTGTAAGATGATATCGTTTGTCAAATCTCTGATTAGTTCCTGTTCTCTTAACACTTGTTTTAACCTCTCATTTTCACCCTCAAGATACACTATGTAATTTGTTAATTCTTTAATGAGTGCATCTTTGTTGTTATAAGGTCTCGAATGTAAGGAAACCTTTGGTTTAACTTGTATCCCAAAATAAAACGGGGCGCATAGTGAACAGATTTGTAAACCACATTCTTCACATCTTTTACCGTATTCCGGTTTAATCGTAAGTTTACAGAAGCTGCAACTGCTTTGGACTTCTGTATCATTAAAACTATGCTCACATTTTTCTTGGTTTTCGGGTAATTGTGTTTTACTCCACCCGAAATCAGTTATTTGTAACATCAAGTTCGTTTCTAATGGTAAATCTTCTATTGCCGTACGCACTTGATATTCAGTTCTACCGAATCCTTCATATACACTGCAAATAGCATCACTGTCCGGTTCATTGAGATCAACAGAGACAACATCCAGGTCATCTGGTAAATCAAGATTTTCTATGACCGCTGCTCTGACTAGATTGCCATTTTTATTTCTACAATCTTTGGCAAAGTGACCTTCTTCGCCACAGATAAAGCATTTACACTTTCTAACCCTATCCGAATGTTTTCGCTTGAAAACCCTTACATGTGAATCATGGGGTTTTCCTTTATAGTTTTTGGCTTTCCTCAACCCATACTTCTTTTTGTTATTTTGGTAGTAACCAGGGATGAGTATTTTACTACAAATTGTTAAGTCTTTTAGACTTCGTTGTAATGCAGTCTTCTTACACATTTCGGCTAGATATTGATAGGAGAAGTGTATCCGGGGAATTACCCCAATTGTGTTGCCAGAGAATTTCTTTTTGAAAGCTTCTTCGAGTTCCTTCCCTATAAGTGACGACATTTTCCTAAAGAACTTCTCAGATAATTCGGGAGATAAGTAAATCCTCCTCGATTTTGCCGTTAGAACTTTGAAATCATTCATGTAAAGAAATAGGTCCTTTACATGTTCGCATGATAATCTCTCAAGGTCTTGATACGCGCGATCTTGCTCATCTATAGTCCCTTGATATGGATCTTCTAATATCAGGACTCTTCTTATTTGTGAAATAACATTCTGCGTATAATCAGCTATGGCCTCTAAGTTTAAGTATTCAGCCTCAAATGCCATACGCCATTGTATCCAGATCTTCTTCTCAACTTCACCTAATAAGTTTTCGATAAATTGTATTTTCGTTTTGTTACTGTCAAAGTTTCGCTCGCTTATTAGATTTAGAGTTATGGATTCCCATCTAGATATCACATCGTTGTATAGGCCAATGTCTTCTGGTAAAACTAACATTGCTCCTTGTTCTTGCATTGCTGTGGGCAAGTTTCATTGTTCATTCTGATGTCTCCCGATACCTCGGGGTAAGCCTCTGGGTCTTTGTATATAACCTCCACTACCTCCTGCTTCATGATCATTTCTAAGGCCTCCTGGTGGATAATTTCTTAATCCCATAGTTGGCTGAGGTGGTATGTTGTAATTGGAAGTTATTGAGGATGATAAAGCTCTGTGTTGTGTGATAGGTTTTTCAAGAAATTGTTTTAGGATTGGATATTCAGTTTCTGGTTCTTGGCCTAAAACGTATATCGTTTCTGTTTTAAACTCGTCATTCCCACCACCTTTCGCGAAAGGATTCACGAAATCCTCTTCATTATTTTCATCTTGGTCCCATATAGGTTCGTTATCCCATATAGGTCTTTCATCCTTTGGTTCTTCTTCTATATCTTCAGCTAGACTGGCCGTTAGCTTGATAGACCCCCAATACGTGTCTTCTTCCTCATTGTTTTCCTCATCATCTGACACGTTAACAAATAGTACTAGGGCAGTCTCTTGAGTAATTTCATCATCAGATAATTGTTCTTCATCGTTTGCACCAACTGATGGTTCCTCATTTGGCTTTGTAGCAGAATAATTCTTGAATTTTAACAGTACTGAACTGTCTGATCGTGTACGAATAACAGCTTTTTGAGGGTGTTGTACCTCTGCTATACTAGGTGGACTGATAACCCATTGTAAACCCCGTAAACTTTCAATTGTGTGTGATTGACTGGAGATTGCCTGGACACCTCTACTAGCTAAATAATCAGATACCCTTTGTACGTTATATCTGAAACTAGTGTAACTGGTATTTGATAGTCTACCAATCAGCGATCTTGTTAACAGCAAGTTGCTTTCGCCTTCTTGCGAATTCTCGTACCCATGAGTTTGGACAACTAATTGGATATGGTTAAAGAAATCTGCTATACTAAGCATGATATTGGGTGCAAGATAAGCCAATTGGGTACCGTCTGTTAGGTCCATTTCCATTGTGCCAATAATTGATTTGTCATCTGCCCATCTGGTGTCTCGGATAGCAACCAGTGCGTTGACGCCTGCGTTTCTGCGATGTAAAGTGTATAACCTAATCATAATTAACCCTATGTGCAAATGTTGGAGGCCTGATCTACGAATTTCTTCATAGCTTTGTTGTGAGATAAATGGCAACTCCAACTGTTGTCCACTTGTTGCCAGTATTCTCTGGTCAGAATAATGCTGATAAACCCGATGTTGTGTAGCTGTCCAGCCATTTTGATACAATGTTTCTGCTGGAACAGATTGCGCTCTTCTAGCTGAGATATGTCTAATTCTGCATCCGGGTTTAGTTGTGACTCTAGACTCCTCTTATACCCAATTTGTCGCCTTTCGGGTAATCTTCTTGAGATCTCCTGACGTAATCTATGACCACGTCTATAGTTTCTTATTTGATCATCTATTGTTGGAGTTTGGTTTTCGTTACGGCTGTTCTGTTCACGATTATATATAGACGGTCGTGGTTCCGTAATGGTTTCTGTATATGTTCGGTTCATTTTTAAGAAGACGAGGACTTCTTCTTCTCTTCTTCAAATATTTTACGTGGATCTTTGAACACGAAAAACGGTACTTTCTTCTTTTTAGGTCTAGGGACTGGTTCTCCTAGACTTAGCTTATTTAGACTCTTCTGTAGATCTTCGATTGTATTTGTGATATCAGATTTTGTCCCAGCTAACGCTTGTTCAGCTACAACTTTTCTGATATTCTGAACGATTTCTTTGCAATCTTCAATTCCTTCGCTTATCTTAACCAAGAGTTGTATTATTGTGTTATTTTGCTTAATTATGGTTGATGTGCCTTTTGTTGCTTCAGTTGGTTTTGCAAAACCAACCGTGGATTTTTCGATTGATTCGGTTGCTTTTAATGCTTCGAAGTAGTTTGAGCTCTTTTGTGTTATTCTCCAGTCGTTCATGTATCTTAAAATCCGGTTAAGTATGTGTTTTAGTGACTTTCAATTTCAAGTTTTCTAGGTCCACAGTTCAGGATTGGTCATATTTTTGCAAATTAAAATTTTTTATACAATACTTACTCAAAAGTACGAATCTTAAAACAAGGGATACACATATAATGGTTCAGTTTTCCCAGTGCCAAAAGTCCTTTGGCATCATGGTGCACCATAACATTTTTCTCTCTCTCTCTCTATATATATTATTGGATGATCTTGTATTGTGTGTTAAATGTGTGTGCTTTTCTCTTTATGTATATAAAATTAGTTACTTTGTCTGAATCCTTTAATATTAAATTAAGCCTTTCGTGTACTTGTAACCAAGTACACGTGGCGGGATTAGCATCTCTAAGCTAGTTATTATTTCTGATGTGTGACACGAACGGACCCTAATACACGTTGCCTGGATTTCGCTCCGTCCATGTTCGGTTTCAATTCAACAACTCCCGCTTAGTTAGTCCCATAAGAGCGCTAAACAAAAGAGCGGAGCGGAGGAGGCGCCATAAAATAACAGAGGAGTGCACCAGAGAAAGGCACTTACCTGGACGGGATCCATGAGCGATAAAAAAGGCTCATGGCTTAGGTCTGTGGCCTCCATTGCACTCGGAGGAGCGCTGGCCTACCAACTGCCCAAGTGGCAGAGTGGACGTCGTGATTTGTTGTTGAGGGGATACGCGTTCGCGCGGCCCCTGCCATTTCTTCAAACCAAAGTTTGTTAATTAATTAAGTTTTCAAATTTTATTTTGAATGCAAATCTGTAGGTTACTTGTATAATTATTCATTGGTACGGTAGCAACACTAATTGCAAGTAAAACCTCAACTTACACTCGCTTCAGAAAAGAGCTACCCAAACATATACAGATTTATTTTTAAATCACACAATAAAGTTGTCCAATCAGTTCAGTAGTGTTGGCTATATTTTACTACTAACGAAAATCTTTTAGATGTACAACATGAAAAGTTAGTCATGGTTAAAATAATATGGACTTTTTACTTTAGAATATTTAGTGGAGCAAACATAACTGTGAAACATGTAGAAAAATAATTGAGAATGTGAAACTCCATCATACTAGTTTAACATTCTATTTACTTTCATGTGAAGCTCCTGATTTTATACCGTTAACAATCATTGAAGGGGATCGAAAATATCAATCATTGTTTTAGCTCCATTTTTCAGCGGTGCATTGAAAATTGTTCACATTTCTTATGAGTTTTCAAATAATCTATAATAATTCATGAAAAAATCAACATCGACTGTAAGGGAAACCCATTAAACTGCTTATGCATTGTAAATTTGCTTGAAAGCTTGAGAGAATTGGTTGATGAAAAGAATTCAGTCGTCAATAAGTCATTCAGTATAGCATGGAGTATGCAAC
This sequence comes from Eleocharis quinqueflora, assembly GCA_964058865.1. Taxonomy (NCBI): domain Eukaryota; kingdom Viridiplantae; phylum Streptophyta; class Magnoliopsida; order Poales; family Cyperaceae; genus Eleocharis; species Eleocharis quinqueflora. The sequence goes on along the minus strand of CAXKVX010002068.1, from coordinate 113,581 downwards.
TCCACATTAGCTTTTGTCAGAACACTACCTGGACTTACTAAACCCCAATTAGTTACAGACAGATGATATGCAAAACGAGATAGACACCAGTATTAATCGTACAACAGATTGGTAAATGGCATCAGGGGAAATGGCAATTAAGCAGTGTGGACAATATCAACATTTGCGAACAATGACACGCCTTTCTCTCTTGTACTCAACTTCATCTCTTTGATGCATTATCACAAGAGCCCTTCTCACCTAATTCAAGGTAAAAGAAAACAAACAATTAGCTAAAATTCCAAGATTTCAAGTGCACTAATTACTATTTAACTGTAAAAGAAAAACAATTAACTTACTATGGACTCATTCATTCCCATCCGTGCTAAATCATCGATTAACCGCCTCTCTGATATGTGGCTCCCAATACCCATTCTTCTCTTTATTTGTGTCTCAGCTTGCTACATCCAAAAATGAAATTTAATTTAGTCTAAGGGTTATATTTATAATCCCTGACAGAGAAAAATAAGGCATTAATCAACCTTAATTTCATTAGCAATTTCAGGAGTGAAGTTCATGTGTTCGTTGATTCCAGAACGAGCAGCATCCACGGTGGAAACATTGAACAATCTAAAAGCCTCTTCAACATGCTCCTGTGTAGCAACAGATGCTCTGTCGAGAAACAACCAAAAATGAATTATATGATTTTAAACAAGTCCGCAAAACTCATAACTGGAGAAGTTTACAACTGCACTTACAGCCTCATCCTTGCAAGCGATTCACTCAATCTTATTATAGCTTCAAGCTGTCTCACTGTAATTGGAATTGTGGCCACCTTTCCTGTCTCATGAGCTTGTTGCCTCATTTTCTACAAAGATTAAAATTTGTCACCTTAATACTTACTAAATAGCATGAAAACAGCATCTTGCAGATATGCTTACAAAATCCCCAAAGTGGTCCGACCATTCCCCAGACCCCGCACAAGCAGGAGCTAGGTGATCCGAACTGCCCTTTTTTTAATACTTGCTAAATAGCAGCGACAAGAAGGGTGATTTATCTACCATTCAAAGTTTCAAAATATGCAGCATCCCTTCCCAACATCTAATCTTTTCTTTTCTTTCTGAAGAACCAAATTACTAGTGGACAGTGAGAAAGCAAGGAGAATGACAAAGAAATGTTCAGACTGTCATGCAAAATGATTAGGATTGTAGCCTAAGCATACCTGTCTAATCTCCACATATTTGTTCTGTAGCATCTCAGCAGCCTTCTCTGACAGCCTTGGCTGACATGCTGACCGACAGTATTTGATGTACCTTCATATATTAGTTCAAAATCATATATTAGAATAATAAGAAAATTATGCAACAAATACTGAATTCCATAACCTGTCAGTTGAACACAAACCACCCATCCCCATAGTGTTTACCCCCACTACCCACCCCCAGGGGACATTGGAGGCTCAAGGACAGTAGGCACCCGTTTGAAATATTCTGCAATCTAATAGAAAAAAAATACTTTCCTGCATCACTGTACCACAGCCATCACGACAAATACCTATATTCTTGTAACCTAATAACAATTACCTCTTGAGCCAATTTTGTTCCTCGGTAGCAGCAGAGGTCTTGCTGACACCTGTGCTTTTTGTGTGCACCCCAATCACATGGCTAGCAATGATCTGAAATGTACAGCCAGTTAAAAATATATCTATGAGAATACAAAGAAAAAAATGAGCCATTGAAAAGCATGCTTAAGTCTTTCAGAAATGAGTTCATTTATAAATATTATGACAACACAGAATCTGTGGTAGAAAGCAAGGTTTCAATAACATTTTATTGGCATCAAACCATCTACCATAAAATAAGTAATTCAATATGAAGAAAAAGACTAAACTAAAATTTGAAATGAACATAGGATTATACCTTGTCTTGTTCGACACTTCTGATGTCTTTGACAATGAAAATTAGATCAAACCTCGAGAGAATTGTGGTTTGCAAGTCAATATTATCTTGTGCTGTCTGAAATTAAAATAATAAAAGAGCAAGAAAAGGAGGAACTCTGTAAGCAATTTCTTTGTTATGGCAATGCCAACCTGACTAGCTAACATTTGCTCAGGGTCTTTATTGAAAACACGGAGTACCATTTTGCATGCTCTAAGCTGGTTCCATCATGGTGTTCTTTTGCACCATGAGAACAGAAGGGTATTAGATACCCAGATACTGGTTTTCATGAGGTGGTATAACTTGCAAGGGAATACAGTAAGGACAACAATGGACCTTAAGATCGTCATAACGTCCAGAAACAGGATTAGCAGCTGCCAGGACAGAAGTTCTAGAATTTAAAACTGTTGTAATCCCCGCTTTGGCAATAGATATGGTCTGCTGCTCCATGGCTTCATGAATAGCAACCCTGGAAACAAAAAAAGCCAAGAGCAGAGGATTTGAGAAAAAAAATACAGACAAAATGGAACATCTGAGATCACATATATAATTACAATAACTACCTGTCTTCTGCTCTCATTTTATCAAACTCGTCGATACATACAACGCCACCATCTGCCAGAACCATGGCTCCTCCTTCCAAATAAAACTCACGCTAAGGAAAATAGAATTAGGAATTATTAGAACACTTCCATATTTCAAAAGGCACCCCTCCTTCCCTTCCCTTTTGAAAAAGATAAAAGCCCAAAAAGTTGGCAGTATCTTGTACTTGGAATTTTTCAAAGAACATGACAATGCTTCTCATTCTGCAAGGGCAGATTTACATTTTGTGGTTTTGTAATGGCAGAAATAAAAAATTTCCTATGATAAAAAATGGTATTACAGAGTTGCCATCACGGATCACAGATGCAGTAAGTCCTGCTGCTGAAGAACCCTTTCCCGATGTGTAGACAGCAATAGGTGCAGACTTTTCCACAAACTTCAGAAACTGTTGAAAAGATGTAGCAAATGTTATTTGACTATGCAATGTTAAATTCAAAACTAATTCCATGAAGTGAATTGGTAATTGCTGACTGACCTGCGATTTGGCAGTCGACGGATCGCCAAGTAACAAGACATGAATATCACCTCTTAGACGGGCCCCATCTGGCAGTCTCTGCATTGAATGGACCAATTAAGTCTTTTAAGTACTTACCAAGCAATGTCCACAGGTGGAGCTAGGTAGCCCCCTGGAATTTTTTTTTGCGCAAAATATACCTTGTATATTTATATAATTAGCCATTCTTTTTAAAATATGCTCATAATTTGAATTTTTTTAAAAAGTTAAAAGTAACAAGTTGGTGAACAAGACAAGTGTATTTTATAGGAAATTTTTGGGTTTAGGGTTTAGGGTTTAGGGTTGTAGATAAATATTTGGGTTTAGGGTTTAGGGTTTAGGGTTGTAGATAAATATTTTGTAGATAAATATTTGAATAATTTGGGTTGCCTCAATGCTTACACAACTTCTAGGAAATTTTATAGATCCTCATTCCCTATACTCATTATGATACTCAATCACAAATTTCACTATCAAATCCATAGATCTTAACAGCCAAAACTAATAACTATATAATATACATTGACAGTTGGGAGGTGAGGGTGAGGGTGGGGTTTACAAACCTTTTTGGATCCGCCAAATAACAAACATGCTAATGCTTTCTTCACATCATTATATCCATAAATAGAAGGTGCGATTTGCTGGCATAGATCAGAGTATGCAGCAGGCTTCTGTGCAAATTCCCTGAAGCGTACTTCCTATGTTGGTAACTAAGAATAAGAGCATTTCCTATGTTGCAGTATTTTAAATGGCTACAGTATCTTTAAATACAGAGGTTGATTGAATTGAAATTAGTCCACAGAAAAACATTGCAAGGATAATGGGCTATTGCTGTTCAATTTTGAAACAAATGCATCTCAATCTCTACAGAAGTGCAAAAATAATTAACCTCGTCCATAGTGAAGGTTGAAGGGCCACTTGAGTTTGTCTCACGATCTTGCTCCAAGCCTACAACCCTTATGTAAGGCTGCTTCACCCCAACAGCACTTCTCTGATTTCTGGGAGAATAAAGAGAAAACAGTTACTACAAAAGCGGAAACAATACAAACTGATTGATTCTGTACAACACCTAAAGTAATTGCATGGAATAATTTATCCTGCGACTCAGATGATAGAGTTTCTTTGACTAAGTTATCTTATCTGAATACAGAAGCTTCTTACGTAGTGGATGCTTGGTACACACTGTAAATGCCCATCACAGTAAGTCTTGTTCCTGGTACAATGGTCTGAACAAGGTGTCGATCCACTGAGAGAAGTACATTTCTGGGAAGCTCTCCAGTTGGCACATCCTATATCAGAAAAAATCATAACATATTTGAACTCAAATAAGAAAAAAAACAGTTGCAATTAACTTATTATCCTTCTGTTTTAAAGAAAGACAATTTTACCTCTGGATTCTCCTGCAATTTTAAGGTTTGGAGGTCCACATACTTGCTCTTATCTGGGGCCACAATCCAGGGATCTAATGGACATGGCTCTTCTCCAACCTGAAGAAATATAAACCGATTGGTTCAACTATGAAAATAGTGTCTATGGAACAATCAAGTATCACTAATTTTGAGTTTTCCCAAGTTAACATAACAAATAGATTACTAGATTAGTTGTGAGACTTCTTCTGAAATTTACATATTATTGCCAACTTATCACTATCTAAGCAACACAATATATAAATAAGAGCTATCAAATTAAAAGAATAGAATAAGCCAGCAAGGTATTTAATTGAACGAGTACCGATGGAACATGATCGCACGAACGAGGCACCAGAGCCCCACCAAGGCCAGCTCGGCAGGGCACTGTTTTTAAACTTCTACAATTCTTGCAAACAAGAGTCACATATGTTGCCTTGGCCTTCACCCTTGAGGCAGCAATAACTATGCCAGCTATTTTAACAAGCTTTGACATGTAATCAGCCTAAGATACACAAGACAAAGAAAAGTGAAAAACTTAATTGTAATTAGATATTTCCTAATGAAAACCCCAACATATGATGCTAAGAACTTAACCCATGTCAGACTTTAGCTAAAGGAAAGTTCAAGGAGGCATTTTAAATTATTCACTCCTTTTCCATTCTCTAAACAATCCTTCTTGAAAGGAATTTCAATCAAAATCCACTTTGGTTAAACAAAACCACATTATCACTAGACATTAGTTTTCTTACCGAACAGTCAGATTTAGTAGAAATGTTTGATTAGTTTATTTGACATTATGAAATAAAAAACACACCCCAGTCAGACGCATTGAAATGCAATTTTCTTTGGATGATAGGAAAATTTGAACATCTCCAGTCACGGGCTCCTCCATTTCTCCAGTCTCACCAGCAACCTTTGATCTGAGGCTTGCAAGAATCTCAGAAGCAGCTGTTTCAAACTATTTAGCATAGAACAAAGCATTAAATGAAAATCATAATTATAAATAAGCTAGCTCTTATATCTCAAACTTTTTTGAGGGTTAAGAACCTCTGTATCATATAACATACCAACAATTTACAGAAATAATAAAAAAATCCGAGATGTATTAATTACTAAATGCATACCAAGGGAAGATATTCTGCAGGTGAGTTGCGAAGCTTTTCAGAGAGCTCTGAGTCAAAGGCATCAAGGTCTTCTAGAGCCACTGTAAGATGCTCGGGGTTGTGCACAAGACTCTCACTACAAAATAGTTTAGAATAATATTGGATTTTATTAAATCTAGTAATTTTGGTTTGGGTATTTCCTCAAAATTTTTGTTTTAGAAGGTCAAATTGACATCTACAGCTATACTCATAAAAAATTAAAATTGCCACATGGACACTCACAAAATGCAAAAAAGAAGTGTTTTCCCTGACAGAACAAAGATATATACCGTGCTTCTACATGCTCTCTTATTTTTTTATTCCCAAACTAGTCCTTGTCTCTACAAAAAGGATTAATAAGCAGAATTGTTTGTGTTCTTGAAGAAAATAGTGGCAGAAGGGTGCCAATCATGTTCATTATAACCTAGATAGACATCCATATTTCTTCACAGGGTCAAGCAATATATGTTTGCTGTTTTGTCAGGATGTCAGGATAACTAAGAAATTGTTCCAAATAAGTTAAGCTTTATAATCTTAATTCTAGAAAGTTACTTAAGACTTCAAATCAAACTTGTGTATTTTTAACAGGTATAAGTGCAAAAAACGAAGAGTAAAGCTAGGGTGTTCTTAAGCTCACCAAGTGAAACCGATATATATAACGAGTGATGCGTTTGCATATTAAATTTATACTTTTTCATCCTATTTAATGCTAAGAAAAGCGGTCAAAATTAACAAAAAAAATGAATGTATTAAACTAATTCATAAACCTTCAAAAATTTGACCGCTTGACTTTATATTATACGATTCAAAAATTAATAATTTTGATATGTAAATACATCACTCATGTAGATTGGTTTCAAAAGTTTGGATATGTCACTAGAATTCGGTTTTAATATTTTCTTAGTTAAACCCTTGGTGAGCTTAAAACACCCTAGCTTTACTCAAAGATGAAATACAGAAATAATAAGTTTCAGGGTTGCTAAATGAAGATGAATTACCGATAAGGGAAATCTCCCTTGGATCCGTGGAAACCACGGATAAACTCCTTGAACTTGCGCAAAGCGGCATGAGGTGTGACTGAGTTGTTCTGATCGGGATCGCCTCCTCTTGGGAACTGAGCCTGGTCACTGTAGAACACCGCGCCTTCATCCCACCCCGACATCTCTCTCTCGCTCTCGCTCTCGCTCTCTCTCTCTCGCTCTCGCTCTCGCTCTCTCTCTCTCGCTCTCGCGCTCTCTCTCTCTCAACCGTCTTGGTTGAAATTAGATCTGTTAGACTGCGAGTAGAGAGGGAAAAGGGATGGGATAGCTTATTATCACTACGAGTTGCGCTTTGGGCGGGAAATGACTGATGAGGGGAAGGCGTGGCGGGAAATAACGCTAGGTCTCAACTCTTAAGACCCTGACGAATAACTACATCCAAGAAGATCTCAACCGTCCTTTTAGCACCTCTTAACACTCAATCTAGATCTAAAGATAAAGAGGTACTTGTGATTTGTCATATCTGTAGTTTAAACGGAGAGGATCCAAACTTGGATGGATCCGGGTTTATTTCTTGTGCGGCGCCTCTAGCGAACGTCAATGAATGGTGTCAATTTGGGCCCACAATTCACTAGCGAATCATATCAACTGAATTGGGCTGACCAGCCCGTAATTTAATAGACCGGGCCTATGAAAGAGAACCCTTAGCCCCTTTGGATCAAAGTCCGTGTTCTTGACGGAGAAATCAATGTGAGTTTACGTACCGGAACACTGCTACAGGGCTGCTCGTCTCTCTTTACATGTAACCACACATATAATAGCATTACACTGTTAGGTGGGACCCATTTCAGTCACTCGCTAGACGAACTATTGGTTTGTATATCTCATAGTCTCATAGATGACTCGGACTAAATATCACGAGTGCAGATTACACAGCCACTGTTTTTAGTTCGCAAGTTCCTTTTCGCTTGTTTACTCTTATCTCTGATTCTCTGTCACTAAGATCCAATCAGCTAATCAGGAATTATCGATTAAGTTGAATTAGCATCCGATCAATGGCTTCGCTCTCTTTTTCTTCGACCTCGGCCTCTCCGGTCGCCATCAGAGGGCGGCCTAAGGTACTAGAGCTCTCCACTTTCTGGTTATGTGTTAAATTGTTAATGGATGCAATCACATCTTTTGGTCCGATCTTAATCGGGGTTTCTCGTTTGCGTTCAGGTGGCAATTGGAGTTGCGCAGATCGGAGCTGGTCATGTCTACGTTCGGGGAATGGATAGGAAGGTGAATTCTCCCTTTCGTTGAAACTTTTTATCCATGATCGAACTTTTCTTCTGTCTTTAGTTTTTATTAGCCTCCTAAATTATATAGGCATATGGAACAATTGTCATTTTGTAGTATCATTCTTTATAGTTTCTATCAGCTTTATGGTAATTTGTGTCAGTACCTGTACTATAACACTGAGCCAGACTGACACTTTTAGTATCAGTTCATTTTCTTTTTCTCATTTCTAACATCCAAGAATCCGTGATTACTGAATTTTCAAAACTTTATTATTCTTTGAAATGACTTGAAATTTTCAGGCACGGCCTTTTATAACACGGGCAGTGGCTGTTGAGAAGAAAATTTCTCGTTTCGAGGATGTGGCAATGGCCCCTCCTGATCCTATTCTTGGGGTGTCAGAAGCATTTAGAGCATGCACCAATGAGTCAAAGCTCAATCTCGGTGTAGGTGCCTATAGAACTGAAGATCTCCAACCTTATGTGCTAAATGTGGTGAAAAAGGTAGGAGTTTGATAGACACTGCTTTTTATCTTATAACTAACAACATTGTTAAATTTAACTAGCATCCTGTACTCTTGGAAAAATGGTACATATATGCTGCAAACTTGATTTTGTTTATTGAGAGTAGATTAATTTGTATCTGAAATGTTTACCATCACGTATACATCATAACTTTTTTCCACTTATAGGGGAGTAATAAATAGTCTCATTAAAATTTTCTTATCTGACATACTTCTTTCATATATAGGCAGAGAAGCTCATGCTGGAAAAAGGAGACAACAAAGAGGTATGGCAATACATCTGAACTCTTTGACATGATTATTGGTTAATCAAAATTGTAGTCGTAAAACCCTGTACTGTTTTTCAGTATCTTCCTATTGAAGGCCTGGCTGCATTTAATAAGGCAACAGCTCAGCTTTTACTTGGGGCAGATAATCTTGCTATCCAGAGCCAGAGGGTATTCTCATTTTATTTATCTATTTATTTTTGTCAATTTTATCTTCTCTTGACTGCATTAGAAAAGTAGTTTAATGTGGCCGTGGTATTTTATCAGATGATTAATCATTGTGGTGATATTCAGAATGAACTTTTTTGTATATTTAGGTAGCAACTGTGCAAGGTCTTTCAGGAACTGGCTCTCTACGCTTAGCAGCAGCATTTATAAATAGATACTGCCCTGATGCTAAAGTTTTGATTTCATCTCCCACATGGGGTATATTTTTGGACTTGTTTTTTGTTGTTTGTATCTTTGTTTCGTTGCATGCAAATTTTCATGTAACTAGAGCTGCAATTGCTTGTGAAAGATGAACTTCACTCTTGGTTTTACATGCTGACCTAATAATTTGACTGTCATGTGTCATGTAGTTTACCTACAGTTTGTTTACCACTTGAATCAAGCAACAGTTTGATGTGCAACCCTGTAAATGTCAAAAACAACTTGAATGATGTTTACCTAAACTTTGTTTGTATATGCCTTCTAGAATTCCAAGACATAAGCTCCTTTGTTATATTCATCTCCATTCAAGAGAAATAATGAATTTGTTTGAGTGCCTTTTGAAGCAATAGTGATATATATAGGTGATGTTTCTGATGTTTATCAAGGGTCCATGTAGGAGTTCAATATGATGAATTTTTGTGGAGGCACACAGTATTGCCCCAAAATAAAATAAGTCTATCATTGTGCCGTTTGTATTAATAATTCTCGGTATGCTCAAATAGTATGCATTTTGAACATGTAAGAGTTTTTTTATTCTTTTTTTGAAGAACCAACTAATCATGTCCACGTAATTCTTTGAAACAGGAAATCACAAAAACATATTCAATGATGCTGGAGTACCTTGGTCTGAGTACAGATATTACGATCCAAAAACAGTAGGCTTGGATTTTGAAGGAATGATAGCCGACATAAAGGCAAGTTTGTTATAAGATTTTATTCCATAGAAACTAGTAGAAATTCTGAAGGGAAGACTTGGCGCAGCGGTAAAGTTGTCGCCTTGTGACCAGGAGGTCATAGGTTCGAGTGGTGAAACAGCCTCTTGCAGAAATGCAGGGAAAGGTTGCGTACAAAGACCTCAAGTGGTCCGAACCTTCCCCGGACCCCTTGCAAGTGGGGAGCTTTGTGCACCGGGTTGCCCTTTAAACTAGTAGAAATTCTCTTCCCTGTTTTGGATTTTCCATGAGGTCTGGTTGGTTGGAAAGGTGAACGATGATGATTAGATTATGTACCTAGTTGTTTATAGTTATACCATTTTCCATAAATGATGTATTGCTAGTAATGTTTCTCTGCTAATTTCTTTTTAGTGTTTATACCCATTTTTTATTTTTCTGAAAACATAGGCTGCTCCAAGTGGGTCTTTTATCCTTCTTCATGGGTGTGCACACAATCCGACTGGAATTGACCCAACTCCTGAGCAATGGACAAAAATTGCAGATGTTCTTGAAGAGAAGAGCTATACACCCTTTTTTGATGTTGCATACCAGGTAGGACTTTTACGAAAAGGATTAAGATATGAGGAAAAGAAAAATGCAATAAACTTTGAAATTGCTTCTGTTTATAAACAGTGCTCATGTATGCTATTATTTTATGTTTTACTTTTATAATAGGGATTTGCCAGCGGAAGCCTCGATGAGGATGCATTTGCTGTCAGATTATTTGTTGAGCGTGGATTTGAAGTGTTTGTGGCACAGTCTTATAGTAAAAATCTTGGGTTGTATGCTGAAAGGATTGGTGCCATAAACGTTGTTTGCTCTTCTTCAGATGCAGCTAATAGGTAAATCACTGTCCTTGTTTGAGAAAAACTTTCTTCTTAGCTTTTGCTAATCTCAAATGTGAAGAGATTTTTCTCTACATCTTGGTGCTTGAAAAATATGAGAGATGTCTCCATACAATTTGCTGTTTTACATAGAAATAGTCTATGTGACCTTTGTTCACTTTAATGTTTATACCATTTCAGGGTGAAGAGCCAGTTGAAACGTCTGGCACGACCGATGTACTCTAACCCACCGGTTCATGGTGCGAGAATAGTTGCAAATGTGGTGGGGGACCCAAATCTTTTCAGTGAGTGGAAGGCTGAGATGGAAGACATGGCAGGGCGAATTAAAAATGTGAGGAAGAGGCTATATGATAACTTGTCACAAAAAGACAAAAGTGGAAAAGATTGGTCATTCATTCTTAGGCAGATTGGCATGTTCTCTTACACAGGCCTCAACAAATCTCAGGTAATTTATGTGTATGTGTTGCAGAGAGAAATTAATGGATTTCATTAGCATACTCTTCAATCAGAACACACCGAATTTAGAGAAAACGTCTACAACAACAACAACAAAGTCTTTTGTCCCAGACAAGTTAGGGTAGGCTAGAAATGAAGCCGATATTGGATTTCATTTCCATAAGATTGGCTGAACTTTTACGTTGGTCGCCAAGCCTATCAACCCTCCTTTCCGGCACGAACTCTGCTGCTCGCCAAAAATACAAGCAGGCCCCTACTCGCCTAAATCTGACTGTTCAAACCATATCTGACGGCCCCCCAAATCACGCAGCAGCCGTCGGATCTGGGCGGTCGAATCGGGCAAACAGCACCTTGCTCGCCAAATTAGGCGAGCAGCAGATTCGGAGCCCTCCTTTCCGGGCTTGAGACCGGCTACGTAAAACAAAACTGAATACAAAGTACTTTTTGGTTTTTATGGTTAATGCTTGGTACTGTATCTGGTTATTCTTTTTAAGTTCATCTTACTGATAAAGATCTTATAAATTACCGTTTCTTCATATAGTAATTTATTTAGATCTATGCATTATCCTGACTTTTTAGTTTGTTTATTTGCAGAGTGATAACATGACCGACAAGTGGCATGTTTACATGACAAAGGATGGGAGAATTTCCTTAGCCGGTCTGTCCTTGGCAAAATGTGATTACCTTGCTGATGCCATCATTGATTCGTTTCATAATGTTAACTAGAGAATTTTGTTACATCATATTTTCTTTTGTTTGCTGCCAGGTTTTCATCTTCAGTTTCTCAATTTTTGTGAATTGTTGACGGCATACTTTATTTATATGCAAATTTTGAAAATAAGAGCGTTTTAAAGAATCTATTGTTGGATGGTTTTCAAATCTTAATGTTGTTTTAACCAAACTTCCATTTAATATCTTTAAACAACTTCATGTTAACTTAATGCTTTATTTTTTAGTGCTATGCTATGTTGCAAAACACAGAGAACGTTAGAGACAAAAAATGCATAAATCCAAGATATAATTTCATGTTCGTCAAGATTTACTATTTTGTTTTAGGTTAAGCTTAGAATACTTCTCCGAAATTAGTCTGCCACAGTTATAAATGTTACACTTGTATCCTCCCTTGGATCATTTTTTTCAGTATATAATGAATCCTCAAGAGCTTGACCTGTGATGATGTTGTTCACTAAGTGTGCTTGTCATTACTGCATAAAGCTCGGGACTACTGTAAGAGCTTTAATCGTTACATGATCACTTGGTCTTTGTACTGTCTGGCAAATTTGAATATATAACAGTAAAGGATCATTTTTTTTGAAATAAAAAAGGTAAAGGTTCAAAACAATAATAAAAGGATAATACTATTGAGTTGTTAACTGTTTGGACACATCACTTGGCGCAAGAAGAGATTACTGGCACGCCTGAAAGGGATTCAGGAAGCACTAGCATGCAAACACTCTGAATTCCTAGTGTCCCTGGACAAACAACTACAGCAAGAACTGGCTGAAACTTTAGAGCAAGAAGAGGTGTTGTGGAGACAAAAGGCTCGTTGCAAATGGCTACAAGAGGGGGACAGAAATACCCACTATTTTCATATGGCAACAAGGGCTAAGAGAAAGAAACAAATGATACAGAAAATCACAGCCACAGATTGCAGTGAACTGAAACACCCAAAAGAAATAGAGCAGGAGGCTTTAAACTACTTCAAGAACCTATTTTCTGAAGAGGAGACTGACAGCACAGTGAATGCCCTTTCAAAGGGGATGTTTCCTATGATTCAACCAGGACTATGTACAGCATTAGAGGCCAAAGTGACTGAGGAGGAGATAAGAAAAGCTGTTTTCACAAGTGGTGCCTTGAAGGCACCAGGTCCAGATGGGGTGCAACCAATATTCTTCCAAAAACTGTGGACAATAGTAAAAGGGAACCTGTGTAAGTGGATAGAAGAAATTTTTGACAGAAAGGCTGATATAGGGGTAGTAAACCAAGCAGTGATATGCCTTATCCCTAAAATAATACCCCCACAAACACTGAAAGATTTTAGACCAATTGGGCTATGCAACTCAACCTACAAATTCATAACAAAAATTATAGTCCAGAGACTGCAAATGGTGCTACCAACTCTCATTGGAGAGGAACAGACCAATTTTGTGCCAGGCAGACAAATTGTGGATAATATCATAATAGCCCAAGAAATATTGCATTCCTTTCATATGAAGAGAGGAGGTAGGAGTTACATGGCCATCAAGGTAGATTTGGAAAAGGCCTATGACAGATTAAGGTGGAAATTCATACAGGAAACGCTTGTTGATGCAAAATTACCAGAGAAACTCATTGCCATCATCATGGAATGCATTACAAACACCAAGCTGGCAATAAGCATTAATGGGTCAACATCAGATCAGTTCACACCCAGAAGAGGAATCAGGCAGGGTGATCCCTTGGCCCCATACATTTTTGTGCTGTGCATTGAAAGATTGGCACAACAGATCAAAGGATTAGTGGGACAAGACAAATGGAAACCAGTAGTCCTAAGGAGAGGGGGACCAAAACTATCTCATCTCATGTTTGCTGATGATATGCTCCTGTTAGCTGAATCAACAAGCATCCAAGCCAACACCATCAAGAAAACACTCAATGAGTTCTGCTCAGACTCAGGACAGAAGGTAAATGCTGCTAAAACCCAAGTCCTTTTCTCAAGAAACACAACTGAAAGACAAAAGAGAAAGATAACAAGCAAACTAGGATTTGCCCACACGGACAACCTGGGAAAATACCTGGGCATGCATCTAACCCAAGGCAAAAGAGCCAAAACAAATGTGAAGGAAATCTTGACCAAGCTTGATAAAAGATTAAACAGTTGGACCGGGAGAAAACTAGCACTGGCTGGTAGAGTATGTCTAGCGAAATCAGTCCTGGCAGCACTACCTAACTTTGTAATGCAATCAACAAGGCTACAGGTGCATGAATGTGAACAAATTGATTCTAGAATCAGGAAGTTCATTTGGGGAGGTACTGAGAATGAAAAGAAAGCCCACTTAGTATCATGGAACAAGATTTGTAGGCCAAAGGATGAGGGGGGCTTGGGGTTCAAACCAACCAGATTGCAAAATTCTATATTCTTGATGAAACTTCTTTGGAGAATGCTGAAGGAGAAGAATGCACTATGGGCTAGAGTGCTGCACAGCAAATATGCTAGAGGTGAAACAACAGCTAACCTGCAGGCAAAGAGCTGTGACTCAGCACAGTGGAGAGGTATCATCTCAGTTAAGGAAATGACACTAAAAGGCACGAGACAGAAGCTAGGAAATGGAAAAGACACCCTATTCTGGCATGATAGATGGCTTGAATCGGGGGAGATACTGTAAGACATGATAAATGAAGAGAGGTGGTTGGAAACTTCAACCAAGGCAGTAGCTGATTTGGTAAGTGAAAATGGACAATGGCAGGAGAATGCATTGCAACAACTACCCCTGGATGTTCGACAAAGAATCTGGTGCACATTACCACCAGACACACATGGAGGAGGAAATGATGTGATAAGCTGGCATGGCACACCTAATGGGAAGTTCTCGATGAATTCAGCATATGATTTAATTTGCAGCAGGATTCGAGATAAGAATGACACATGGAAGGAAATATGGCAGCTGAGAGTGCCTGAAAGAGTGAAGACCCTCCTATGGCTTACAAAGCACGAAGCACTCATGACAAACTCGAGGAGAGCGAGATTGGGATTTTCAGACAGTAGTGAATGCCCAATGTGCCAAAACCAGGAAGAGACAGTGCTACACATGGCAAGAGACTGCCCATTGGTGAGTTGTATATGGCAAGTTCTAATACCTTTGAGGTGGCATCCAGATTTCTTTAGATACCAGCTCCAAGATTGGCTCAAACACTGTCTGACAGGTAATCTTGGTAATGAAACAACCCAGCAATGGCACAGTAAATTTGCAATCACACTATGGTACATCTGGAAACACAGAAACCAGAAAGTATTTGAGGACCAAACTGTGGTACATGAAGACCCAGTTAGCACAATCAAAAGGCTACTAGTTGAGAATACAACAGTGTTCCATGAGAAAAGATCAGCCAACAACCACAACAGCAACGGATGGCAAGCACCTCCAAAGGGATGGTTCAAACTGAATACTGATGGAGCAGCATGCCAGGGGTCAGGGAAAGCAGCAATTGGTGGACTCATACGGGATGAGCAGGGTGTTTGGGTGAAAGGATTCTCTAAGTTCCTAGGAGTATGCAATAATGTAGCAGCAGAGCTATGGGCAATTCGAGAAGGGCTAAAGATAGCAAAGAATCTAAACATAGAAAAACTGGTAATAGAGTGTGATGCAGAAGAGATAGTTCAGGCGTTTGAGAATGAAAGAGGAAGAGACACAAGGAACAGCTCAAATCATTTGCTTTCAGATATAGCTCAAATGATGAGTAGCAATTGGGAGGTACACATAAAGACAATACCACGACATTTGAATAAATGTGCGGATCATTTGGCAAAAAAGGCGCTCAATCAAGACCCAGAAATGAAAATTCTCCATAGTCCAGATAGGGAAATTCAATGTTTGTATTATGCTGATTTTGAAAATGTAAACTGACATGTATGTCTGATAGTTAATCAATATATCCAATTTCATTGAAAAAAAAAATATATCAGCGTGTTCTAAACGTTACAATGGTAGAAACTTGGTCTTTGCGAGAAAGTTTGTAAGGTTAGGTTCCTTAACAGCTGAACAACACTCAAGGGTTATCATTGCACCTCCAAAGAACTGAGAAACTAATCCAGCCGCCTCATGAAGGCAACAATGCAAAATTTGGAGCAGCGATAGGCGTTAATGCAGTCACGTAGAACCTTGTTGCAATTTCATAGGGGGTTTGAGAGACGAATTGCAGGCTCCCCCGTTGTTCTGAATGAACTCGTGGGGAACGCATTGAAACAAACAAAGAATCTATGACTTTTTGAGCTCGAATACTCTGAAAAAAGCAGAATATTTGATGAAAGAACAGGAGATTCTTTTGAACAGTCTATTCTAATAGAAAAGTCTTATATCTTAAAATTAATTCATTAAGTAGATGATAAAATTCATGAACGTTCTACTGAACCTTACACACTTGTTACACAACAACCCCTTGGAGGAAGAACCAACCAAGGGGGACAACGGGTAGGAGAAATGGAAGGATTTTTTTGCTGGAATGGTATGGTAGTATCTTCCATTAACATTAATCCATATTTCCTTTTCGTATCCGTTATCTGTCTTGAACGACAAGAGACTTATTCAATGGATCCCTTCTTCTTGACTTATGGGGCTCGGATCCGGTTGTTGAATGACTCTAGGTCCTAAGGCCAGAATAGGAGGGTAAGTCAATTGGATGTGAGATGTAGAAAGATTTCGGGCTTATGCTTTGAGTTTTGGAGGCTCCTTGGCGCGCGCAATACTGAAACAGATGAAAATTGTCAGAATTATCCATAGCATGCATTTAAAAAAAAAAATGAATGGAAACTCCTATAAAGCTAAAAGAAGGCAGAAAAGTGGCCCAAATATCGTCCAATACAATTGAAACTTTCAGCAAAGGCCTAGATGATATTTGCATTGTCATTTACCAGTGTCAACGTTTTACTTGAAATAATGACGTCTGATGGTGCAAATGACTAAGTAGTCTAGTGGTAGCTAAGTAGAAAGTTTTCAGTGAGATCATCGGTTCAATCTTTCGTGAGCACAAATGTTGGCATCTCATTAAGAGGCATTTAGTAATAGATATTGGGTTTCGAAAATTTCTATATGTCGTAAAAATGATGCCCAATTTCTCCAAAAGACACTTAAAAGTTAGTAAATATCAAAATAATAGCATTTCCATATCTGAAATTCTTTTCTAATCTGATGTGACAGATTCTAAATGAGTTTCAGTGATGTAGATGAGTTTCTTATTTAGCAATTTTGTTTTAAAGTTTATAAATTCTGGCATGGCTTAATCATTGACTAAAATTGATCAGTCTCTCATTGATAGTATTTGCTAATGTAACAATTAAGAAATTCTAACTTTTTAGTTTTAGAAATGAATGATTTAGAAACTAAAAAAATTAAATTTCTGAAATTAATGTGACAATTATTTAGAAACTTCAGGAGTTTGAATGTAAATACTCTAATGAAAATTCAGAAGAGATTTAGTGCTGATATTCTTGAATTTTTTTTCTTGTAAGTTGGTCATTCATTATCCACTGTTTCAAACCAAGGGGTTCCTTGATAATTGGATTTCATGGATTCTAATTCTGCACTTAATTTCTTCAAAAAAATTAATCTGCACTTAATGGAACATCTCAAGTACTTATTTAATGGTTTAGCCTGAAAGAAAAATAACATTAAAATAGACGTACCTCCAGGTGCTCCTCTTTAAATTTTACTTATATATCTTGTCTTTTGATATGTTTTTAATTTGGGTTAGTGAACTGCAATCAGTTCGAGGCCAACTTATTCCTCCAATATCAGGTGCTCTCAATTGTCTGCTTTATGCAGATTATTATACTGTCATTTTCCTTTGGCCATCTCAGAGGTTTCAAATACTTCAATTCATTTTATATTTATTTTAAATGATTTATAGCTTAAAGCTGGTGATAAATGCTTTAGATGAACAACTCACTGATTATTTTGGGCAACTTTATTTGGGTGGTCGACCAACTAAATTTCCAATTACATATCAGGTTTTAAATTAATACCCAGAAATTAATCTTCAACAACGTCATAACTATCCTTTAATTCGTAAATTTAATACAAGAATAAATGGATGATCATCCAAATCACTTTCAGTGCTGGGAAAAGTAGTTTGTCTTAATGTAACTTTATCTCATTGTCCATTAATTTCATGGCTGTTTTTAAGCTTCCACAATGGAATACTAGATGAAATTGTAGCATGGAGTCAATTCGAATCAAGGGAAAATCAACTTATTAAATTGGGTTAGCGTTATAACGTTAGAAAAATTTTCCAACGGTCAAATTTGTGGTCCTGACCTGACTTAGTGTTATAACGGTATAATTAATGCATAAAATAGTGTTATAACGTTATATAAAAGTTGTACGATCAAAATCCAACGGTCAAAATATTTGTCCTCACTCAAAAAATTAGAATACGACGAAGTATATATAAAATAATAAAAAAATAGATTGTGTATTAAAATGTTTAATAAAATATTCCGATACAAAAATAATATATCAATAAAACATAGTTTTATAATAAATAATATATATTATAAGAGCATATATATAAATACATAAAGTACTATATCAAAAATGAATGAGTGGTCCAATGGTTAAGTGTTTGGGAGGTGTTAGGCTTGATCCATGTTCGAAATTCGTTGCCTAACTGAATTTCCAGTGCATTTTTACTTTTCAGTCACAAGTTCTATGAAATCTTCTGTGGCAAATCTCTGAAAACGATTGTGTTGAAGTTTGAAATTTACTTGAGAAACACCGTATATGAAATTTGATCGGATAACTACTGTCTGCCCAAAATTTCAATAAATCAGAACTTGAATTTTTTGTCAACTAAATTTCTTAACTGAGAGGAGAGATAAATATACAAAATTATTTTACAAAATTTTCCGAAAGCGGCTGCTCCCGCCTTCACTAGATCCTCCCCTATTTGCAATCCTGAAAGTTTAATTAGATTTGGAGCAAGAATTCTTTGCAGGAGTTTCTGTTTCTTTATATATAAGGACACTTTAATCTAAATCCGACGAAACCAGATTAGTCCCATCCGAGACAGACATAAAGCGAATTTACAGGAGACGTGTCTCTAAAAGATCAAAATCAACATCTGTTTCTTTTATCATTATCGAGGTACGTAGGCCTAAATCAAGTTGATCGTCTTCGTCTGATCCAAGCAAAGCAATGCACATTCTCTGACGAGTACCTCTGAATCCGTGATTTCTATTTTTTTTTTTTTGAGAAATAGATGACTGATTTTTGCTTTCAAATTTTATTCAAAATGACATAAAATTTTTCAGTGGTCTTTGATTTTCACTAGATTTCGAATCCTGAACCTCCACTTGGAACTCGTTGCTCTTTTGCCACTAGACTAAGAGCAGTTCTCGAATTAATCCGTGATTTCTAATTGTAAACAGTAATTTTCTCGGCAACTTTGTTGTTGGTATTTTCTGAAAAAATTACAAAATATGTAAATATATTGAAAAAATTCTAAAATAATGAAAAACGAATTGAATCAGGTCGTATAATTAAGATCCAACCGAATTGTTACAATTCGGTCAGACCTCATCCCATTCCAATTATAAGCCATAATAACTCGATTGATTTATTTAATTAGATGAGACCAGAATGAGGTTCTTTGTTCAAGCTTCTCTCAGCTCACTCAACTTCTATTGTTACTTGTCACATGTCAGCAGTGTCACAGACAAGGCAAGAGAAAGATGGTTTCGCAAGCAGACTGAAATTACTTACGGAACCAACGTAAAATTTGATAAAACACATATAAGAGAAATATTATATTGAAAATCTCGATTTATCGAGACAAATTGGTATCCCAATTTAGTAGAGAGGAGTAGTTGTAAGACTAGACAAGACATTGATAATTACATATTCTTGACATTTTCAATTTACAGCTTCATGTTGTGCAATCATGTCTCTTGTTTCTCAATCTAAGGTGAGAAACTGAACGTATGATTTGGTTGACATTTTTATTTTAGTGAACTGTGCAAGAGAATATAAAATATAACCATGCCTGAAATTAAGTTCCGAACAGTGTTTGCCTAAAATATATCAATTGTTGGTGCAATTTCAAAAATAGTCAAATATAATACCAAAATTTTAATTGAATAATTGTGAGAAAACTTCGTGTAAGATTTAAGATATTAAATTTAGCGAAAGCGAGAACTTACTATCCATTTCTACGGCCACTCGTCTTCTATCACTCAAGCAAATTCAAGAAGTCGACGAAGACGGTTGAACAACACCTCAGAACGATCGCTAATGAGTTCTTCCAAGCAAATATTGGTGCTCTTTCTTTTCTTCTAAGGTCATGAATCAACCAAGAAATAATTATTTTTAATGGAGAGGATAAAGTTGAGCTAAATATAGCACATGTGCCATTAATATCGGTATTTCTTGAAGACCAAACGCTTAAATACTAGTAATAACGTATCTTGGAGAGACCCCACAATTAATAACAAATATTCTATAAAATATTTGATATCCAAATTCTCTCCCAAACCTTTCCAAAATGTGTGTATTACTATTGTAAACACACACACAAAATTTTGTATTATTTGGAGTACAAGCAGAAAGCTATCAGCAAAATAAGGCAGGAAATTCTGCCTTTCGGACTCATTATTTGTGGCCATAAATTGGCTCTTTGTGGTCGCAAGACTTGGGCTGAAATTCAACAGATTTCTTGCCAAATCTATCCTAGTCTTTTGCGACCGCAGATGAACTTTTTGCGACCGCAAATGAGCTCTTTGCGGCCGCAAGACACTTGTCGATTGGCCTATTTTGTTTGGACTCTTGATCCAATTTAATTGGATTAGCTCAAACAATATTTTCTAACTTTACATTAATACTAGCATTAGTTAAATTAATCGTAATTGGTCCAACAATAATTTTAATTAATTCACTTTAATTTTATATGTATTCGTATTCAAAATCTGAGCGGAATACGTATTATGTCATTGTACTAATTAATCACATTTATGGCATATTATATATTGCTCCTCGTAATATTAATAACAGTATTTGATATATTAATCATATAACATGTATCTAAACTTTGTTTATTGGATTTAACGTCTCAATTTCAACAATCTTCCACATGGACAAGCACTACGGGAAAAACAATCTTCTGCAACCTCCCTTTACGTCGATTATATTAAAACCGGGTGTAGAAGTGTCGGTCTCACCCTCCGAATTAATTCTCCATCGGCTTTTCTAATAATCAATGTATAAATCAAGACATTCACACCCTTTATTAGTAAATCAGGTATAGAAATTATCGGTTTAGAGCGCCAGACATCTACACTCTTTGTTTATCAACCGCCTGATGAAGAAAGATGAGGAATTCTTTTGCAGCCCCTCATTTACACTCTTTATTAGAACTTTGGTGTAGAAAACTTAGCAGTAAAAAAAATAGAAGTCAAATAAAATATTGTAAATGTTTTGAGATTATTTTGTAACCCCCTTTTGTTTTTGTTTTTTTAATGTTTAGAACTTTATTTTGGGATTATTTTGCAGAACATTTTTCAGTTCTATATATATATGTGTGTGTGTGTGTGTGTGTGTATATGAAAAATAATTAAAACACATATCAATTATAATCGTTGATTGTCATCAATTATTGTGCAATCAAACTAATTTTGCAGCAATAATTAATTAATTTGCACATGCTCTGAATCAACAACTAACGTTAATTAATAACAAAAAGATGATTTAGAACGTCACTCCGATTTTTGTTAAAAAGAGAACGTCGCTTATGTATTCATTTAATATATAGTAATCTGTAGGCATATCTTTTTTTATCTTTCTTTTCATACTTCTTAAATAATTCGATCAACCAGTTATTTCGACTTAAATCACTTTCATTCTTTACTATAGTGAGGTCAAAACTTTAAAGAAATAAAATAATGAGATTCAAAATATAACTTGCATATATTATAACTTTCTACAAATTACATAGCATAGAACAAAATCCAAAAATCAGACTCTCACATTTTCCTCAACATATCCTAAATAGGGACAACACCCATATAAGCAACATACTCGTGAAACTTCTTAGGTGGTAGCCCTTTTGTAAGTGGATCTGCAATTGTATAGTTTGTACCTGTGTTGTATCTTTAACTCATTGTTTTGGACTCTCTCTTTTACAGCGAGAACTTGATGTCTATGTACTTGGACTTAGATGAGCTTCTGCTGTTAGTTGCATAGAGTACGGTTGAATTGTTGTCACATAGTAATGTCAGTGGCTTCTCAATAGAAGAGACTACTTTCAGCCTGGTGACAAAACCTTGAGCCATACGCTATGGTTTGAGGCTTCGTAGCATGCAACAAATTCGATTATCATGACGAAAGGCACTATTAATGTATGCTTAGCACTCTTCCATGACACGATGCCGCCTACCATCATAAATGTATCCTGATGTTGATTTCATGCTATATGTGTATCCTCCGAAATCAGAGCTGGTATATCTTGTGACCTCGAGTTGTTCTGAACTCCCATATGTAAGCATAAAATTTCATGTTCTCTTTAGGTATCTTAGCACCCTCTTTGCTATCTTCGAGTGCTTCATGCCTGGATTACTTAAATATCGCCATAGTATTCCTATGATAAAGACTATGTCTGGTCTCGTGCACACTTTGGACATACATGAGACTGCCTACAATGAATGCATATGGGATGCCTTTCGTGGCATCCTTTTCTAAATTAGTTTGGAGACATTGTTTACGATTGAATTTATCTCCTTTAGCTACAAGGGCATCTCCTGCTTTACAATCTTTCATGCCATACATACTCAAAACTTTATCGATATAGTTCCT
Source organism: Eleocharis quinqueflora (assembly GCA_964058865.1). NCBI lineage: Eukaryota > Viridiplantae > Streptophyta > Magnoliopsida > Poales > Cyperaceae > Eleocharis > Eleocharis quinqueflora. The sequence continues at coordinate 90,991 of CAXKVX010002068.1, read as the reverse complement.
TTGGGATAGCTTTAGAATACCTTGGAATCTCTCCCTTAGTATTTCAATTTCCAGAACAAATGTGGCATCACCAAGATATTTCCTCTTAAAGTTACTAAATAAAAAATTCTTGATTTGATGCAACATATTTTTATTGTTATTTGCAAGTAGTATGTAATCTACATATAAGATCGAAAAAGTGAATTTACTTCCACATAACTTGAGGTATATGCATTCATCAACTAAGTTAGACTAGAAATCGTATGAGCTAACAGTGTTGTGAAATTTCAAGTACCATTGTCGAGATGTTTGCTTGAGCATATAAATAAATTTCTTGAGTCGGCAGGCCATACACTTTAGATCTTCGGTCACAAAGTTTTCTGGATGCCTCACATAGATCGTTTCATTAATGTCACCATTAAGAAATACTGCCTTTACATCCATTTGGTGGAGATCTAAACATAGTGTGCTACCAGTGCGAATATAATTCGTAAGGAATCTTTCGATGAAATCAGAGAGAAAGTTTCGTTATAATCAATGTCTTATATTTGTGTGAACCTTTTGTGACAAGACTTGTTTTGTATTTTTGAACATTGTCTTTAGAATCATGTTTAGTCTTAAATATCCATTTGCAACCAATGGTTTTCTTGTCTTCAGGCAATGAAACAATATTCCAAACGTTATTGTCGTACATGGATTTCATCTCTTAATTCATGGCATTGATCCATTTTTTAGAGTTAGGGCTTCCTTAGCTTGTTTGATATTTTCAGTGTCATTTTCAAACATTTCAATGTCAAACTCATGTTCTTGAAGATATACAAAATCTTTGAATTTTGAAGATCTTTTTTCTCTAGTGGATCGTTTGACTTGTAATGGTTCTGGCTCTATTATTTCTTGAATAATGTTTTTTTGCGGATTTACGACAAGTTCATGAACATTATTGCTAACTATGGATCTCCCATAGGCACAAGGCCATTGACATCGTCCATGATAATTGTTATTTTGTAATCGTAAAGTCAAACACGATTGCGAAAGCGTTTTATCAATTTCAGTTCAAACTTTTAGACCTTAATCACTTAACTAAAATCTTAATCAAGCAAGTATTAAAAGCAATGGAGCAATTCAAGTAATAATGTGGAAAGATAGTAAAAGAGAGAGTAAAGAGCAAGAAATCAAGAGAGCAAGAGAATACGCTATGTAACGTAGTTCGGCCTACAAAAAAAACTAGACCTACATCTATTAGACCCCTGGATCCAAAATACCTTCCAGGATCGATTCCACTAGATCACAAGTGTTTTTATAATTCTCGAATCTATCTTAGGTTTCAAACAACAAAAGAACCTATCTTAGGCTCCAAATCCTTTGCAAGGGGCTACACCACACCACACTACAAAGTCCCAATAGTTAAATTGACAACACAATCAAAGACAAGGATGAACTACTTGACAACACAATGTAGTTCACCAAACTAAAGCAAATAGTTGGTCAGCTACTAGTCGTCAATTGGAAGGTTTTCGCATGTAGCATCATCGGATATGCGAGAAAAGTGGTGGGCTACGAGGTTTTCTTATCGTGAATCTTCAAGTCGAATTCTTGTAGCAAGAGAATCCAACAAATGAGACGGGATTTTGCATCTTTCTTTGTGAGGAGATAACGAACCGCCGCATGGTCCGTGTAGACTATCACCTTAGAACCCACCAAATAGGATCTAAACTTGTTGATGGCAAAAACGACAACAAGTAGTTCCTTCTCGGGTGTGGTGTAGTTTACTTGGGCTTCATGTAACACTTTACTCGCGTAATAAATTGCATACGGCTTCTTGTCGGCTCGTTGCCCCAACACGGCTTCGACATCATAGTCGCTTGCATCACAATAATCTCGAAGGATTCGCTCCAATTTGATGGTTGTAGGATTGGTGCTGAAATCAACGCCTGCTTCAACTTATTGAAAGCGTCTAGACAGTCGTCATTGGAGTCAAATGGGGCATCCTTAAGTAACAAGTTAGTCAAGGGTTTGGCAATTTTTGAGAAGTCCTTGATAAACCTTTTATAAAATTTGGCATGCCCCAAAATACTTCTAACACCTTTGACGTTCATTGGTGGAGGTAACTTTTCAATTACCTCAATTTTTGCACGATCTACTTCTAAAAACCTAGATGAAACTACATGGCCTAATACCACACCCTTTTGTACCATAAAATGACACTTTTCTCAATTTAAGACAAGGTCTACTTCCTCACATCGTTGTAGGACTTTAGATAGGTTGGTCAAACAGTCATCAAAAGTGATACCATATACCGAGAAATCATCCATGAAACCTTCATGGATTTTTCAATAAGGTCATAAAATATACCCATCATAGCCCTTTGGAAAGTAGCAGGTGCATTGCACAAAACAAAGGGCATCCTACGATATGCGAAAGTACCATATGGACAAGTGAAAGTGTTCTTTTCTTGGTCATCAGGGTGTATTGGTATTTGGTACAAACCGCTATAACCATCAAGATAACAAAAGAACGAGTGTTTGTCTAACCTTTCAAGCAATTGGTCGATGAATGGGAGAGGAAAGTGATCATTGCGCGTACCTGAGTTGAGCTTGCGATAGTCAATGCACATGCGTCATCATGTCACTTACCTTGTTGCAATTGGTTCACCATCTTCTCCTTGTATCACGGTTGTGCCCCCTTTCTTCGGCACCACATGAATCAGACTCACCCACTTGCTATCGGAGATAAGGTAGATAATCCAGGCATCAAGTAGCTTGTGGATCTCCTTAAGCACGACTTCGCTCAAGTTTGGGTTCAACCTTCATTGGCCTTCAATTGTTAGTTTGTGTCCTTCCTCAATCAAGATTCAGTGCATGCAAATAGAGGGATTGATGCTATTGAGATCGTCAATTGTGTAACCAATGGCCCCTCGATGCATCCTCGACACTTGTAGAAGTTGGTTGGTTTGGGATTGGTTAAGGGATGCAATGATGACAACGGGTAGAGGTGGCAAATCGGGCGGGTTTGGGTCGGGTCGGGTTAGTTTGACATTTTCAACATTCTGGTTGCGGGTTGGGTCGGGTCGGGTCTGCGAGATCGGGTCTCGGGTCGGGCAACATCGATGTTTTTCAGGTATTAAGTCAGGTCGGGTCTCGAGTCGGGCAACATCGATGTTTTTCGGGTACTAAGTCGGGTTGGGTCTCGGGTCAGGCAGCATCAACACTTTTTGATTGTTGGGTCGGGTCGAGCGAAATCGGGTCGGGTAGCATCGATGTTTTTGTTGTGTCGGGTCGGTTTGCATCAGGTCGGGTTCTAGGTTGGTTTGCATCGGTTCGGGTTTCAAATTGGACTATCGACCTTTTGGTTAGGTATCGACATATCGTCAGTATTTTTCGGATGTTGGATCGGATTAGATGAGATGAGGTATGGATTCCGATCAAATCAGATATTCCCGACATTAGCATTTTGTTAAAGATGACAGTCAGTTCTGACGAGTCCATTCAGTTTGGCATAAAAATATTGTCGGGTCATAAGGTCGATTGAAAACAAATAAATGATCTAAATATTAACAAATTTGATACCATGCATAATATTAAGAGAGCAGTTGAGGCTGAATGAAGCAAATTAATGATTTTCTCAGAATATGGTACGAAATAAATTCTCAAACTTCAGTGCCCCATTTTATTATAAAAGAACCATGTCGGATTGTCAAGTCCCTCTGACAGGATAATTCAATACGAACAAAAAAAGGCCGGATTACGAGTAGAAAGTTTTTTAGAGAGAAGTTTGGTTTAGTCTCAAGAACCATCTGAATGTCTAATTAGTTTCAAAATATAAAACTCAATTTTTTTTTTCTAATGTGAGTTTTACTGACTCTTGTATTTCGTATGCGTACTCTTGTAATATTACAATCTCAAAAATAATATTATCGATATTTCAATGTTTTAATCTCTTTAACTTATTTAATTTCAAATTATTATAACACAATAGAAAATATGTCGAATCGGGTTAGGGATCGTGTCATGTCGGGTTAGGTCAGGTCAGGTTTCGGATGGTTAGACGTCACTTCGGATCAAGTTACGTGTCGTCTTAGGTCGAGTCGGGTCGGGTTTCGGGTCATCGAGTGTCACCTCGAATCGAGTTATGGATCGTCTCTGGTCGGGTCGGGTCGAGTTTCGGGTCATCCGGTGTTGCCTCGAATCGGGTTATGGATCGTCTCAGGTCGGGTTTCGGGTCATCATGTGTTGCCTCGAATCGGGTTATGGATCGTCTCAGGTCGGGTAGGGTCGGGTTTCAAGTCATCAGGTGTCGCCTCGAATCGAATTATGGATCATCTCAGGTCGGGTCGGGTCGAATTTCGGGTCATGAGGTGTCACCTCAAATCGAATTATGGATCGTCTCGGGTTGGGTTGGGTCGAATTTCGGGTCATGAGGTGTCACCTCGAATCGGATTATGGATCGTCTCGGGTCGGGTCGGGTCGAGATCGGGTTAGTTTGACTTCAATAAAAAATGGGTCAGGTCAGGTTTGGGTCGGGTCGGGTTCTGCCACCTCTAATAATGAGGTATGCTTGATTTGGGCCAAGATATTCGTAGAGCAATAAAGAGGGTAAGGGTTGTTCTACTTTGGGTACATCAGCTGAGGTCTCGACAAAATCTGGAACTGATTTGGAGGTCGAGACATGGAAAATTGGGTTCTGGATTGGGTTAGGAGGTCTGGTTACAGCCGTAAAGGTCGAGTGTGGTGTCAGGTCAGAGAAGGGGTCCTCGGGAAACCTTGACTGTGATCGTAATGGAGGATCATTACGGTTGTAGTGGGTATTGTAAAAAGATAAGGTTTCTGGATAAGTACCTGGCATGCTTGCTTGCGGTCGTAGCCAAGGTGGACTACGATCGTAATGGGTCTGGTACAGGCTCAGCTCTGACAAGCCTGACAAATCTTCTGATGTCGAAGACTACGACCATAATGGGTAAGGGTTACGATCGTAGTGAAGGTGCTTAGATCCCATGTATGTTTCCAGGTTCTCGAGTTTCGTTGATTGCGACCGTAAATGGATGATCATTACGATCGTAATGGGCCTCGGCAGAGACCTTCTGTTCTTGCTTTTTGCACACGTTTTACATCCAGATTTCAGCAGAACCCTTGCTGATGTGCTTGTTGAGTTTCTCATCTAACAACCTATCCAAAATTCCAACACAAAACCTTTTGATCGTTAGATGGGTATTTTAGGGACTTTTTAACATCAAAAGTCAATTTTTTTCCTCAATGTTCATGGTTATGATTCCATCATGGATATAGATTACGACTTTTACCGTATTGAGGAAGGGCCTACCCAACAACAAAGGTGTATGAGTGTCCTCCTCCATGTCTACCACGACAAAATTAATTGGTACAAAGAATTTATCAATTTGGATTGGTAAGTTCTCAACAACCCTTATGGGTAATTTGACCGATTGGTCCGCTAATTATAATGAAATCCTAGTTGGCTTAAGTTCCCCAATATCTAATCTATCATACACCAATTTTGGCATTAAACTCACACTTGCTCCAATGTCACAAAGTGCACGTTTAAATTGGACATTTCTTATGGAGCAAGGGATAGAAAATTTATCAGGATCATCCAAGTTTTTGGGCAATTCATTCATAATCAAGGCACTACCATTTGCATCAAGTGCAACCATTTGGACTTCTTCAAGTCTACGCCTATTTGACAAAATATCTTTGAAAAATTTGGTGTAGACAGGCATTTGGGTCATTACCTCGATCAATGGTATATTAACATGCAATTGCTTCAACAATTCAATAAATTTACTAATGCAAATAGAATACGTTGAGGAAAAGATGCGTACCTATGCGAAGGTATGTACCTTGGTACCTCCGTACTTACCTTTGGTGGCTCGCTTGAAGTTGGAGTTTCCTTTGAGGCTTGATCCTCGTATGTGGAGATGTGCTCATCTTCGTCCTTCTCACCTTGTTGTACAACTTGGACATCATCTGATATGGGTGGATCTTCATATTGCTTACCACTTCGAAGAGAATGCTTGATTGCTTTGACATCTTTTGAATTGCTTTCGGGTTTTGGGGAAAATGCACTCGATTGGCGTGTAAAATAGGTGACTTGTTGTGCAACTTAAGTTTCAAGCATTTCATTTTGGGTTGCTAACAAATCTACCTTTTTACTCAATTCATCAAACTTTTGGTTTTGGCTATTCATAAAGGTTTCCAACATCATTTCAAGATTGGACTTTGGTTGTTGGTTGCCATACCCTTGGTTATCATAACCTTGATTTGGTGCATTAAAATTTTTGTTTTGGTTACCTTGAGCATTTTGGTCATTTTGCCTCCACGAGAAGTTTGGATGGTTTCTCCAACCCGGGTTGTAGGTGTTGGAGTAAGAATTGCTATTTGATCTAAAATTACCTTAGTTTATTGCATTCACATCTTCAAACACAACATCATTACTAACTCCACAATTAATAGCAAGGTGATCCGTACCATTACAAATAGAACAAGGAGGAGGAGAAGAATTTACTGCACTTACGCTTAGAAGATCTATCTTTCGGTTCAAAGCGGCAATTGCATCGGCTAAATTCGGACTCGCCTTCAACTCGCTCACACCCCTTTGCAAGATCACCGGAGTCTCTCTTAGATTGTGTCATTGGCTTTGGTTGAGAGCCATGTCATCAATCAACTTGTAGCCATCGGCCGCCCTTTGTTCATGAGACTATCACCGACGGCGGCATCAGCATACACTTGTCTTGTGGTAAGAGACTGTTGTAGAAAATTTGAAGCAAGGTCTACCCTTCAATCTCATGATATGTGCAACACCTTTGGAGTTCTTGGAATCTCTCCCAAGCCTCGCTCATTGTCTCCTCCGCCTTTTTCCAAAAATTGTGAATTTGGTGGCGCAAGGAGTTGGTCTTAGAAGGTAAAAGAACTTGCTAAGGACACATTTGCGACCTTAGACCAAGTATTCATATTTTCGGGACATTGACCTCGAATCCAACTTTCTGCCTTATCTGCAAAAGAGAATGTAAAGGCCATAACTTTTAAATCATCGGGTGAAACAATTTGTACCTTTATTGTGCTGCAGATCTCCTTAAAATGTTGGCGAGATGTTGTGTGACGTCCTCATGTGGTAGACCATGAAATATGTTACGTTGCACCATGTTCACCCATGCGGGAGGAATTTGGTACTCCTCCACATTGATGATTGGAGCGATGTACCCAAGTCTAATTTCATCGGCCTTTGGTGCGGTGAATTCCCTCAAGGGACGATATGCGTCTATGGCTTCATCGGCTTCACGATTAAGAGCGACTACTCTCAATCGTTGCACCTCGGCGGCCATTTGATTATGCTTCCTTTCAAGATATGCTATGTGCATAGACTCATCAAGATTAGACATCTCTAACCGACGTGGACTCAAGTGCAAAATTGGCCTCTTTGGAGGGCGATTCTTCATTCTCTCGTAGAAGAGGTGGGTTGACCCTTGTCGAGAGAATCACTCAACCAAACTTGTTTCGTTGTTGATGATTCCCCTTCCAATTTTCAACCTACAACATACGAGAAAAAGACGCTAGAAAATGTTAAAACTGAAACTTAAATTAAAAGTACTAAAATCTGAAACTAAATACACCATTATCCCCGACAACGACGCTAACAACTTGATGTAGTTTTAATTGACCATAGTTGCTAAATCGAGGTTGCAAATATACAACTGTCTATTGTAGTACTTAGGATATCGATCCAACAGAGACAATTCGCAATTAGTGTTCAAATTCTAATAAGTCTAAACTAAGTAAGAGAGTAAAAATAAGATTTTGTGTTTTGTTTGAAAGTAAAAGTGTTGATGTTTGGTGTTTCTACAAATTTAGACTACGTAAATCAATTAAAAACTTTAAAGATTAAGATGAGAGACTTAGGGTTCTTAGGGGTTCCTATCCACTTGTTGAAATCTACTTGGTTGATTAAGGTTTGTTTTTATATTACGAAGGCGCAATTAACAAATTTGATACTAAGGAATATTTCTATGTTAATATCATATCTAAACTAGAACAAATTCATCTTTCGATACTTCGTCATCCTAGTCTAAATTCATTAAGATCTAATTGCATTAATCCACCTACACAATTGCAATTCACCTCTCGGACTTGGTACAATTATTCAATTTAATTAAGTTAAGCCTATAGACAACAATCGTCATGTTTCGGTACTTAGATTATCATCTACCTTGTTACTTGTGGTCCGAATCTAACAATTCTATTTCTTAATTTCAATTATTAAATCCTAAGTATGCAATTTGATCAAGATCACAATAAGAATTAAAATAAGCACAAGCCATATAACAAAAACAATCAAGATATCATATATAACCATGTAAGATACAATCAAGTTTCAAGTTCTCCCTAAGAAATCTAATGGAGAATTAGCCAACATGGCCATGAATACAACAGTAAAACTAAAAAGAAAATAGAAGAGAAATAGGAAGAGTAATTCAAAGGAGGAGAAGGTGGTGATGATGTCTCCAATGGCTTGCTTGCTTGCTTGTTTCTTCTTCTTCTTCTCCAAGATCTCTCTATCTCTCTCAAGTGAATAATGGAAGACCTACTCTAAAAATGCATGATCTCTCTTAGATATGAACCCCCTATATATAAGAAACTCAAACCCCCGAAACAACCCCTCAGAATCTGCCAAAATAGAAGCTGAACTGCTCTGCGGCCTTAGACTACGACCATAATGATCATGGGCTATGGTCGTAGTGAGTGCTGGGAACCGTCAGAACATGGGTGTGGAGGCAATTTTGGGAACTATCGGTCCTGATTAAGGTCGTAGTCAAGGGTGACTACGGTCGTAACAAGGTCTTTTGGTTTGAAATAAGGCTAAGTCCTGAAAGTAAAGGTCTCGGGATAGGATGACTACGACCGTAATGGATATGGCTACGGTCGTAGTAGGGTACTCTGAGCAGGTTTTGGCTAAGTCCTGAAGAATCACCTCTCTGGATGTAGGGACTACGATCGTAGTCAAGGAGACTACGACCATAGTGGCTGTGCAAGGTCTGTGGATCCAGTATTGGGGACTTGATTACGATCGTAATCAGTCATGTAACTCCTCAGGTTGTCTGATCACGCTCCAAGTGTCCAGAAATAGCTTTTTGTTCTTCCATTACCTATTTTCTGCATTGTAAACCAATTCTAGAGCAGTAACTTGAACTTGAGATTAAAATTTGGTTATTTGGACCTAAATTTACCGAACTATGGCTTAAATTACACAAAATATCCTATAATTTTGGTACACAAATTTGTCTTATCATGCTCCATGGAGCACTCTAGCCCATAACTCTTTATATATATGTATATATATGTAGAACTGGGCTATGGTGCTTGATCAAGCACCAAGGGATCGGTGCTTGATCATCAAATCACACAAACGGGCGGTTAAAATTTCGATTTATCATGCTCAATAATTTCTTTATATCAAAATCTTGTGGGATACAAAAATTTTCTATTTTTAGAATTTTGTAAGTAATTGTTTTGTATTTTTGAAAATGACTAAAAAATAGTAATAAAAATAAACAATGCTTATACATAAAATTGATCACTTTAAAAAATCCAAAATAAATACTTACAAGATTCAAAAAATAGAAATTTTGGTACCCCACAAGATTTTGATACAAAGAATTACCGAGCATGATTAATCGAAATTTTAATCGTCCATTTGTGAGATTTGATGATCAAGCACCGACTCCTTGGTGCTTGATCAAGCACCATAGCCCAGTTCTATATATGTATATGTGTGTGTGTATATATATATATATGAAATATAGATTTTATTTTTATATATATGTAACTAATAGAAACTTTAATTAGAAGAAACTAATTTTTAATAGCTAACTATACATATTTTAAACCCATTTTAAAATTTATTTACATAATCTTTATTTAGTATTTACTAAAAATCTTTTAGAAAATCACTAAATATTGTTATACTAAATTTATTCTTAATAGGAATCCTTTTAAAATGTAGAACATTTATCTTTCTTTCATTAGCCTTATATACTAATTTTAGATAATAGTTAAATTTTATAATAAATTAAGATAAATATAGTATTACTTTGGTAACTATATTAATTATAAGTATATAACCTAAATTATAATTAATTATAGCTACTTTTAAAATTCAGATTTGACAGTAAATTTGATTTTACAAATCAGGGCACAATTAAAAATAACCAAATCTGAAAATTCTGAAAAATAGCACAATTTCCATGCTTTGCGTCCGCAAAGAGGTTCATGTCAATTCAGATTGTTGTGTGCCATGTATCACTGAGTCTTTCGGGCACAATAAATAATTTTGTGGCCGCAAACATCTTTGTTAGTTCAATTTTAGTTTGCAGCCCGCAAAACAACACAATTCATAACCTTGCTGTCACAAAAATAAGCCTTGTGCCCGCAAGGCACCTATTAGTTCAGTTTTCAAAACCTCACATTTCAGTTTGAGTTCCTTGCGACCGCAAAAGTTTGGCCTAGCAATCACAAAGATAAACCTATCGATTATGTTTAGAACTTGCCAAATCTGTTTTAATGCCTTAAGACCACAAAGATTAGCCTTGCGACTGCAAATGAGTACTTGTAAATTCAAGTTTGGTTCTAAACAACTTGCTTTCGGCTGCAGGGCCATATTTTGCGGCCACAAATTGTCCTGAAATTCCTCTATTTTGAATTTTGAGTCCAAAGTTGTTGCATATTTTCATAAACATCAACTTTATTTGCATAATTAATTGTTTTAAACATTAGCAAATCAAAATCTTGAATAATATTTATTTAATATCGCATAAAGATGAGGAATTTGATAAATTGAAGATTTTAATTCTAGAATATCTAAATAATAAAAAAACAAATACAAAATATAATAAGATATTAAAATTATCGAAAGCGAGAACTTACTATCCATCTCTACGGCCTTTCGTCTTTTGTCACTCAAGCAAATCCAAGAAGTTGATGAAGACGGTTGAACAACACCTCGGAATGATCGCTAACGAGTCATTCCAAGCAAACATCGGTGCTATTTCTTTTATTCTAAGGTCAAGAATCAACCAAGAAGTAATTATCTTTAATGGAGAGGATAAAGCAGAGCTAAGCACAACACATGTGTCCTTAACACATCGATATTGGAGACCCAACGCTTAAATACTTATGTTAACGTATCTTGGAGAGATCTTGCAATTAATAACAAATATTCTATAAAATATTTGATATCCAATTCACTCCAAAACCTTTCCAAATTGGGCTGCAAAATAAGACAGAAAATTTGGTATTATTTGGAGCACAAGTCAGAAAGATATCAGCAAAATAAAATAGAAATTTCTGCCTTTTAGACTCATTGTTTGTAGTCGCAAAAGGGCTCTTCTGACCGCAATTGACTTGGCAGAAATTCAACAGATTTTTTGCCAAATCTATCATTGTCTTTTGCGGCCTCAAATGGGCTTTTTGCGGTCACAAGACACTTGCTGATTGGCATGTTTTGTTTGGGCTTGATCGCTCAAACAATATTTTCAACTCTACATTAATACTAGCATTACTTAAATTAATCATAATTGGTTCATCAATAATTATAATTAATTACTTTAATTTTATATGTATTCGTATCCAAAGTCTTAACGAAATACGTATTATATTATTATTTTAATTAATCACATTTATGACATATCATATATTACTTTTCGTAATATTAATGATAATATTTAATATATTAATTATATAATATGTTGTCTAAACTTTATTTATTAGAGTTACGTCTCAATTTCAACAGCAAAAGCTGTTCTCATTGCTAATTTTGAAAGTATAACCGAACTGTTACAATTCGTTTGGGTTGCAGCCTAACCGAGTTGTGACGATTCAATTCGATTTTAGGACATGATCAAATTATTTCAATTCGTTTCTTATTTTTTAAATTTTCAAGGTTTGTTTCATTTTTATACATCTGTAGAATTTTTAATATTTTTCGAGCACAAAATATGGTAAAGTTGAACAGTAGTTTATTGTGGAAACGAACTTGGGAAATTGACTAACCAACTGTCCGCTAAATTTAATTGTCGCTACTCGCTACAAATATGAGCAAACAGTACGAATTACAAGAAAGTTTTGCTTTGCTATCCTTTATTTGAATATTTTTTATTTAAAATAATTTATATCTGAAGCTCTGATCTCATTAGCCGCAATTATTTGTTACTGTACGCTGAAACTATTCAACGACAGAGACGAGTCTCGCTGCGCACTGTTACGCACTGTCATTGAATCATAAAATACAAGGTTTTAATATAGCGTGGGTTTGAAATGTCAAAAAAATCGTTTTAAATTTTAATTACGAATCATAATCAATCGTAATCGTATAATGTGAGAAAAGTAATATTTTTGCATCATTAGTGTAAATTTTATCTACATTTGTTTGGTTTAAAGTGAAAAAAAATAAAAGAAAATATATCTAAGTTGTTGGATTTCATCACGGTACAAGTACAAGTAGCACCATCTTGAATTAATGAGAAATTTTCATATAGGGCCAAGGCCCAAGCAATTTCAACAGATAGGATCAGAGGCATCCTAAAAATTGCACAGAGGGTTAAGAATGCAACTATTAGTTGCGGCCCTAAATAGATTCCATTTTTTTGTTGAATTCAAGGCAGTTTACAGGTGCTTTTTCAGATGTGGGCCCTACATGATAGAGACGCAAGTAATAGTTGCGTCTCTATCATGTTGTACATTTTTTTATTTTTTTGTATTTATACACATTTTAATAATTACTGTTAAAATAGTACTTTCATATTAAGTAATTACTAAAATACTATTATAAATTATATTAGTATTAAAAATAGTATTTTTATATTAGTAAGTTTATATTTACTATTTTATACTAGTATTTTAGGGTTTAGAGTTATTTTAGTATTACAAAATACTATTTATATATTAATATGTTTATAATTACTACTATTAAATAGTATTACAAATTATGACAGTAATAATTATCTTAAAATTATTTTTATATAGAAGTAATAATATATTTAATATATTTAATATATGAAATATATTTATTATAAATGATCTATTAAATAAAGTTACTATAAATGATCTATTAATTAAAGTTATTATAAATACAAGTAATAATTTATGCAATATAGTTATTATTAATAGAAGTAATAATATATTAAAGTGTTTTTTATTAAAAAAATTCAAAAACTTACAACCTATTAATATTAGAGATGTTATAAACTTTACAAGAAATACAAATGGTCCAGTGGCAAGAGGGGTTTGGTTGGAGGCGCTGGGTTGAGTGAGGGCATGGGTTCGAACCTCCCTGCTGGCCATTTTTTCCAATTAAACTAGGGGCGCATGTAATAGTCGCGCCCCTGAGGTACACAGTTGTGACTCTCGCATCCAGAGAGCACTTTTGAGTTAAGTTCTTAGGGGCGCAAGTAATAGTTGCGCCTCTGTATTGTGCTGCCATAAAAACTCATCCCTTCTCTTTATTTCTTCTTTCTTCCCCAAACTCGCCTCTAATTCTATTTTTCTCTCAATTTCGCCCCCTCTACTCCGTACCTCTACATCTCCATCTCATTCATTGATTTTGCCCAAATTTTCTCTCCCTCTCCTCTCCTTGCTCTCCATAGGTGTTTCATTGATCTCCTTCTTCTCTCCTTGATCTCCATCATCATTTCAAGGTAATTTTAGGTTTTTTTTGAAAAATTGTGTCATGGTAGTTGCATGGCTAATAATTGTTTTTTGTAGTATTTGTTGATTATAATTGATTGTGGTAGATTATTGATGGTTAATTTAGATTATTGGTGATATTGTGAAAAATTGAGATTATTGTTAGTTATTGTTGATTATTTGTTGATTATAATTGATTGTGGTAAATTATTGGTGATATTGTGAAAAATTAAGATTATTTTTTTTTATTGTTGATTATTTGTTGAATATTTGTTGATTATTGCCAATATTTGAGTTTATTGTTGGTTATTGTTGATTATTGCCAATATTTGAGATTATTTGTTGAACAAGATTGGTTATTATTGTTTGTACCAATTTGATATAAAATTGGTATCGTACCAAATTTGAGGAATAAATTACTTATTTATTGAATATATGTTAACATATGGGTTAATATAGTGATGGCAAGAGACGCGGGTAGAGGTGGTAGAGGCCGAGGCCGAGTCGAAACGGGGGGTCGCGGTGAAGGCGATTTGTCGCCTCCACGTGAGATTTCGTACGTTGGGTCTCTTCTACAAGCTCTGAATCCAACACATGCATCCAACCGTGCTTATGACGAGGTAAATAGCTATCTTATTATTTTTTTCAATTGTGCAATTTTAATTTCATTTAAGAAATAACACATTTTTATCAAATGTAGCCAACGTTCGTCATGGAGACAAAGGTCGGGTCTATGTCGTTCACGTACGACGACCGAATTGCCCCAATTCTTGAGCGATTCAATCTCAATCATCTCGCTCAATTGGGCAACATCAAGGTAGACCGTGGCCTCGTTAATTATTTTTTAAAATCATTTATAATAAATATATTATCACTTGTATTTATAATAATTATTTTTAATATATTATCACTTCTATTTATAATAATTATATTTAATATATTATCACATCTATTTATAATAAATATGTTTAGTGCATTTAAAAAATACTATTTTAATAGTAATTATTAAAATGTGTATAAATACAAAAAAAAAAAAAATGTACAGCATGATAGGGGCGCAACTATTACTTACGCCCCATCATGTAGGGCCCACATCTGAAAAAACACCTGTAAACTGTCTTGAATTCAGCAAAAAAATGGAATCTATTTAGGGGTGCAACTAATAGTTGCGCCCTTAGCTCTCTGTGCAATTTTAGGGTGCCTCTGATCATATCTGTTGAAATTGTTTGGGCCTTGGCTCTATATGAAAATTTTCCTGAATTAAGTCTTTTTTGTGCCAACTCCTCTCCACTCTTAACAACAATGGATATGTTCTTTATTGCCAAAAAAAGTGAACATTTTTATTTTTCATGTTAGTTTATAGTTTATACTGAACTTTTAGAAGCGTGAATGTACATTTAATGCGTAATATCATATAAAATAACGGAATTTTGCTGGATAATTAGATGCAATGTATTAAAAATAAAGAGCGAGGTTATGATACTTTACAAAGCACCACTTATGATGGCCGATTCAAACCGTTGAGCGTGTTCTCCATATTAAAATCTTTTCATAAACAATTTTTTTGAATATTTTTATTATTTTTTAAAGGGGTAAAAATTTGATTAATTTGATTATTTCTTGACCATCCGATATGATGATTTTTCATCTCTCTTAAAAATAGTATAATAAATTATGAAAAAATATAAAATTTAGTCTCCAACGAGATTTTAATATGAAGATCACGTTCAACGATTTGAATCGAGTTTTTTCACTGAAATTAAAAATACGAAGACAAAGTACCGCACAAATAATACTTGTAAAGTACCATAGCAGCGCTTATAAATAAATATAAGTTACAAATACTAATCACTGCTTCGAAGCATGTTCAGTTGTAAAATTTAGTTTTATCAGCTTTTTTATCACTTAATAAGTTATAAATTATAGCTGAAATTTGAATTGTCCAAATCAACATTCTTCGTTACAAGATTATGTACTTTGCAAAGCACGTATTTAGTGATTTTGAGCAGTTGCTTTCAAAATTATTTTTATTGCAAAGAATTCAAAATCTAATGATTCAAAATTACAAAGCGCGAGTTTTGTAATTTTTAGCCGTTGAATTTCTTGTCAAAATTATTTTCATTATAAAGGATCCAAAATCACAAATAAGTATTTTTCAAAGTACAATAATCTTGCTCTATCCAATATTATATATGTAAAAACTTTATTGAAGTACTTAATCTTATTTAAATCGTTCAAAATTTATTATCTTGTTAAAAGTGTTATGATCAGATCCTCTTTAAAATGTTGCCTAAGAAAAAGTTAAAATATAAAGCGGCAAGATTTTGAATTTTCTAAATAGTGGGTAAGAATTTGAGCTTTTTGAGTCGCCAATAACCATTTAATTCTTTGATTCCCTGGGAACAATGGACAAAGAGAAATAAATAAAAAAGATACCTCTGGGCTCTGGCTCAGAGCACACTTTGAGGGACCGCTCTGCATCTGAGTTACTATCACCTCCAAATCAGAGACAAATAATTCCACTTTTACCATATCCCTCTGCACTTTGGGATTTGTGCTATTCATGATATTTTGTCAACATTCTCTTCCTCAAGATACCACTGGTATCACTTCTTTTATTATTATTTTGTTTTCATCAATAACGTACAAATATATATACTCCACTACCAGATAGTATTACTAGACTAGATGCTGATGAATAATGGTTCAAGTTCCATGTATTCCAAAATATAAATGCTAAAGGTTGAAAACTAAAACCAATAATGCAAAAAATTGAGCCAGAACCAACCGGGATAGAAACATGGTACAGTGGTACCAGGCGTGAATGATGTGGTACCAAACCATGTCCCTTCATGTTGGTGTTGAGGTAAATGCCAAACCAAGACCTACATATAGATCTGAACTTTGGAGGTGCAAACTGCAAAGTTTACAACCTACTTCAATCATTAACTTCAAACTCTCAACATGTGATGCTAGCGTTCTTTTTTGAAAAATGCTCAGCTTTAAACGATATTATGTCATTTTTGCTCTAATAAAGCCAGATGGTCCCTAAATTTTTCTGTTTCCCAAATTAACTACTTTGTTCTTTTTGCATCGAAAGAAAACACAAGAAATACTAATTTTTCGTATCCCTTTCTCTATATATAATATAATAAACTGCCTGAAAATAAACCAAAAACTAAATTGACATTTGTTTGTCAATAAATTGTACTTTGAACATTTTGACTTTGTCAATGCTTAGTGCCACTGTAATGCACAATAATGACAACTAAGAGATCACTAAATTAAATCTCTAACAAGACAGTTGTGACTTTATATTGTCAGACTTTGAACCTTGCCATTTAAACAAAATGGAGATAGAATGGAAGAGATCAAAATTACACAATAAAAAATTAGACTACCTTTTATACTCTTTTTTTTTGTGACAAAATTTTTTCCTCTGTACAGAGGGAATCTGACTAGGATTCCAAAAAGTTTAACTAACCCTCACCAAATGGTACGGAAAGAACAGCCAGTTTCAATACTAAATTGCTCCCTCTCCCCTTTCTTTTCCCATCTCTCATTGACTTCTCTGCACCAAATTAACAACAAAGAACAAACCTCTCCTCTCTCAAAAAAGATCTCTCTACCTTTCTTAGATTCCAAACAACAATAATGGCATACTACAGCAATCTTTACTCCAAGGAGTTCACAAATCAAGAACCAGAAATGCTCAGGACAATTGGGACTGGAATTGGGGATGGTGAAAAGTTGAAGGCAGAGCTGATGAGTCACCCATTGTTCGAACAGTTGCTCGCCGCACATGTGGCATGCATGAGAGTCGCTACGCCAGTCGACCAACTGGCAACGCTTGATGCCCAGCTGGCAGAATCACCGCGTGTTGTAGCTAAGTACTCTAATGTTGCCTCGGCCGGAGCGGTGAGAAGCGACGGCAAGGAGCTTGATCATTTCATGGTAATTTAATTGCAGTGCACCTTTTATGTTGATTTACTGCTCAATTGTGTAAAGAGCCAATTGACATTTTACCTTCTATTGTGATGAACTTAAAAGTATGATTGGAATCAGAACCGTAATTCAGCTTAACAAATATACTGACAAACCAACAAGAAAAGTTCAGCTGACAAATTTTGAGTAATTATTTCTGTCGAGTCATTAAATCAAAGTAGAATAAAATATTCATGTTCTGCAGGACTAATGTTTTCTAAATGATAATGTAATGTTTAATTAGATATGAAATTTACTAAGTATACTGGTTAATAAATCTAGACCGTTTTTATTGATCTACCAGGCACATTATGTATTATTACTCAATTCCTTCAAGGAGCAACTTCAACAGCATGTCAGAGTTCATGCAATGGAAGCTGTCATGGCTTGCTGGGAAATTGAACAGTCTCTTCAGACCTTAACTGGTGCTTATAATTTCTCTTTTCTGATTTAAAATGTACAACTCTCAGCAACTTTTTCTTTCAGACTTTGGTTATATTCCTCTCTTGGTATCACACTTTTAGGTGCTACTCCAGAAGAAAGCACAGGTGCTACTATGTCTGACAATGAAGATGACAACACAGATGAAAATGGAGATCTTGATCCGAATTTTACCGATCAAGGTCCAGACGGGTTTGAAATGGGATTCGGTCCATTAGTACCTTCTGAGGCTGAGAGATCATTAATTGAACGCGTCAGACTGGAGCTAAAAAATGAGTTAAAAGAGGTTTGTTTCTAATTAGGCTTTATTGTTTGGTAACCTATCCAAGAAAGTGATACTTGGAGTACTCCTTTAGTTTATTGCTTGATTCCTTTTATCTTGTCATTTTCAGTACATACTAATCGGGGACCTCACTGGTATGTACTGTTTCAGCAGTTTTACTGTACCTAGAATATAAGATGGTCTGGCACTTGTGTGAAAACATTAGTGTTGGTTGCAATATTCTAGCTGACACTGGCAGGCATGCTGTCAAGTTACAAATTGGGCACAGGCACTATTCACATCTCCAAGCTCAACTATCTCTTATCTGCTTGTCTGTAAACACTAACTTCAGTTTATAAATATTACTATTGCAAAATGGTCCATCAGGGTTTTAAGACGAAAATTAA
This sequence comes from Eleocharis quinqueflora, assembly GCA_964058865.1. Classification (NCBI taxonomy): domain Eukaryota; kingdom Viridiplantae; phylum Streptophyta; class Magnoliopsida; order Poales; family Cyperaceae; genus Eleocharis; species Eleocharis quinqueflora. The sequence continues at coordinate 72,233 of CAXKVX010002068.1, read as the reverse complement.
TGACATTAGAGAAGAGATACTTAGAAAGAGAAGAGCTGGAAAGCTACCAGGCGATACATCTTCTCTTTTGAAAGCTTGGTGGCAATCTCACTCCAAATGGCCTTATCCTACAGTTTAGTAATTTTTCTTCACTCACTCTCTCTCTATTATCAGGTCTACAGTACATATTACTGCGCCTTGGTAACTTAAATTTGTTTCAACAGGAAGAAGATAAGGCACGGTTGGTTCAGGAAACAGGGTTACAGCTGAAGCAAATAAATAATTGGTTTATTAACCAAAGGAAAAGGAACTGGCATAGCAATCCATGTGGAGCCGTGAAAAGTAAAAGCAAGAGGTAAAACTGAGATCAATTGAGTTTAACATACTTGGCATATTTATATATTTATATATTTTAGAGCTCTTCCTTACTGAAATAAGACTCAGATCTAATGCAGGTAAACATGCCTCAGAGCTGGACATTTAGGAGAATGCACACAGTAGTAGCTTCTAAAGCAAAGATTGTCAACACAGAGTCACAGAGCTTAGTGATCTTCACAAAATTATAACCTCAAATCCTAGTCGCAGTCTTCATCCAAATTTACTATTTCCGCTTACCAGTTTAGAAACAAAGAATATTTGGAGAATTGTAGACTCCAATATCTATTATGGATTTATGGTGTAATTTGCTAGAACTATATTACTATTCTCGATGTCAAAATGCTTATATTTGCTAGAACTATATTACTATTCTTTTTTTAAGTTGTTGCCGAGTTCTTTTCTATTTCATACACAAATCTCCCTAGCAACACAACACAATGTTAGAACCACAACCACTCACTATCAAACAAAGAAAAAAAGAGAGAGAAAAAAAGAATCATAACCTACATTATCTGACTAGTGTCTCTCTACTGAACCGACCCAAAATCCCAAACCAGTGTAACTGCAGTGTAACCATGGTACATTTCCACATTGTTTATCTCAAGAAGAAACTTATTTTTGGGCCTAGGCCAGTTGACCCTTCTGAGAAAGAGCAGTGGCCATGGACCGCAGTTGATTCACCACTTCAGTGAAACTTGGCCTCTGTGATGGATCTGACGACCAACACAGCTCCATCAGGGACCTCCACTGTGGATCACATATCTCTGGCACCGGGGGCCGCAACGTATTGTTCACTATACCACCTATTTTAAAAGAAGAAGAACAAATTAGACGTTCAGTAAAAATTAAGATGAGGAGGATGGTAAGTAAAACCCAAGACTATATTGGTTATACCTATGATGGCGCCATAATGCAAATCAGCATAAGGTTCCTCTCCAGTAAGCAGCTCCCACATAACAATCCCAAATGAGAAAACATCAACCTAGAATATATAAATGATTGGAAGCTCAGAGAGAGAGAGAGAGAGAGAGAGAGTTCTCGAAAAAAAAAGGAGAGCTATGCTATCTCCATACACAGCTAACCCACTATACCACATCTGACTCACATTGGGAAAGGACATGCATCCGATTCACGTATGAATTTATGATATGCATCTGATACACCAGGGAACATTTCAAATATTTTAATGACTTTGACCACCAGATACGGTCACAAATATGCCCCAGTATAGGTATCCACACACCAAATGTTGCAGAAAAGAGACCAAACACAGGACTCTCAAAACTGAGAATGTTTCTTTTGTACGGTGATATGTGCCCTTTATAAGGGTACTGGCACTCCAGAGTACAGCTTAAGGGAAAATGACAACACAAGTCTGGACCAGAAAATACTAATCTTTCTTTTTCTGTGGATGGAAACCCATATGCAGTTCTAACAGTGGTATTTTTGGTCAACTAGGCATTATGCGTGAAGCATCACTCTACCACTTCTTTTAATGTGAATCCTAACTTCCTTACATTCACACTTAACATATTATTAACAACTCTATATCATGTACTCCATTTCAATGTACTGTATACTTCAATTTGAAAAATATAATAAATATATATGTAACATGCACCGTATGCTTGCATTTCGAAAAATGTTGCATTGCCATGTCAATTTACCTTTTCAGAGATACTTGTATCAGTATCCATGCAGCATGGAAAAAAGATGCCATGTCATGTTACCTTTTCAGAGACGAGGCTACTGCTACCATTTAAAAGCTCCGGAGCCATCCAAGGGAGTGTACCCCGAACTCCACCTGATATCAATGTCTGACGCTTGACTTTAGATAAGCCCAAATCGCCAACCTAGAATAATAAACAAGTTGTAGAACATATCAGCATCACAATTTGACTTCATATGAAAGCATATGCAAGGTCCAATTTCAACGAAATCTCAAAACATAATGTTTTACCTCTCAGAAATGCATGCTTCTACATGACTGCTACACAATAATGAACTATCACATACACCTGTCTATATTATCTTACACTTCACCCTCATTCCAAAATAAGTAAAAACCGCTCTGCATGCATTTTTTCTATAAACGCCAACGGCCAACCTATAATGATAGTTTACTGTTCAAAAAACTAAGAGAGATGTTCATGTGAAATACCCCATGTTGCTATAGCCATAACATTTCCCATTGATATTTTCACAGTTTTGTCTGCTGGTATTATGTTTCTTCATTTCAAAAAAGGAAAATTGATAAAGAATTTGGGTTGGCTGTCTGCATACTATTTCACAGAGAACAACTAGACAATGGATTGAGGTTTAAGACAATACCTTGCAAATGGGGCGCTGAGGGTCTCTTAAGTTAACAAGTAGATTGTCACTTTTTAAATCAAAGTGAACAATGTTCTTTCCATGCAAGTATTCCATCCCAAAAGCCACATCCATTGCAATAACAAGACGTCTACGCCGATCCAGGATCCTTTTACATAGTACATATATGTTAAGTCTAAATCCAACAAAGAATGACTTTGCTCTTGTGAGAAAAGGAGCTATCAGGTCGGATAGATCGGCTAAGTCAGTTTTAACTTCTGCCAAACATTTCCCCGCTACAGTACATCAAAGTTCAAGGTAGACTATTAAATTGTGTTTGTTTTGGACTCTAATTATATATTCTTTCAATACATAAACTGCCACATAAAAGTGTTCACAAAAGAAAGCAAATTGTAACTTCAGAATAGTAAAGGTACTTGGTGTACGTGAATAAAAAAGAAATGACCACCTCTCACACTTATGACCCATTCGATTGGTAGTATCAAATATCTAGTATTTACGAAGGAAAAAGTTCAATTCAATAGACCTTCCCCAATACCATATACATGAATTTTTTTCAAAAAAATGCCTGCCATAGTTAATCAGATTCTGGTCGTGTATGAATAGTTTGCATAAAATCTGGGTTGGTCTTCAGGGAATGTTAACTAGCACCTTTGGTCCTGGACTTTTTGTTTACATCTTTCAAATAAGTTCCAACCAGTCAAATGATCTAACATTTTGGCAATTAGGCAATGATGCCAACTCTATCAGGTTTAAGTAGTATATATGAATTCTGGCAGTCAAGCTGTGATTTACAAACAAAGCACTCAGAAGGAATAACAAAACATAATACTACATCCTAGCTAGCGCGATTAGGAACATACTTGTCATTTCGTTGCAAAGCTTGCCGAAGGGATCCATTAGCCATATACTCTGTCACAGTTGCAACAGATCCACCCGGCCCATCTAAGACCACACCATAAAACGCCACCACATTTGGGTGGTGCATAGACGCGAGATTGCTTGCCTCATTCCAGAAATCATTCCTCTAAAAGAAAGATTAAACAATGGTAGTTAATGACATTTCTCCAGTTAGACCTCCATGTTAAACAGCTGTATCATTTTAGTAAAGAAAACAGTGCCATAAGTTGAAGCCTACAGGCTCCAACTTCCCATCAAAATATTATATGGAAACCTATATTATAAGGCATCAGTTTTTCACATACAAGTATGGGAACAAGAGACATATAATTGCATCCCTCTTTAACTAATCATCGTATGAAAATTAAAATTAAAAATCCTCCAAAAAATTAACAATTTTCCTTGCAAAAGATTAACAAATCAATATTCATATATGACACACTATAAAAGATTTGTTTTATTCATAGGGGCACCTGATAATAATAAAACTATGCATACAGTACTTTCTACATCACATTGCTGTTCAGATGAACAACAAATTTTTACACATATATGGCAAAGGTCTTTGTACCATCTTATGTGATTTTTATTCATGTTCAATCTTTACAGCAGTTGGTTCAAGTTCTTCATCATTTCCATGTTGCCAAATAAATTACGAGTTACAACAATCAACTTTGAAATGGACCAAAATGGATGCTTGATATTATTTCAATACAAGGAACATATTAATTGAATGTACTCTTCATTAAAACTTGAAAAATAAATAATACAAGAAATATTAAGTTGAAGGTGAGAGATTACAAGGCGTTCTTGTTCTGAGGCTTTTCCAGCAAAGCAACGATCATTTATTCTCTTTATAGCCACGTCAGTACCTCTCCATTTGCCATGATAAACTGTGCCAAATGTTCCAGAACCCAGCTCTCTCAGCTCTTCTAAATCACTATTCTTTATTATCTACATATTGAAAAGAATGTCACATTGTTGTAGAACAAAAGATGACTTTTTGGAAATACAACAACAACAAAGCCTTTATTCCCAAATAAATTGGGGTAGGCTAGAAATGAAACCCAATCTGAAAATTGTCACAATAGTACTCAAATAAAAAATTGTCTTAAATTTTACTTTGTGTATTCTAAATGCAACTGCACAAGATTACTAAGCCCAGAGGAGTGAGAAAAACATGTGGGACCATTGTGCACACCTGTAAGTGCCCATCATCAACAAGAGAAACTCCTGGATTCACTTTATCTAGCTGATGATTCTTCATCTCCTGAACCTGTAATGTAAATAAAAACAGTCAGAAAATCAGGAAAACATAACAATTTATACAACGTACAATATTGCAAATCCAGCATTCACTTATCACCTCAATTTTTGCATCCATGACCCTCTCAAAATCAGCTTTACTTGGTGGTACAACAACGTCTTTTTCTTTTTCAAGCAAGTTACTGCCACCAGACAAAGATGACGGTAGAACCGCTGCAGCCACGCCTTCAGCTACAGCTTGTAGTTGTCTCTTTGCAATCTCCTCTCCTGAGCATTCCAAAAGATATTTTCAGTAAATTTGGATTCTGACACAACTACAAAAGAGGCAAATTTTTTTAACATTACCTTTACTGACTGGGCCTGGATCCAATCCAGATTCCTTCTTTGGGAGATTACCTTCCTCTAAGCGAGACATGGTATTCAATCCACTAGTCACACCAATATTATTTTCTACAGCTAGATCTCTTGCAGTGCCATTGTTATTAGCCAACCTTGTGGGTATAGGCGGCACTAGGTTCGGATTACCACCAATAGTCTTCCACGGATCTTGATTGGAAAAAAGAGAATCTTGTTCATTCACAATGATTTTTGAGGGATGCACCCCATTTTTAACAGGTTGGGGAGGGACAAAGTGACTGTTATGCATCTCCTGTGAGAACACAGAAACGCCAATATTATTAGTGTAAGGTGTGCTACTCCCTGTAATGGTCTGCTCTTGGGATGTACTCAGAATAATAGGTTGGCCAACTGGTTGTTGTTGTTGTTGTTGCATGGGCCTGCTCAAGCTTTGTTCCTGACTCAAACCCGAGTTTGGAAGTGTGTTTATTAACACAGAGCCTCCTACTTGAGGTCTAGCATAAGACTCAGGATACTGTTGCAAGAAAGAGTTATCATGTATCTGGTTCAAAAAAACTGTTCCCTCCAAATTGGATTCTCTTGGTGCTGCAGCACCCAAATTTAAACATTGAACCCTCCCATCCACATTACTCACAAAATTTTGCAAAATATCAGCACCAGGATCTTGTGATGGTTGTGTAGTTGGAAAGTCCGCGTTTCTCGGAAGCACATCTGGTTGAACTTGATAGAAGCATGGATTCATGGTAGACCAGTAAGGCTGTGTTGTTGATTGAGTATGTTGAAATTGGTCGTGAAAATTGCTGTGTGGTTGTTGTGCTAAATATACTCCATTAGATCCTATAAAGTCTCCAGATGATACAACCAGAGGTACATTTTGTAAGACCCTAGTTGGATCTGACACCTCAGTGGCTTGCACAACTGGTCTTCTGCTACCCATATTTGCAATCCCATGCACACCTATTTGACCTGCTGCCATGGTGGTTGGTAGATTTGTGCTAACTGGGTTTGCAGTCATCGGGATGGTGGTAACTGGGTTTATTGTTGTGGGGTTTGTAGTTGCACTCGGGGCGGGATGTTTGAACACATTTTCTGCTGGAAAACTGTAGAAAGCTAGATTTGTGTTTGTCTCATACCCTGGAGCCGATGAAGAAGCATTACCAATAGGTTCAGGTATCATGTTATCAGAATGCTGATGAGGAAGCGCTTTCTGACACATGGCACAATCCCCATATTTCATGGCATGTGCATTTCCCTGTTGTTGTACAGGTGCAGCCACCCGTGTGGCATATGTATCAGAATGCTGGTGTTGGATGTAACTTGGTGATATTGGCGGAAACTGTGAAAGTGGCTGCAAAACCTTGTAATTACCACTCTGTTCACTTGTCAGAGGCTGTGAAGCCTTGTAGCCATTTGGATCACTTCCCAAAGATTGTACCGGTTGTGGCTGCTGTACCAGTTGCATTGGAATTGTGACATACTGACTGTCCATGGTGGGCTCAACCTGACCAGGTACTAGCTTTGCTGACACATCGTGTCCAGTCACCGGAACTGCAGGAGTAAATGCATTTACTCGCAAAGGCACCATATTTGCTGGGATATTACCGTCAATTTGATGAGGATTAATGTAAGACACTTGCTGGGACTCCACAAAACCCTGGGGATTAACATAAGTAGCCACTGGTACAGTCTGCGATGGTATAGGAGCCAGGTTTTGATCTGGCAAAACAAAACCTGGATTTGCCATAAAAGTAGTAGGAGACTGTACTGGTGGTGACATGGCTTCATGAATACTATCCAACCCATCTAATGCCGGTGTGCTGTCAGAACAGTGAGTTGATGAGTTGGCACTCATCACACTCTCCTTATTACTGGGTCCGACACGGTTTAAGGCCTCCAGATACTTGTGACCCGCTTCATCAGGTACAACAGCAGCCAATTCGGGCTCTGATTGAGGAAATAAGAAAACCCGCAATTTCGCCGATCCATCGGAGCAGGATTCCACGAGCTTGTCATATTCTTCAATCATGTTTTCTAGATCCTCCTGACATGACACAGAAACAAGCGCATCTAAATCCTCGCCTGGAAGTTGGTACTTCACTGAAATCTGGGGCCCAGGGGATCTCAGGTCGGGTTCTTGATCAGTTGAGTTGATTACACCCGACAATTTACGCATGAATTCATTAAAGCCTAGATCTTTCTGCACAGAGATAAGCCTCGTCTGGCCACCAATGTACCTAAGAACATTATCGCTTGGTCGGGGCAGAATCCGACCTCCAAAACTGCATAGGAGCTTGACCTTCGGTGCAAGAGCGATATTTTGGGGTACAAGGTTGTCGCTGGGAAGTGGGGCCCACGGATTGGAGGGAAGAAATGAAGAATTGGTTGTTGTCGGCTCCATGGCTCGAGCAAGGGTTTTCGTCGGAGAGAAACCCCAGTTGATTAGTAATGAGAAATGTTGGAAAAGTATAGGAACTGGCGGCGTGTGAGAGAGAGGGAGAGAGATAATTACAGGATTAAGAGTTGACGAAGTGGAGTTGATCGGGAGAGGACTAGAGAAGGAATACAGTATACAGAGAATAGATGCTCCCTGGCTTCCTATTCCTTTTCACCTTTTTTTTTTTCTTGTTTCTTCTTCCTTTTTCTAATCCATTTTTGTATCTTTTCCTTTGATTTTGTTTGCAACTATTATTACGGATGAAGAGTATTGTTTCAAGGGCTGCAAGAGAAGAGTGGCACTGGTTCAGAGTCTTAAAACGGAAAAAAAAAAAAAGAAACATGCAGATATTTAGTGTGCTTTTTTAGATTAGATTTGGTGAGACTATATCGATTAAGTCATTAAGATGCTTTTTCATGTTGCTTGGGCTGGAATTGGACTTTGGACTATGGACTTTTGGCCTAATTTATTGAGAAGATAAATACGCTTCATTGATACGAGCGTCAATGTGCGTTGTTATGTATTTTATTCGAGTTCGATTGCATGTTATTTTGTACTGAAAAATAATTATGCATGCGCTTAACATGCATAATTATTTTTCAATACAAAATAACATGCAATCGAACTCGAATAATATGCATAACAACGCATTTAACATGCATAATGATGCACTTTGTTGCACGTATCAATTGCATATCGATGAAACGTATCGTCAGAACATTTTCCTAATTTATTATAAGTTTCATTTCTGCTAACTGGTTTTATCATGTTTAACGCAAAATAATATTTACTCAATTTAAATTATGACAATGCGATGATATTCCAAATCTTTATTACAACTTGTAATGGTGGTATTCCTCTGCATTTATTATTTTTAATATGTTTTAAAATATGCACTTGGAGGATGGATGTCTTGACATACTTAACAATCATTAAAAAAACAAAAATCAAAGGACTTTTTTTTTAATAGGATCTCTATTTGAACTTAAAAGATCATATATGTTTAATATTGTATTTCTATTGTCATGTTGTATTTTTTGAAAAAAAAAATAATTATATTTCAACTTCATAGAAACTGAAATTTATTTCTCTATGATCTCCGTAATTATAATTCAATAATCGTGATGCAGTGGCGGAGCCACGTTGCTCCAAGGGGGTGCAGCTGCACCCCTTGGAAAAAATAATTTCAAAAATGATTATATATTAAAAAAATTCAAAAACAACCATGCATTTGAAATTTTTTTGCATAAATAACCATGTAAAATAAATTTTTTCTAAGAATAATCATCATTTCGAACCTCTGAAAAATACCTTAAATCTTGACTCCTGACGAAAATCCTGAATCCACCCCTGTCTTGATGTGATTATCATATCAATTTTAATATTTGATCTATCGTTTGACTCCCATTAAAAAAAATTCAAGCACTTGCTTGTACTAAAGAAAATAATATTTTTTAGAAGAAACGGTAAGTTTTATTGCCAACACAACCCATGCATGTTGATAGTCAACTCAAAACTGATGCATTAAAACTTGTGATGTTTGACGTGAAACCTATAAATTTTCTGTTAAGTGTATATGAATTTGAATTTGTATAGGATCTCTATTTGTACTTAAAAGATTTGAACACATGTTTGACACAAATGCAGTTGTAAATCGATAGTTTATTAAAATAGTTAAGTTTCAAATTTTCTAAAATTCGTCGTGTCATTAATTTTTCAACCATTAAATAAAACTATTTTCAAACTTCATTGGCAAACGATTGATTATATTTTTAGAAATTTTCTAAAAATATTTTTCATTTTGCTTTATATTTTATCGTGAGATTATCTATTGAAATATTTATAATTTTATAATACTGTATATATGATTATATTTAATCCAACAAGAGTTTAGCTAGAATACATATATCATTTCTTCAACAATATATTTACGGAGCGAAACCTTAAAAATCTAATACGTGTAAATATGATTCAATAATTTTATAATTTATGTCGCAACTATTGTATAAATATTTGCATTTTTTGCAAAGTGCTCTTCTAAGTGCAAACCATATCCTTCCAAATCCAGTGCGGGCAGCGGGTCTTCAGATCTGCCCGGAGTATCTGTCTCATACTCTCATGCCCATTTCGCACAGCACAAATTGAACCTAACGAAAGCAGACGCGTTGTGTTACTTGTGTTAGTGTCTGATTGGTCTTGCTGCCCGTTGCCCACTTGTCAAGGCAGCAGTGTGTGAGGTGTCAACTTTGAACAAGGAAAGCGCGGCCATTTATTATTATTCAAATAAAGACTACGCATTTTAACTTTTTAAGTATACAAATAAAATTGGAGGTGAGGAGAAGATGGCACGTGTAAGCTGACATTACATAACAGCATGTCAGCATGCAATGAGATTTATATTAAATAAAAGTATCGAAAGAGGTATTTTTGTCATTTTGTGTTAGTATTAATTTGAAATTGATCTTTATTTTATTTTTATTCGTTAAAATTTTATTTATTTATTAATATTTTATTTTATTTATTAAAATTATATGATAACAAATGGACAAAAAAGATAAAATTTATATAATTATATTTTTCTAACTTTTATATATAAATTATCAAAATTTGTTTATTTTATACAAATATGTCTCTACATAAATATAAATATACGAAAAACACTTAATAGAAAATTATTTGGGAAAATACTAAAGTGAGAATCATGTCAGCTAAGATAACGGAACAATCTCGTCATCTAAGACAACAGGACCAATTCGCTATCTTAGACAACAGGATCGTTACGCTATCTTAGCTGACGAGATCATTAAAAAATTAAACCGTGCACCGCTCTCTCTTTCCTTCTTTCTTCTTTTCTCTCTTGGCCCCTCTTCTCCTTCTTCTTTTCTCTTCTTTTTTTCTCTTCTCCTCTTCTTTCCCTGCGGGTGCCATCTTGTTGATGTTGTCACCGTGCTGCCACTCTCCCTCTGTCATTTTTTTTTCTCACACTGGTACTTCTTTTTTTATTTTAATGTAAAAATTAATTAGTAAGTTTACATAAATTAAGTTAATTGTTTGTTGTAGATAGTTAATTAGTTTGATTCAAATGTCTAATTAGTTAGTTTAAGTTAGATTAAATTGTTGGATATTTTTAGTTTGTGTATAATTAGTTTCATGTCATCCAAATTTACAGAAAAAAAAGTTTGGTTAGTTAGTTTATGAAATTTGTGTATAAAAATTAATTGTAATTTTTTAAATTGATTAGTTAGTTTAAATAATAAAATTATTATTTGGTAGATATTTAAAATTGTTATTTGGTAGATATTTAAAATTGTTATTTGATAGATAAATATTAAAATTATTATTTGGTAGATAAATAATAAAATTATTAAATTAGTTAGTTAAATTAGTTATTTGAACTAATTGTTTAACTTAATTAGTTTATATATTTGTTAGTTAATTAGTTTATAATTTATTCATGTGTTAAAATATTATTAAGTTAGAAAAATAGTTGTATTGTGATTGTTAGATTAAATTAGATAATTCGCATGCATATAATTTTTTATAACTTATTAATCTTAAATTTTCATGTAGTGTTATTATAATGGTGAGACTTCGAAGAAATACCTCTCAAGCTCCGTCCGATTCCCTCCCAGTTGATCGATCTTATACGAATTTGTTGCAAATGCCCTCTCTTCCAACACAATATTTCGACGATTAAAAAAGGCGTAGGTTTTTTAAATAAAATATTAGTGTTAAACTATAAAAAATGTCCATGACAAATAATAAGAATTAGAAGGCACAAACAAAACATGCAAAAAATATCGGGATTTAACACTTCTCATAGCAAATGATCTAGTAGTATAGTCGTAGCTAACTGTCACATCACAGAAATTATAACTAGATTATGAGTGTTATCCGCGCATACATAGAAAAGGAACATCACACGCATTGTACTCAATACACATACATCCAAAATGTCATATATTTATACCAGCGTCATATTTACAAAGATACAGCGAAAGCAGAGAAAGTGAAAAATACATACAGAATAAGACGATCCCACTATCAAGTGTGGGACTGATCCTCGCTAACCTACTACAGACTAAACCTATCAAAAGAAAGGAAAATATGTAGGGAAGAGTCTCAAAATGGAAGACGCCAGTGAACTCCATCCTAGCACTCTCCTCTCGACATCAAAAGAGCTCCTCACCTGGACCCCCACAAACCACCATGGAACATGAAAAATTATAAATTTCTCAGTGCGGATTAAGGTCCAACCTTTGAGCTTATATCTTTCTCTAAAGTTGGACCCAAGCCAACACTTGATAATTATTTATGCACATTTTAAAACTAACCACTTGAATCAGTTTTTTTAATTTACCATACTTCTAAAGTATCCTGACTCAATGTGAATTAAGATCGAGAGTAAAATCATGAAAGAAACCCAAAAGTAAGGAGAAGTACTAAGGTATACATATAGTACGTATTTTAATCAAACTCTCGATAACAAAATTCCAATTTGCAGAACACAAGAACCCGCCCTCAATCGGGCGCATCAACGATAACCGAAGCAGCCAAACTTACAAACTTGAGGATTGCTAAGCGAGCACATTGGGCGATGCATTTGTATCCGAGCAACCCAACTTACAAACTTAGACTTAATTCTGAGATTCCAGAACGAAAATGCCTTGGGCAACATGAGCGGCTACGAACAACACACACTCATTTGGTAAAAAAGAATTAATGTGTCCTACCTCACCAAAAGAATTAATGCGGCTACGAACAACACACACTCATTTGGTAAAAATTGATTAATTATGGTTTTGTTTTCGCTTATATGTACAAGATATATCTTATGTTATTCAAATGTCATTCGTAATTGCTTATTTATTTGTACATAACAATTTCATTGTTCGAATTTAGATAATTAAAATTGACCGAAATTTTTAGCTGTTTAAAATTTTACTTAGTTTGAGTTGTTTAAAATTTCATGAATTTCACACTAACTATATATGATGAATTTCAAGAGACTTCAAATTTCCGTGAGCACAAAGTTTTCTTCTCATTAAACAACCTTTAATAATACTATAATAATGACTGAAGGCTTCGAACATCCTATATTCTCAAAAAAAAAACTCGTCATAAAAAAAACCACTTATATGAAAAATACAATATATATTATTGTTGTTACAAGTGCTAAATTTTTTGGTGCCGACTTTACCCGAGACAAAAAGATATCATATTCTTGCTGGATTCCTTCAACCCGTTCAATAAGTCGGGTATGACTAAAAACACACCTAGAAAAGTGTGATTTTTTTTTTTGAATGAAACTGGAATTTTATTAACTCAGAACAGGCCTAAGCCTGTTAGTTTACATTGTTATAATCAACATAGAAGATACATTGCAATTCTTCTGTCGGTTTATCAAAGATTTGTAGTTCCGGTATATGACTGAGTGCCTCTTTTGCAAGAAAATCAGCGCACATATTTGCTTCTCTTGGTACCACTTGGTATTGTACTTCCTGCAACTCCTCTTGTGTTCTGATTATCTCATCTAGAATTGGGTTTCTTTCTTCTCTGGTGCTCTCTGCATTTGCGTCTATGATTGCTTGAATTATCTCCACAGAGTCGCTCTCAATAATGATTTGATTGATCTTCATTTCCTTAGCTAGTTTGAGGCCTTGTAGCACGCCCCACAGCTCGGCTGAAATGCAGTTGCACGTGCCTAAGAATTTCGAAAATCCTTTTATCCATCCTCCTTTGTCATCTCTGAAGACTCCCCCTATTGCAGCCTTGTTTACATTTGCACTCGCTGCTCCATCTACGTTCAATTTGACCCAATTTCTAGGGGGTTTCTGCCATCCATTGGTCCTGCTTTGACTGCTCTTCCCAGTTGGAGATCTTTTGAGTTTATATGCCATCTTGCTCGTCTGTATCATATTTCTGATTGCTCTTATTGGATCATTCTGCTCAATTGCTTCTGGTTGAAAGACTTTTTGGTTTCTTTGCTTCCAGATGTACCACATTGTGTATGCAAATGTTACTTGCCATTGTTGATCTCCCTCTTCTGTTTCATTCTTCTTCCATAGGTAGTCTAGCCACCCTTGAATTTCATCTTGAAAGAAATTTTCAATGCTGCTTGGTGCAATCAGCACTTGCCAGATCCCTGCAGCCACGGGACAGTCTCTTAGCACATGAATCATATCTTCCTCTGCTGTTTCACACATAGGACACGTAGCATCATCCGATAGTCCCATTCTTGTTCTCTTCTTGTTTGTGAGTAATCCCTCATGATGAACCAACCACATGAAAGAGCGTATTCTTTGCGGTACCTGCAATTGCCATATTCTCCTCCACACTAGATTCCTCTGATTGCTTTGCCCATATAATAACTGAAATGCTGATGTCATCGAGTACTTCCCATTAGCTGTTCCCTGCCAGATATTGGTATCATTTTCTGCATTGTTGATGTTGGGAGGTATAGTGCCTCTCAATCTATCTTGACCTTCTTGTGGTAGGAGCTGCATAAGGTCCCCTCTCTATTCATTTTGAGAATCAACTGCCTCAGCTACTGTTATATTCCCCATTGCTTCAACTGTTGCTGGTGGTACAAAATTGGACAGACTTTCTCCTGTTTCCACCCACTTGTCTTGCCAGAACAAAGTGTCTCGACCATTTTTCACTTTCCTCTTTATTCCTTGCATGATTTTTTCTTTGACTGAGTTTAGGCCTCTCCACTGTGCTGATGAGCCACCTGGCAGTCCTTGTTTGTGTTCATCCTTCTGTCTGTATTTTGCCTGTAGGATTTTGACCCACAATGAATTCTTCTCAGTCATGAAACGCCAGTACAGCTTCATTAAGAAAAGTTCATTTTGGATACGGGCAGTTCTGATACCCAGCCCACCTTCATCGTTTGTCTTGCAAATTTTCTCCCATGATATCAGATGAATTTTCCTCCTTTCTTCGGTACCTCCCCATATAAACCTTCTGATGGTTGCATCAATTTTGTCACAAATATGGATGTGAAGTTTAGTTGTTTGCATGATAAAACTGGGGATGGCAGCTAGCACTGCTTTTGTCAGTGTGATTCTCCCTCCTAGTGCTAGCTTCCTTGCTTTCCATGTACTTAGTCTGTTCACCATTTTTTCAATCAGGTCCTTGTACTGATCGATTTTCCTTCTTCCTTGGGTTAGTTTCATCCCTAGATACTTTCCCAAATTATCTGTCTGACTGAAACCCATCATTCTTGATATCCTTCTTTTCATTGAGATATTGGTATTGGCTGAGAAGAGGATTTTTGTTTTAGCTGCACTCACTTTTTGACCTGACAACTCACAAAATCCATTCAATGTCTGAGTTATGAACCTTCCTTGTTCTTCTGTCGCTTCACTTAGTAGTAGCATGTCGTCTGCAAACATTAGGTGGGAAAGTGCAGGTCCCTTTTTGCTTAAGTGCACTGGTTTCCAAGTTTTGTTTTTGACTGACTCACTGATTTTTTGGGCTAATCTCTCCACACATAACACAAATAAATATGGAGATAATGGGTCCCCTTGCCTTATACCTCTACCAGGTGTGAAGTATTCTGTTCTTTCCCCATTCACTATGATACTCATTTGTGCTGTGGTGATACATTCCATCATGATATCACACATTCTTTTGGGCAGTTTTGTCTGTTCCAGTGTCTCTCTAATAAAACTCCATTCTAATCGATCATATGCTTTTTCCAGGTCCACCTTGATTCCCATAAACTCTTTCCCTCTTCTCTTCTTGTGAAAACTGTGTACAACTTCTTGAGCTATCATGATATTATCAGATATTTGCCTCCCTGGTACAGAACTTGTTTGTTCCTCCCCTATAAGGCTAGGCAGCACTGCTTTCAATCTATGGACAATGATTTTGGTAATGAACTTGTATGATGTGTTGCATAGTCCAATTGGCCTAAAATCTCTCATTGAAATAGGGGGTGTTATCTTAGGGATTAAGCATAACAGTGTTCCATTCACTTCATTTAAGCTTGCCTTGTTTGCAAAGATATCCTGTATCCATTTGGTGAGGTTTGGTTTAATCAATTCCCATTGTTTCTGGTAGAAGACTGCTGGGACACCATCTGGGCCTGGTGCTTTCAGTGCCCCACTGCTAAAAACTGCTCTTTTTATTTCACTTTCTTCAAGTTCCTTGCTAATCATTTGTATTAAAAGGGCAGGTATTACAGGAAATGCTTCTCTCATATAGTGTTGAGATGATCTCTGGGCCTCCCCTCTTGTGAACAGTTCTTGAAAATACTCTATTGCCAACTTTTTCAGATCTTGTTGGGTTGTGATCTGTTCTCCTGTCTCTGTGGTAAGAGCTGAAATGCCTTGCCGTTTCCTTCTGATTTTGACTAAGGCATGATAATAGCTAGTGTTTCTATCACCTTCTTGTATCCATTTGCATCTGGCCTTTTGCTTCCATAGTATTTCTTCCTGTTCCAGAGCATCACCTAGTTCTTTTTGAAGTTATTGTTCTAGTGAGTATAGAAACGGTGAGTGTTTTCTTGCCAGAGCCTCCTGTATGCCTTGAAGTCTCCCTATCAGTCTCTTTTTTCTCCAAGTGATATGCCCAAATACCTCAGTATTCCAATTCTGGATCTTACCCATCATGTTTTTGATTGCTCTGGGTATTAGTTCATGTTGCTGCCAGTTTTCCTTCATGAAATTTTCGAAGTCAGCATGCATCAACCATGTAGCTTCAAATTTGGGAACTCGTTCTTGTTTTCCACTCATTCTTTGCTTATCATTTAGGTTAATTAGTAAGAGGGTATGGTCTGACTGAAGTTTGGTCAGATGCTGCACCACTGCTTCTTGATGAGTTTGTAACCAAAGATTATTTGTCAAAGCCCTATCAATTCTTTCATATACTCCCTCCCTACTCCATGTGAATTTTTGCCCTCTAAATCCAAGATCTTCCACCTTGCATCTGTTAGCCCACCCTTGGAATTCACTGCACTTCTTGTCTGATGCTTTTGCTCCTCCCCTTTTTTCTGTTACTTGCATATATGTGTTCCAGTCTCCAGCTAAGCACCATGGTTTTTGCACCTGTTTTGATAGGTTTTGTGTTTCCTCCCATAGTTCTTTTCTTCACTTTCCCTGGGACTTGCATAAACTGCTGTAAAGAGGAATTCCTCTCCATCTCTGAATCTTACTTCCATGTGTATAAATTGGAAATGAGGTTTTAAAATCTGGATGTCTATTTCCTCATGCTGCCATAGCACCCATATACCCCCTGAGAAACCTCTTGTTTCCACTCTGTAAGATCGTGTAAATCCCAACTGATCAATGACATTGGTTGCTCTTATGCCACTAATCCATGGTTCAACCAGTATGCACAAGCTGGGCTGATATCTCATCCTCATTTCATTCAAACTTCTTTGAGTTCTTTTATTCCCTATCCCTCTCACATTCCACACAAGTATACTTTTTTGTTTCATCATCATTTCGAGTTGCATACATGTATCTTGTACCTTCAACAGCCAGTAATCGAACTGCTGTGGTTATCATGCTTAATCTCTGTGTTCATCTCATCTTCTTTTTGCCTTTCACCTTCCTTCATCTCTGGGCTTAAATCAGGTGGTGTATTTTCTTCCCCTTCTCTTACTAATTCGTTTATGGACTTCATTCTTATGATTTGGCTGCCTTTTCTACTAAATCTCCAGTTTCATGGGTGTCAGGTTTTCTTTTTCCCAGCTTTATTTTTAGGAATTTGTCCACAGGTTTTATCTTGATCCCTTGCTTGTTATTCATTGCTGAGAATTGAAATCTTTGTTCTTTTGTTGTGTCTTGTGGCTCCCTCGTCTTTGGTATTTCATTCTCTTTATTGTCATGGTTCAGGACCTTCTGTTTTGTATTATTCCCATTCTGCCCTTTTGCTTGCTGTTTTGGTGTGTTGACATTATGTTTCAAAATTCCCACAACTTGTACCTGGTTTGTTCCTTCTTTGCCTTTGGATTTCCATTATTCACTTTGTGGTTTCTCATATACTGCTTTTGAAACCCTTGTGTAGTTTCATGTGCAAACCCTTTCTTTTCTCCTTGTTTTTGTGTTTCTTTGGGGTTCCAGTTTTTGTTGAAACCAAAAACATCATTCATACCATTCTTTTCTCTAGTGGCTTGAGCTGCCTCCCCTGAACTCTTTTCTCTTTGTGTTTCCTCCTCTAGATCAACAAGCTGTGAGAATCTGGAACCATGGCCTGAAGTTGCTTCTTTCTGGCTCCATCTTGTATTCAATGTCTGTGCCTGGGTTTTTTGTTGGTTTGCCCCTCTTTTTCTTGTTTGTACCTGTACCCATTCTCCCATTTGTTTGTGTACTTCATCTTGTCTATTTGATTTTTCTACTGGTACCTCCCCTTTTTTAGCCTCACCATTGTAACTATGTGTTTGCTCCCCTTTCTTGCTTCTGTCACAGCCTATCTGAACATGACCTATCATGCCACAATTCATACATAGTAAGTCAATGCCCTCATATTGAATTTTCTGCCAAACTTCAGATACTTGAGTCCCATTTGTTATTTTGAGTTTAAATCGATCCATTAGAGGTTTTTTGAGGTTTATCTTGACCGCAACTCTTGCAAACTTGCCTCTATTTACTTCCCCTGTGTTGACATCCACCTTTATGAATTCCCCAATTTTGCTTGCCAGAATTTCCAACATCTGTTTATCATAACAGTAGATTGGGAGGTTTGGGAATCTTATCCATACTGTCAGTTTCGAAATTTCTTTTTCAAGTTCACATTTGGGATCCCAAGCCTTTACCAACAGGTAAGATCCCATGGCCATCCATGGGCCTTCAAATAATGCTCTCATCCAATCTTTTTCCAATGCAAACCGAACTAGGAAACAATCATTGTTCAGGTCAATGATTTGCCAATTTCCAGTTGGTTTCCAGAGTTGAGTTACTCGATTTTTCAGAAGGGTATATGTGAGTTTCTTACCGTATAGCTTTACTATCACTGATCTCTTCCATGGGTTTGCGAGTTGGGATACTACATGTTCTAGAATTGTGATTGTCTCAAATCCTTCTTCTTTTTGTATACTTACTTCTTCTATGCCCCATGACTTCTTTGTGCTGTTGTTTTCAGTTTCTTGTCGGGAGTTTGGTTCTTCATCTTGATCGGGGGACCATGCGCTTAGTTCCCCAATTACCCTTTGTGCATATGATCCAGCAAATCTCTTATTCTCCCTTATCTCCTCTGTTTCTCCCCGTTTCGGGCTTGTGCCATTTTCACATTCCATTGGAACAGAGCTTTCCAAGGTTGATTCAACGTGGAGGGATGGACCCAGTGGGGCCTCGCGGGGGCTAAGTGGCGGCGGCTTTTCAGGCGCCGCCATGGTTGCTCGGAGAGATCGCCCAAATCGGGCAAAAATCGCCTTAGAATCGCTTGTGCCTTTCTTGCCTTTTTTTGCCTTTTTTGCCTTTAGAAAAATGGGATATTTTTTAAGTAGTACTTTGCTAGAAAAGTGTGATTTGATATCTAAAACAAGTTGTTACTCAAGTATTAAAACATGAATCAGGAAAAAAAAAGAAAGAGACGTCGCCACACGGTTTATCGAGAGAAGGGTTCGAAAGCGACTGTTCAGGTTAGCTTAACATAATTGATGCCGACTTATTTTGAAGAAAACTCAAAATTTAGCGTATTTTTAATTATTTTAATAGAAAATAATTTTTAAATAATATTTTAATAAATTTTAGTGAATTTGTGTCGAATTTGATCTCAACCTCAATGTATATTTGACAACCATATATGGTAACATCATGTCAACATCCCAGCTGTTGAGATTTTGTTGACCTTATTTTTTCCTATATATTATTTGCATAATTAACGGTCCAAGCAATTCCTTTCTCTTTTTTCATTCCATTTTTGATAAAGGGAGGTTTGATAACAACATATATCCTAATTCCATTTTCTCAAAAAAAAAAAAATATATCCTAATTCCAAGGTCGGTGGTCACTCCAATAATCTTCGTTCATTGTATGAATATGATATATGATACTATACTAGATGTACGACTCGCGTTCCGTACG
Source organism: Eleocharis quinqueflora (assembly GCA_964058865.1). Taxonomy (NCBI): domain Eukaryota; kingdom Viridiplantae; phylum Streptophyta; class Magnoliopsida; order Poales; family Cyperaceae; genus Eleocharis; species Eleocharis quinqueflora. The sequence goes on along the minus strand of CAXKVX010002068.1, from coordinate 52,553 downwards.
AAAAAATTAAATTTTAAACTTCTTTATTACAATAATAAAATTATGATAAATCGTTTAAAAAAAACGGAAAAAAAATTGCAAAAAAATAAAAATTATAATAATTTTATTGTAGCATGAATAGTGAAATTACTGTAGAAATAAACAGTGTTTCAAATATTGAGACATGATATATGTAGTATATCAGTTGCCATCAAGAAATGGGAGAAGTCATGGATCACCCCCAAGGCCCCAACAAACCGCAAAAGAACATAAAATCACCAAGCATATCTGATCTATATATCTACTTCAAGTCTTCAAGAAATTGGCATCTACTTCTCTCTGGATATTTTTGAAACAATTTATGATATTTGATTTGAGAATATAATAACGCCGACATAGAAATCGGCCCGTAATTATTCCAAGTCAAGGCCCAATACGACGGTACCCCAGTTTTGAGTAAATTTCCTTTAACAATTTAGGTCCATATAGGCCCATTTAATTGGTTCGGATTTACCTGGTGTTAGTATTTTTGTAGGCCTAATTTTATTCACAAACCATTGCTATTTTCTTTCAAACTTTTCAATGCCAGTATGCTGTATGCCACATACCAGTACCATAATTGCTCACACTTTGTGCTGAAAAACACTGTCAAAGATACGATCCACATACCGTGAATGTCAAGTCAGCTATCAGCCCCAACTAATCTGAGCTTCTCTTTTCAATTCCTTTTTATGTGATGGATGGAGTTTCGACATTTTGGGGAAACAACGGAGATGAAAGAGGATGTGAATGTGATGTGAAGTTCGCCTAAAAAATCAATCACATATCACATATACCACTTTACTATAGATATCAGGATTTTGTTGAAAAGACCTTAGTCAATGCATTTCTTTCTTCTTCTTTTTTTTTTGAATTTAATGCATTTCTTTCTTTTATCTATACTATCTTATAAAGCACCTAAGAAATGGAGTTCTTCATTTGTTCATAGTCTTACTTTTTTTATGGACTAAAATGCCCTTCAAACTAGAGGATACTAATACACAATGCTTGATTCTATAAGGACAATAATGTCATTTGTACAAATTATATATGGTAAGTATTATAAGAATGATTATTCACATATTGTCATTTGACTATCAATGTACATCAATCATGTCGTTTTCAACTGTGATATACTCGGCATGAGTATAAAATGGTTCTAATTGAATGTAATTCATAATTCAAATGTAATTTTTTCTAAACAAAAAAAATGAATTTTAACTTTCATTTAAAAAGTTAGACTGTAATTTTTAGAATAAAATGGATTTAATTGTTTTTTTTACAATTAAATGTTATTCAAATGGTTTAAGTCCATTTTGTTTAAGAAATTGAGCTCAACGGAAATTTTATTGGTGCATTTTATTATACTATGTGAGTAATTTAGAAAGACCAGCGATGAATAGGAACAAATTTGAGTTATCGAAAAAAAATTGAACTTACTCCATAAGTCTTGTTTCAACTCTATAAATTTCTCACTTTTAAATATTTTGGATATAGCAATATAATAGTGTAATTGTATATGTAAAACTTTTAAGTACTTTACTTTTATTATTTTTGCATTTATTTTATAATTTCATTACTATTAAGCATAAAATTTTATAAATTGGTATTTTACATATTCGAAAAATAGATCTAAAAATTATTTATATTACAATTTAACTATATTTTAATTTCATTTTAAAGTTTAACGATTAAATGATCGACTCAATGTTAACATACGTTAAATATTTTTTGAAAACATGATTTTTTTCCTTTCTAGAACATTTTACTCTTATAATATTTGATTACATAATTTTTTAAATTTTCCATACAATATCAACTTTTTGAGTTTGTGTTACATTAAAAAAATGCAACACAATTTACTTTCAATATCGTAGATTCAGATACATACAATAATACTTGGCATATTAAATATTTTTAACACATATAAATTACAACTTACATCTAATGTGAACATATTTGACATGAAAAACAAACTCATTTCTATTATCAATATACTTTATAGTTTAGTAACAATTTAATACCAGCTTTCGGACATAACTGTTTTATATTTACTAATATGTAACTCTTTCAATATAATTTCAAACATAAATTTCATATCATTAAGTGATAATGACATTTTATAGTTGGTGTTGATCATTATCGAAATTATAATTCTGACGAGAAATAAGAGAATGTATCAAGCCAAATCATTTATATGTATTTGATAGTTTCTTTGTACAAGCAGAATTTCAGATCATAAAATAGCGCTTGATTTTTTCAAAGTAACAACGCATTGATTATCTTGGCAATGCATATCTATCTACATGTTTTAGTTAGAGGCAAAATTGGAAAAATAGAGAAAAAGTTTGTCTTTGCACTGAAAATTAGAAATATTGCGCTTATAATAGCGCCACCGAAAAAATATAGGAGAGAATTTCATTTCCAGCTAATGAGTATCAATCTATTGACGTTATGATACTTGATGTGTGTATTTCACACATATATTCTTTAGGGTAAAACCGGGTCTTTTGGTATAAACTTGAGCCTTATTGGTCCAAATAACTACAATAAAGGGGCATATTGTTGCAATTGTCGTGTTGTACCTATATCTCGACTTGCAGGTTCATTTCCTTGACGTTTGGTGCACTTTTATGCCTTTTCTGGTATGTGTTGTCTAACCTTATCTGAATGGGGAAACCTTACCTTGGTGAAACTTACCAACACACACCAATTGAGTGGAACAATGAGTGAAATGTGAGATCCACTAAATGCCTAAGGCACAAATCATTGGAGAGATGTGAGATTCCACATATATGTGCACTGATACACATTTTCACCCACCTTAAATGATATATCTAAGTTCCACAGAAAGGCATAGCCGTGTGTGTCATAAGACGCGGCCCCGGTGTCGTCCATTCCGACCGGGAATAATTAGAATGGACGGGGTTCGGCTCCTGTCCCTTACAGGATCCATTGGGTCACAAGGGAACCTTGCCTTAGTTGCTAAACCCTTAGTGTTTGGTGTTATATCCGAGAAAAAGCACCGCACGCCCAAAGATGAGTTCACCTCATGTGTTCTCGGAGGGGTCAGAACAAAGGATCACTCGTTGTGCCTGGCGCTTGCGTCAAAACAATGAGACAGGTGAAGATCTTACCTCACACACACTAAACACCATTTGAGAGTGATCTTGAGAGTAAAGTGAGTCTACCAAAGCAGGCAAGTGCTTAGCGGAGTGACTTGTGAGAATCCACAAAGACACGTACACATCCACTTATCACTTCCAATCATTGAGAGTAGGTAGATTCCACATATGGCTAGTTGCGAAGTGCCGGAAATGTCGCAACCAGGGTTTTAGTTCATCTAACCCGGCAAAACAAATGATGAACATGGTTACGGTACTGTCCTGGGTGTTCCCAAACAGTCGTCCCTTGGTTTGGATAGTTGGCCAAGTAAAACAACAATTACCAAAGGAGGCAAAGTGCTTTGGAAGATGAATGACATGTGTAGCTGAGCTCTCTGGGCATAATTAAGCATTAGTGGACCCTTTCATGCATGCACAGAGACTTAGAGCGAGATAGCACTTGATTTAGGCCAGATGCAACCTTCCTGCGGCCAGTTGATGATCCCTGCGCCCAGTTGATGCTCCCTGCAGGCCTGGAGACTTGTCTGCCACCTTAGAAGATGTTTGTTGGGCTAGAAGAGACCCCTGCGGCCCGTTCATGACCTCTGCGGCCCCGCAGGGACAGATATGGAATGTCTCAGCCTCAGAACCGCCTCAGACCCTATAAAAGGAAGTTATTCCAGAGGTCTTAGGGTTCCATTTTCGACTCTTGGGACGCCGTCTTGAAGCCAACAGACCTGAGAAGGCTGTAGGGCATCATTTGAGGAGGTTTCTTCACGCCTAAGGAGAGATTCAAGGCCGGGAAGCATACCTCGCAGTGGAGTTCTAGTTTTAAGGGTTTTATTTGTATCTTTACTCATGAACTCTCTGTTTTATCTCTTATTTTGTTGTATGAACATGAGTCGTGAGTAGTTATCTAGTTCTTAGGGTAGGATAATGATTGCATGGATGGATTGATGTTTTAATTGAGTTATTTGTGGTGATTTTCATATTGAACTGCTTGATACTTGTTTTTTCCTCTGTTTACTTGCTTGTTGCTTGTTTACCCGTAGGTGAAGGCCAAACCTAGTGTGGGTTTTAATATTAAGTAACCATCATTTGAATATTGGAATTGTTTAGGTTGATTTATTTGAGTCCGAGACAGCCCGAGAGGGAATCTCGTGTTCAACCCGAGAGGGTGAACTAACCTTAGAACGCGTTCAATTGATTTTAAGTACTCGAGAGAGACTTAATGGTGTATTTGACTTGCTTGATCTGTTAAACAACCAACAAACGAGAGTTGAGGGAGTTTGAGTTAGTCTTGTGTGTCAAACCACCAATCACAACACATAACAGAGCACAGCAGAGGGTCCTGCCCCCCCTGCAGACCTTACCTGCGGCCCTGTAAGAGGTCTTACAGCCCCGCAGGAACCTCTTACAGACCCGCAGGAACCCAATCCTGAAGTCAATTCAAGTCCTAAACCCTAGGAACCTTTATATTATTGATTATTTGAGTTGTTTACTTGTTTGTTATTGTTTATTTGCTTTGTTTACTTGCTATTTACTTATAATTGATTGTTTGTCACCCAACTCAACTGCAAACCCCCCCCCCCCCAATTTATACCAAAACACCAAAAAGAGTTACTTGTTTGTTTGAGAAGTCTTAGAATTGAAATTAGAGTCTGGTTTAAAGTTGTTCACCGTCCTTGTGGTTCGACCCTGATCTACGATAGACCGTCGTTTGATGCGACGCTAAATTGGGATTAGGAACTATAAATATTATTTGATAGACAGATCTACGACCCACACAACTCTAGGCCTAGTCCGAACATCAATACTCATAATTATACTATATATACTATATAAATAATAAAAGAGCTTAGAGTTTTATGAGTTAGATCGGTTGTTTGAATAAATCACAACCGTTAATTTTGTATTCTTCTAACTTTCATCTTTCATCCTCCTTAATCCAAAATAAAAGAAAACAAAAAAAATTGAATGTGCTCATAAACTTGCCAATTTTGATGACTTGTCATTACATTATATATATTTGCTCGTTATTGTATCCCCAAATCAGATTTTAGTCCACCGAAAAAAGATTTGGATCAGAGAATAATGCATTAACATATTAGGAAATATTAACATTTATCGAGAATGTGATTGTTATAACTTTATAAAACCTGTCATGAGAATATAATTGAAATGCATTCACAAAATATTAAAAAATAAATTTAAGAAAATAAAAATATTATTCGTTGCATGACACGAACATCATATTATACTATACTATACTATACTATAGAAATTACCCTATGTTATTATTCGTTCCATGTGAACGAATCCAGATCAATACGACCAACTTGTGTCAGCTGAAATCTTCGATCCAAAAAAATACCCTATGTTACACAAGCTGGTTGCTATTCACATATTTCATGGACTGTGTGGAAGTCTGAATCCTAATTGTCCTTGCATGCAAGGTGATCTCAAATGATGTAGATTTCATTTTCCAAAGCAATTTAATGAGTCAAAACTTCAAGGAGACGACTCATATCCAGTATATCGAAGAAGGGATAATGGGCGTGGAGTTAATGTGCGAAAATCCTAGCTAGATAATACAACGGTGATACCTAGAGAATCATCGTCTAAATGAAATTGTTGTGCAGTGCATGTATATGTTATATTGTTATGTAGTTGAAAGATAAATACGCGCGAAAAATTGTAAAATCACTTCTCCAAGCATCTATTTTTAATACAACTAATTGACAAGAACGCGTAATTTTGAATATGCGTCGAATAATTCACAAAAATGTGATACACGCAAAAATAATATTTGAACAACACGCAATTTAAATGATTCTTTTTTGTTCATAATATCTCCCGTTGCTTGGCACGGGTACGATTACTAGTTGCTACCAAAGGAGGTTAACACGTGTCAAAGCAACAGAAATTCTGTAGGATGATTAAAAAAATTGGAAGATGATACGTAGATACCATATTTGATACCGACTATTGATACCAATTTTATTATGCATCTTTAGTTAAATTATACTGCACATTATTTGAGTTATTATGCACATTATTTTTTGTAATGAAATAATTATACATGTTGTGGATTTTATTATGCACCTTTAGTTGAGTTATCGTGCACATTATTTGAGTTATCATGCATGTTATTTTTTTATAATGAAATAGTTATACGTGTTAATTTCTGTACTGAAATAGTTATTATGGTATATCATCCATAATAACTCAAATAATGTGCATGATAACTCAAATAAAGATGCATAATAAAATCGGTATCAGTAGTTGATATCAAATGTGGATCTACGAAACATTATCCTAAAAAATTTAAATAAAAGGACATCTCTTTCTAAAAAAAACAAATTTTGCAACGAACCAAACAATCAGTAGTCCAACCAACAATTTGAATCTCATGTAACAAAAACCAACCAAGTTATTCAATTACTCTAATTGAAGTTATTTTTAGTTAACTAACTAAATAAACCCAAATTTAAATTTAAATCAAACGTGTGGACCTTCGTAGAAGCAACCTGTATGACCCAACGAGTATAACAAAGCTTCAGTATATATATTTTTGCATATTTAATTATTTATATTATCTTCAGAGTGAACGGACGTGATATGTGATTATTATTATTATTATTATAAATTATTATTATAAATTATCATTGTTATTATTATTATTATTATTCATGTTATGTATTATATATATTGGTGTTTTATTACTAATAATTCCGATCATATGACTATTACATTATAAATAAATAAATAAATAAAATTATCATTTCGGTGTTCTTCAAACTCGATATGCTACTCTGATAATAAAATCAAGAAGAAGATTGTGTTTCAATTCATCTATTCCTCAAAAAAAAAAAAAAAAAAATCCTTCTATATATTTTTGATTGATCAGCAACGAAAAAACATAAACTGCAAGAGAAATTTTTGACTAATCATTTCTAATTCAAGTACTACCATCAGGTATAATTTTATTTATTTATTTATTTAGCTCAAACTTCACTAAATTATATCCTAAAAAAATACAAATCACCTCCTCCAGTTGTCCAAATATTCTCACGAACACGACAAGTGCAGATTAATTATTATATACATCATAATTAATAGGGTTTTACATTCCTTTCTCACTGCAGCTGAAGCCTGAATGGTGATGCAAGTTTTGTATTTAATATTTATGTTTATAACAAGGCCACATGGCAATTTGTCTTTTATTGAGTACTGAGTTATTGTGTATTATACTATTACCACATATCTCCTGGCTGGACCCTGAGGTGTCTAATGACCTACCTACCTACCGTTGATTGCTGCAGGAATAATATTCTTTGGATCATTTATTTTTGTAAAATTATCTAATTTGTTTTCTACTGAAATTGCTATTTTATATTTTTCTGTTTTTTAGATTATTTTTGACATAGAAATGAGATTTCATGTCACGCTGATCTTAACCATTAGATTAAAAACTGTTTTTTGCTCGATATATTTACTCCACTGCTAGAAGCAATGACATTTATATTTCATATATAAGATGAACATTTTTAATGTTCTTAAAGACACACACGTACACATTATTTTTGAATCCGTTTGATTACGATTTTTAATTATTTTCATTGTTTATGTTGAGAAATAATAGTAATAATAAAGAAAGAAAAAAATAATTGTACATTTAATGGTCATGTGACCTTTAGTAGCTTTGATTGAGCCTTTAACAACTAATTTTCTAACGGCTAGTTGGAGTTGTACATATGCATGTACCACTTATAAATGAATGAATAAGCAATACACAATCTTATTTCATCAACTAAAGTTTTACTCTAAAATTCAACATGATATCAGAGCAAGTTGTTGCTCGATCCAGAAAAGCTTCTGCAGAATTAATGACTGATGTATCTTCTAAAATTACTGTTGTCCTAGTCAAAGAGAAAGATAAGCTCACTTGAGTGCAAGTGGCGGCTCTGCCCTGCAACAAAGCCAACGTGGAAAGCTGGCTTGTGCAAAGAAAAAATCAACTCAACTTGAGATAATAAGTTGCTCGGCGCAAAGATTGTCAGAGCAAAAGAAATCTCAAATTGGACAAAATTTCGAATCTCACCTTAATCACTATTCAATTATCAATCATAGCTCTCACAATCAACCCTCTTCTACATAGACCTCAAAACCTAACAATGACGAGGGGAGAAAGATAGTAGGAGGTCAGGAGCCCACTGGATGCGATCACTGCAAAAGACAAGGTTACACGAGGGCTCGCTGCTGGACTCTCAATCCTCATATTCGACCATCACAGAAAGGGGGAGAGAACGAGAGAGGAGGTAAAGGCTATGTGAAAAGTGAAAGATGTTAAATTTGAGATTTGGGAAAAGGCTAAGGTCAAGTATTAAGGCGGAATTGTTTTCAACAACAATTACCGATTCAAGCTTTTAGACCTGAATCACCTAGCTAAAATTTCAGCAAGCAAGTATTAAGAGCAATTGCACAATTAAAAAATAATCAAATGTAAGAATAGTAAAGATAGAGAGAGTAAAGAGCTAGAGCAATCAAGAGAATACAAGAACACGCGATATAACGTGGTTAAGCCTACAAACAAACTAGACCCTACATCCACGGGACTTTCGGAACCAAAACTTTCTTCCGAAATCGATTTCACTAAGTAATAAGTGTTCTTTACAATTGCGGAACCAATCTTTGGTTTCTTCTCAATAAGCAAACCAATCTTTGATTTCTAAACCTATGCAAGGGGCTACACCACTCTACAAGATAAACTGTCTGATTGACTACACAATCAAGGACATGAATGCACTACCTAACAACAAATGTAGTGCACCAAAGGCAAGAAATTAGCAAGAAAAGAAGTATTATCGAATTGACAATTAGGCAATATAAGCTATCCTAAGTATCTCAGGTTTAGGCAGCTTGAGGAGAAGGCTCTGTTGCTTTTTCTGGTGCTCAATTGAATGTTAAAAAACTTGTCGAGGGTTTCAGATATCTTTCAGGTTCGTATCCCCAATGTATATATAGGCTGAGCACTTCTTGGAGTCTTGAAAATGGCCTGAAGCGTTACAGATCTCTGTGACGCGTTATAGAATTAGTTACAATGTGTTGGCACCTTTCCAGAATTGTCCTTTTGTGTTTCTCTGACTGACTTCTAGGGCATTTTGAGCAGGAACTCATTACAATGAGTTGGGAGCCCGTTATAACTGGTGGGCAAGGCGTTATAACGCCTCTCTGATGCGTTATAGTAACGCATGGCTCCAAAATCCCTTCTTTGCTTAGCTCTTCTCCTTCTAATCCATTGTGAGGGGTTGGGCACCCATTATAACGGGTTGTATATCTGTTGTGACGGGCTGTACACTCGTTCTGACGGGTTTGGGAAGCGTTACAACAACACTTGGCTCTGTGAATGCCATCTAAACTTGCTCTTGATGTCTTGAGCATGTCTTGACTTGTGTTAAGCATGTTTGAGCCTTTGCAACATTGTGTTATACCTTTGTTAACATGCATCTCAACAAAACTCAGTTATGCAAGGTTAGTACTGATTTATTTTGCAAATTATCAAACAAGAGATGAGTTTAAATCAACAAACTCTTATTTTTTTGCAATTTGCAAAAACATATGCGATGTGGATAACATATGATGCACATCATAACATTTCTCCATTTTTTTTTACAAAGTATGGCAAAAAGCTCAAATACATAAGCTTCCTCTGAGTTTTAGCACACGTTTATAAGAAATTTAAGTTTTAAATTTGCTCCCCCTTAATGATATAAGATTTACAAATAAAACACATGTTATTATTTTCAATTTCAAAAATATGGGGGCAATAATCAAAAGACATGGCAAGATATGTATGCAATAGACAACTTATAAAAGATGCACAAAAGTATAAAAGTAATCTAATAATATGCATACAAAACATCATAAGTACATAATATAAAATAAGTTTTCAACGGAGCATAACAAATTACAACTTAAAATTTTAACTACTACAAGACATTGTGCTTTCTCTCACAAAGTCTAAACATTGTCATCCTCATGCAATGAATTCCAAAACTCACATCTCTCAATCCAAAATGTTTGATATTGCCCTTAAAAAGCATCGGTTTCATCCAACCTTTCATCTACTTCTCTATAGTACTCCATATTATACAACGTAAGATGAGCACAAGAACATTAATTGAATCTTTTTTTTTGTAAGATAATTGAAAATTTTCATATGTTTAATCAAATGTATGTAGGTAAATAGTGACTTAAGTGGAAGATGCTGTTGAAATTCAAAAACATCTGACTTTTGTCTAGCGGTCAATCAAGAATTAATTCAACCAACCAACGCCTTCCAAGTAAAAAATAATGCCTATCCTATTCAATTATTCCCTTATTTTTATTTGCAATAGATGCACATTGCAACCACAATTTCCCTTTCCATCTTTTATTATCGTCATATCACAATCATGCAAGTTCCATTATTATCTTTACCTGGCCTACAAAGCATATGATAAGGCAAAGTCTTAAGAGCCGGATCGGGCTTTACAAGGGCCGAGCTTAAAGGACCTACAAAAGGGCCGGGTAAGGACCGGGTCTAAAAATGGCTTAATAGGGGCCGGGTAATAAGGGCTTTGTTCTAAGGAAATAGGCCCGGCCCCTCTAAGGCCCGGCCCCTATCAGGCCCTCGGGGTTGCAAAGGGCCGGATCAGGGCCGGGTAATAAGGGCTTTGATCTATTTTTTTAATTTTTTTTAATTGTGAAAGGGTTTGATAAGGGTTTGAGGGGCTGCCGTGAATAAGGGTTGCAAAGGGCCGGACGGGATCGGGGCTTGAAAGGGCCGGGTAAATAGGGGCCTGTATTTTTGGAATAAGGCCCGGCCCTTCTAAGGCCCGGCCCTTTCAAAATCTTAATAAGGGCCGGGTCAGGGCCGGGTCTGACATGGGCTTTACAGGGGTCGGGCTGGAGCCCGGGGGCTTATGGCATATCCCTACATATGAGGCACGTTGAGTGGTCTTGTGTGGCTCTGAATTCATGTGATGCAGATAATAACAGCATGTCAAGAATAAATTTATATTGAAATTCTCATGCTCCTACTTTTTTTTAATGTAGCAATACTAGTATTAAAATCTTACTATAAAATAACGACATGTTGAATACAAATTTACATTAAAATTCTTATTTTTTTATTATGGAAATATGTAACATTACTAGTTAATTGTTGATATAATTCCATCATATTAATACCAACTATAAAGCCACACAAAAATTATCAACAAATGATCAAACATAAGTATGTTTTGGGTATGGCCGTATAATGGCACATGAAGGAACTTTCATGGAAAGTGGTCGGCCTTTGTCTGCCAATAATCTTGGCACCAACAAAATAAAGAGATACTTAATTGATCCTCTCCATTTAAAAAAGAAACCCAAAAGGTTCATATCAGTGAGATGAGAAACGCATGATAAAGAATTACTTTGAAAATCTTAGCACAATTTTTTCAACAAATTTTAAAGTCACTTCAATCGCACAAAAAATATGCAATTCAATTGATAGTTCATTAAAACTATTTATATGCAACTCAATTGCCACCATTGCTCCTAAAAACCCATCTTGATTCATAAATATAGCAATGTAACTAATAGCCAAAAGTAGTCCTCATTTTGGAAGTCACTTCAGAATTGTAAACAAAAATTAAATATCAATAAAATTATTATGATAGGAGATGGTAAAATTACCAAATTCTGGTATGATACTTGGTGTGACATAGTACTCCTGTGTGTGTCTCATGTGTCTTTATGTAAAATTGCTTCTAACACAGATATAACAGTGACTGATGTGGTTTCTGCAGGTTTAAAATCTATCTCATTTAGAAGAAATTTATCTAGTGTGCAAAGAGATCATTTATTTCAAATGGCTTCCAAGGTAATCAACTTCCTACCTTTGAAAAAATTACTAGATAAAATTTGCTGGCAAGAACAAGCTCCAGGGCATTTGCAGAATAAATGAGTGTATAATTGGCTTTGTGACATAAGGGTACCAGATAACACTTTTGTTTTACTATGGAAAATGAAGATTCCACAAAAATTAAGATTTTTATCTGGCTTCGATAAGGATTCTAGTCAAAAGTACATTAATTCATAGAGGTTGGTGTGGAGATGGTGCCTGCTAATATTGCCAACAGATGAAGACAATACACCATCTGTTTTTCAACTATTCACATGTTCAAAGGTATTGGGGATGAATTTTGAATACCTACCATATAGTTTCTTTGCCTCAAAACTTGAATGAAATGTATAATTCGGTATTACAACTTGGAGGTGTCATGTCTCAATTGGCTATGTCCTATGTATACCATTTGTCTAATTTGGTTAGAGAGGAACCAGTGCTGCTTCAATAGCAAAGACCCAGTATCTATTCAGGAATTTAAAGGTCGGCTGATTGGTTTGATCAATTATTGGGCAGGTGCATGGAATGGGAAATTGCAGGATGAGCTTAGAAGATGGGGCAGCAAAGCCAAAGGAGAAGATGAAGTACTACTGCTAGGAGGAACAACTGAGAGAATTTCTTCTTAGGAATTGAGGGGATATATCGTAGTTAAATGATATTTGCATCAATAAATTTGTTATCAACACTTGGTGTCTTGTGGATTTTTTTGTAATACTGTGATTGTTTGTTACTGTTTGGGTATAAGTTCCAACTGTGTTGTGTTCTGGTGCAGCAGAGGGGACATAGGAGATTGTTTCGATAGGGGACTATAGAGTAATAGTCAGATGGATATATATATAATAAAGGAGCACCAGTATCATACGATCTTGATATTGGTGCTGAAAATTACACCATGAGCAGTGTTCTCAGTAGATAGGGGCTGAGAATGGGTCTTTTTTATTTTATTTCGTTTTTTGCTTCTTTTTCGTATGAAATGAAAGTGGTGGACGCTCTACGCTTATTTAAAAAAAACTATTTATATGACAAAAAAAAATTAAAATGATGCATTTAATGATATATTCGATTGAGTATCAAATAATACTTATGTGAACTTTACAACTATCTTTTTTATCTTAAAATATTGGGAATTTGTTTGAAATTTTTGTTTTTAAAATGCAAAAGTATTAGTGCTAACTTTCTAAATGTGGGACACTTCAATAAAAAATGGAAAACACAAAGTGGGTCGTGCTCGTGCATAGGGAAAAAAAATCTCCCTCTAAAAAAATTGGAGAGAAGCTAAAAGACAAAGAATCCTTTCATTGTCATCCCTTTATTTTTATTTTTTTTTGAAGATATTCTTTATCTATTTCTCATATCACCTCCGTAAATCACTTAAATTCTGTGCCAACATATAGACATCCTAGGTTAGTTGGGTAACCATGCCTTCTTCATCTTAGTTCAATTCAAGAAATAAAACATGGAGATCTCTGTATGGTTGTTAATAAAATTTAACACTAGTCAGCATATGGTGTGTGATATAGATCTTTAGATTTTGTAGATAGATAGCAGATTATGCATATAATCATAATGGCTGGAATGCTACCCGGAGTTGAATTCGCAAGGAAACGCCGCCTCAGACAGTGTAGCGTATCGGGACTTGATAGTAGTACTCATCTTGGAATCAATTCTATGGTAAGTAAGAATATGATTGGTTGTGAATTTTCAATTCAATTGATCAAAAACTGTATTAGTATTATATGATTGGGGTTGATAGAATTTGATGATGATTGTATTAATTCTCAGCCAAGGAATATCTTAAGCAAAGAGCTGCATGGATGGACTCTTGGAAGCATAGCTAGGGAAGCCAAAGATAGATTGGATGAGAAATTCAAAAGTCAGAGAGCATCAGTGATAAAAAGGTAGAGATTCCATCTTTAATTATTAATTTGCTGATTTCGGAGAATCTGATATTCTATTTGATTGAGGAAAAAATAAAAAGGAAAAACCATATTTGCATTTGACACCCTACATTTTTTTATTATATGGACCTACCTAACTGGAAATTATTTCAGGAAACAATTTACCAAAATCATTTAAGAGTAGTAGTTATTATATTGTGAATAATAAAAAGTAGGCAATGCGCCAATGACTCTTAAAAAAAATGAACGAGTCAAATTTAGGAACTTCACTACTATTAAATTTAAATGATATATCATATATATGATATGGTTTCACAGTTTCACTGACACACATTTTCTAATCAAAAGGCACAATAGCACTGGTAGTCTGGTCAGGCCTGATAACCCAAAAGCCAGCAACCGTGAAGAGGGCCAAAGAATTGCCAGCAAGTTGCATCGGGAAGTATACAATTCTTCAAAAAAGGGAATGAGAAAACTCATCAGCTGGAGCAAATTGGGATCGAAGGCATCAGCTCTGGAGGCGTCAGAGTGTGCAGTTTGCCTGGAGGAATTCAAGACAGGCGAGGTACTGGCCCATCTTCCATGCGCTCACCGGTTTCATTCAAGTTGTGTCGTGCCATGGCTCGAAAGCAACTCGCATTGCCCTGTTTGTCGCACAACAGTCTCTGCTGGTACTTGATTATCTATTGAGCAGCAGTACTGGTACAAGTCTTTTCTTCTATACCGAGGTGTATTACATGGGAAAAATCAGTAAATACTTTCTATCTTCTAGGAATATACTGCCAAATGTTGAGTTCATGCGAATGTATATCTGTCAATAGAAAACTGAAATAAAAAAAATAAGAGTGCACTTGTGTGAATCTAGATAGCTATTGTGGTAGCAAGGAACTTGGTGTGTGTAAGGAGATAAACTGTGGATATTTTATATATATGGGTTGCTTTTATCCTTTTCTAATTGTAGTTTTTTATTTTTATTTTCTGGTCTATAACTTCAGTTTTGACAACTATATTGGATAAGTGAGCCGAAAAAACTTCAAAAAATAATAATTATATCAGCACAAAAGAGAGGATGTAATGACAGTAATAAGTTAAGTGTTCAGTGTGCTGAAGACGATGTAATGACAGTAATATCTTTATTTGAAAATAACGATGATGCTGATTTATATTGAATTGTCGAAAAGTCTATGACAATAGGCAAATTAAATTTTGACACAACATTTTGGAGATAGATTTTGTCTGAATTAATGGCCATTGTCAAGCCACTTGGTCATTGTTATTTCACCTTCACTATGTGGTGTAAAGTAAGATGAATGATTGAAGTGATTCAATTAGATTCTAACATGAAATGCAAAGCTTGGAAGGGTTATCAAAAGTAGCTAGAACAATGTATTCAACTTCTAGAAAGAAAAAGGTAAAGCCAAGACGACTTTGCATTAGCACGCACCTCTGTCATTTCTTTTCTTGTTTGGTTCTGATGAAGCGAAAGTGATACATAGCAGATACCACTTACCACGTAAAGAACAAAAGAAGAGGTATAGCAAGAGGACATTGCAAGGTTCCCATCAGTTACTATTTTTTCTTTAAAGAAAAAACAAGTAGCTCTGCAAAACGTTTCACAACAGAAATAAGTTACCAGCTCCAAGTTGCATTCACATATGTGCGTTTGATATAGCTGCACATTATATTTAAGAAAAAGCTAAATATTTTAGACTAATAAGAAATATTATCATTTCTTAGTAACAAAGTTGCATCAATCTTTGGCTACTTAAATGTGGAGATTGTTTTCTTTCAGCGAAAGCATCCTTGAAAAGAACTCACAAATAGACACAAATAAATATGATTTTTTTTTCTTCCTTTTAGCACTGAAACAAAATAAAAAAGAGAGGAGGTATTAGTATATGACCGACAACATAAAATCGCGAAATGTACAAGGATCAAACAGAGTATATTGATGTGAACCAACAAAACAATACATGTTTTAACAAAGACAAAAAAAAAGGAGTTGGTGCAGGTCTACAGGATTTCCTTTTGTGCAATGTCAGATGAGATGATGATATAAGAAGGGCTGAATTAGGCCCATTTCATTGGTACAGTGCAATACACGATGAAAGATTATAATATTGTGCAACAAAGTGTGTTGTGACTTGTGAATGGTTATTACTTATTACAGCGCGTTACACTGTTATCATCTATCAGTAAAAATATAGAAAAGATCGAATAGATAATTACAGGTGAATCACAAATTAGTTCTCTCAACAACATACATGGGTTACTTCCAAAAATGGAGAAAGAGAGATTTCATGCAACTCCTCAAATGAACTAATTTTGTCCCCTCTAATTTGGGGTGTGGAAGAAGTGAATTTGTTCTCGTCTTTCCTTCCAATCCTTTCTTTACTCTTCCATCACCTCCCTTCTCTAATAAAATAGTGAAGTATAACCTAGGGTTTATTTAATAAGGAAATGAAAAAAAAGAAGCAACATGGTGGGAAAATTTTACAAATTGACTTTCTTTCCAAAATCTTGAACCAAATTGCCCTCCTCATAAATTTGTTCAACAAAATGTCCTTGTGGACCCCATTTTTTCATCCTCTTACTTTCTCTATAATTAAAATTAAACATGTAGAGAAAGTTATTATTAGATTTTTATTTCAATTAATAGAACATTAGAACTTTTCAAAATAATTAATCCAATATGCTAGAAATATTACAAAATGCATTAACGAAAAAAATATAATTTTTAGCTTTACAAAAAAAATTATTGCAATACATTCCTTTCAAATAGTTCAAACCTATTTAGTTATTTCCAATAAAAACAATAATTGAAATAATAATCATTTTAATTTTTCTTGTTCGATGTTGTATTCAAAAGCTTCAATGTCATGCTGTCAAGATTATCTATATTTGTTACTATCAAATTAATTGAAAAATGTATGATTGAATGAACATATCATTATTATATAATAAAAAAACAACTCACATGCAATTTTTATTACTACAAAGCCGTGAGATTGACCTCTTACAAATTTAGAATCAGTAATTTATTGTAAAATAAATTATTTTAATGGATGAAACAACTTTTTTTTATTCATTGTCTGTAAACTTACAACACACTTACAAATAAATCAAAAAATAAACTCGAAAAACTCACTTAAAATGGCCCATGCTGGAACTCGAATCCAAACATTCCCGATAGAGATTTTGTGTCTTATCACTACACTGGATAGGGCACAATGGATGAAACAATTGAAAAAATATATACAACTATTATAAATGCGAAAAAAAACCACCTTCCATTTTCACATATAGCAAATGCAAGCGGGGAACTGACAACCATTAGCATTGATATTCATTATAAAATTCATTGAAATAAAAAAAAGAATTGCATATATGAAAAAATTACACACATCTCATGATTTGCTGTAGTCATGAAAAAAATGCACTTTCAATTATAGTCAATTGCCTTTTCACATGTAGCAAATGCAACATGATAATGACAATTGTTAGCATTAATTTAGTACTCATTATAAAAAAAATTGCATAAATGAAAAGTTGTACTATCATATCTCATGGCTTGTTGTAGTCGTGAAAAATTACATGTGAGCTATTATTTATTAATATAATTATGTTATTAAAAATGTTATATAAATATATTTTTTCATTAGTTTCATAGTAATAAATGTAAATAATCTTGAATCTAGGTTACTGTAGCTTTTGGATTTAACATCATGAAGAAAATTAATGATCTTTACTTTAATTGCTGAAGTAAAAAATCTAATAATAACTTCCTCCTCATGTTTAATTTTAAATATAGAGAAAGTAAGATGAGGGGAAGGGAAGAGGGGAAAACGGGGTCCACAAGGGCATTTTGTTGAACAATTTTATGAGGGCAATTTGTTTTAAGATTTTGGAAAGAAGGGTTTTGTAGAATTGCCCAACATGGTGCATGTGTTTATTTCTTTTTTTTCTTTTTTCTTGCTTAAGTATTGGCAATTTGTCAATAATAAATCTTTATCAGAAAAATAACATCATAAGATTCCTAGTTTGCAATTGACTGTGTATATACATTTATCATGAAAAAGATATATACAAATTTGGAAAACTCTATCTACGAAGCATCATTCTGACATACATTTCCTCGGCATAATGGGCAGACCCTATAAAAAAAAACCAGAAAAAAAAGCTGTTAATAAAGGCCCCTCCTACACAATGATGCACATGAAGTTTTGTAGGTAAGCTTATTCAAACCCAGAAGTGCTTGGTACCAATTGTGTGCAAACTAGAAAAGATAAAACTGATAGTAGTATAAACAATACCTGTGAACTTCTTTAAGCCACTTGTCAACACATGCCATGTGAAATTCATGGTTGCAAGGTAGAACCCTAATTTTATCCCCATCTTCATATTCCGTTAGGCAGATATAACATCTGTATGAAACACACAAAAGCAGATGTCAGACAACTAATCATGGTAAAATCATGAGCACAAGCACCTTTTATGAAACTCTGCAATGAAGTGGATAACTTACTGTTCCACATCATCATGACATCTTATCACATTCTTCCTGTAGCTTTTTGAAGGTAATGAATTTACAACAGATTCTGGTGCTTGAGCCGAAGAAAAAGATAGAGAAGCAGGATGACGATGAATTTCATCCAATACCTGTATATACTTCACCACAATAAATGAAATTAGAAACAAGATTTTATTAACAATAGGCTCAATGCAATGGAGAAAAATGAAAATAACTAAGGCAAAGACAGTCTAACATGAAAATGATACAGACAATGACAGTCTACAATGTTCAAGCTGTACCAAATCTTTGTTTTATCTCTTCTGGGCACTCCCAACTACTCTTCTTGGTGATTGTTAAGTCATAATAGCTCATATCAAAGCTCAAAACCCAAATTTGACCAAAAGAACATATCAAGGGAGGCAAGATGTTTCGCACATACACTGAAGTTAAAATCCTTTAAGACTATGCATGGACATAGAGGACAATTTAATGAGACACCGACCTCAAATAGAGCTTCAGTTAACATGACAATCCTAGATATACTTGCTTCAGCACTTGAAAAGGTATGACATATGCACATGCCATCTGGGTGGAGTCCAGTGGGACAAATTGGGCCATCATTTCTGTGTCTTTCGTGAAAGCCCACACGACGCCTATTCCTTGTCTGGAATAAATGAAATAGTTATCAGAAGGAATAATAATATTTTAAACTGGGCCCAAAGGCACAAATCAATATGCTTATAAATATTTAGGCAGTGACAACCTAGTTTCTTCTTCTATTGAATAATTGTTTTTTCTATTGCCTCATTTTTTCCCCTTTCTCTAACTTTTCTTTTAATTATCATGTTTACTTGAAGTTCTGTTGAAGAATACAGACATTTTATATTATGTAAAAGAAAATCTAATATACCCATGCAATAGCTAAGTGCAATATACCAGGAATTAAAAACCAAGGTCAAGTCACACCAAAAAAACAAACTTAACTTTAACCAGTTCCTATGGATTTGGAATTTGTGCCACAAGGGTCTTAATTGACTGGAGATAAAATTCCAGATGGTCAATGCAGGACGGGTTTTTCTGTCATATAACCTTGTCATTGCTTGTCATTTACAAACAAACCAAATGATTTTAATAACCCTTTGCAAGCACAAACTGTTATGTGTAATTTGCAGAGAACTTTGAATACCCTAAACATTGTTACTCAACAAACATTGAGCTAATTCGCAGTATCGATTACCCACTGTTTAAGCTTCAGTAAAGTTACCTGAGATCTAGAGTGCCGATTCAGACCACTTGACCTGTATTGCCTCGCATGTTGGTATCTCAAGTCCTGTCCACTTGAGCTCTCATAAAGTCCATCACCAAGATCTAACAACCTACCATGGAATCTTTGATCGCCATCTGAAGATCCATTGCTTCTTCCATTGCTGCGTCTAGAAAAGGATTCACATATACTTCTCCGAACATTATTGGTATCATGGTTGTTGGACTCACTGTCAGTCAAAGAAGGTGATATTCCATCAGATTCATTATTTATTCCAGTTCTTGTGGATGCAACATTTATGCTTGGCAAGGAGTGAAGCTCGGATATTTCATTTGAAAAATCAGTGGAATGAAGATCTTCAGTTTGATGGTCACTTGAGGGATTAGTTCCTATGGAAGTGCTTGCTTGATTAGAAGTCACTTCTGATTGAGGGTTTTCGAATTCCTTAGATGAAGATTTCGCAAAGTGAACTGCAGATTCGCTTCTGTCAGAATTTTCATTTCCTAGCGGTTCAGTCTGCTAATTAAAAATATAATTAGCAATTAGTGTGAAAAAGTAAATGTTCACCAGAAATTTTCTGGGTCATTTACAAAGGAATCATACAAACATAAGAGTTATGTTTTGGCAGACTCTATGAAGCAAAACAAATGCCTCTGGAGAGTCATAGAATGAAAACTGTTAAAGACAATTGAGGGGAATCGATTGACATGCAGATCAAATTATCAATCAATTAGTTTTATAG
This sequence comes from Eleocharis quinqueflora, assembly GCA_964058865.1. NCBI lineage: Eukaryota > Viridiplantae > Streptophyta > Magnoliopsida > Poales > Cyperaceae > Eleocharis > Eleocharis quinqueflora. The sequence continues at coordinate 32,076 of CAXKVX010002068.1, read as the reverse complement.
AGCTCAAATTAGTCTCAAAGTAAATGTTCATTAGCGTCTACCATGTGCTTGTACAATTAAACAGACAACAAACAACTCATACTTTTACAGAGATAGTATTAGTTGTTTAAAATGAAAAAAGTTCGAGGTCTTAAAAAAATTTCTCTCTCCTTTATCATCTCCCAAACCAAGAAAAACGAGGAAACTTGCTCACACAAAATCCAGGATCCTATTTCTCCCTCCTTTCTTTTGTAAACTTCTCTCAGCTAAAATCAAAAGAAACAATGGTTCTGGTAAAATAAACACTCAACCTTTGTTAAACAAACGGATATCTAGAGTAACAAGGAATATACATCAGTTAGATCGGAATCGTCAGCTGCGGCGGCGGCGATAGAGGCTCCGCCGCAGAGAAAGCAAGCGGAGCGGCGGGATTTCCGACGATGCGGCATCGAGGCGCGAATTCGACTGCTCCCTGACCCCATTTCTTATCTTTTAACAATAATTGAGAAATTCAATAGCAAAATGAAAAAATAATAAGTGGAGAGAATAGGAGATAGTGAACGGATGGAAGTTGCCACGAAAGCGCTCGTTCAATTAATTTCGAAGCATCGCCTATATTAAGTTAATTTTTAAATTCAAATTAATTCATATATTTTTATTTTTATATTCTAGAGTGGCTTTGCTACTTGGCTTTCATGGCGTACTTTTTCTTTCTTTAGTATTTTATTCCTCAAGAAAACAACCTTTTAGTTCATTTTTCTGTGGATGGTTACGCTTACTGCTTACTGCTTACACGATATTAATTTTCAATTTTTCCTAATCTAATATATTCATAGCGTACCACTGCGTCACTGTTTATTTCCACAGTGATATAAATAGTATTTTTACTGTAGATAATATTTTTTTTTAAATCGTTGAAAATATTCTTCATAATAACATCAATTTGAAGATCAAATTTTATATTTTCTGAATTTTTTTATTATTTCATTGAATGAATGTAAAATTTGTTAAATTGAATGTATGTAAATTGTTAGATTAATGAATTTTTTATCTATTCGATAAAATAAAAAATTTAAAAATGTAAAATTTGATCATGTTAGTATATAGAATATTTTCAATGGTCTTAATTGATCGTTTGCACTTTGTATCTCGAAATACAAACTTAAAATATATAAATATTAGTGCTTTATACATTTGAAATGTAAATATAAATATAATATGAGGTAATTAAAAAATAATTTTCCGTATCAAATTTTTTTGTTAAGAGACCAAAAACAAACGCGTTACGCATGTTCCGTCCTTGGCAAGTCAACAGCACCAGAAATCCAATTCTACACTCTGTCTCCATCTTATAACAATTAACAAGCCATCTGTGTATATATACATGAATAATTATTGTTATTTTTATTATTTTATATCAAGCGGACGTGCGTTGACGGGGACTGGAAGATACCTTACCGTTACCTAGGCTTGCTTTAGATTAGAGACGAATTATAACTAAGTACACGGAAGCAGTTATTCTGTCGCGCAGCAGAAATAAACGGTTCAAATTTTCTGCGCTGTAGATTACGGATGACCCAATTTTGATTTAGGGAGTTTGATATTATAAAATTTAGCTTATACGAATTTCGATGTAAATCAAATATTGAAATTTGTTGCACGATAGAAGATCTCATACACTAAATTGCAGTTGCAATGACTTAGACCATACTATCTCAATTCTCGTCTTTAAACTTTAATTGTTAAATTGGTCTAAGACGGTGCAAAAGTTGTGTCGGAGCAAACCGTAACCATGCGTGTGACAATTTTCGGAGAGCTAGGTTAAGATTTTAGGCCAGTTATGTCTAGTGTAGTGATATGATATATATTTTCATAGGGATTTGGAGTTCAAACTTCAGTGAAGACTATTTTTAAAAAGTATTTTCAAATTTATTTTCAAGTTTTATTTTGTGCGTGAAAGACAATGAATAAAACAAAAATAATTTGTTAAAAAATTATGCTTGAAATTCTAGTTGTTCATAGTTAAGATGTCATTTTCTAATAAATCTTTTGAAGGATTATGATTTCTCGTTGTGATACTTTTTATATTGGCGAGATGTTGCGTGATGTCCTCATGTGGTAAACCATGGAATAGGTTACGTTGCACCATGTTCACTCATGCGAGAGAAATTTGGTATTCCTCCGCATTGATGATTGGAGCGGTGTATCCTAGTCTAATCTATTCGGTCTTTGGTGCGGTGAATTTTCTCAAGGAACGGTTTGCATCTTCTACTTCATTGGCTCCACGATTAAGAGCGGTCGCTCTCAACCGTTGCACCTCGGCCACCATTTGATTCTGCTCCCTCTCAAGATTTGCAATGTGTGCGGTCTCGTCAAGGTTAGACATCTCTAACCGACGTGGACTCAAGTGTAAGATTGGTCCTTTTGAAGGGCGGTTCTTCCTTCTCTCGTAGAAGAGGTGGGTTGACCATTGTCGAGAGAATCACTCAATCAAATTCGTATCATTCAGAGTTGATGATTCTCATTCTAGTTTTCAAACTATAAAATACGAGAAAAAGAACCCTAGAAAATGTTAAAATTGATACTTAAATTAAAAATGCTAAAATCTGAAACTAAATCAATTGTTGTTCTCGACAACGGCGCCAAAAACTTGATGTGAGTTTTACTACTAGATAGAGGTTACAAGTATACAATCGTCTATTGTAGTACTTAGAAATCGAATCCACAGGAACAATTCAGACTTCACTTTCAGATTTAAGCAATTTTAATCTAAGCAAAGGAAAAATTCATATTTGAGTTGGTTTGTGATTATAAACTAAAAACTAAGAGATTGTTGTGAATTCTAACTCAATTAACAAATCGATTAGGACTTGTTAAGATGTACTATCCACAATTATTGATATTTTTTTGGTAATCAATTCCTTAGTATTATGAGGGTACAATTTTCAGATTTTGGTACCAAGTGATATTTCTATTTCGATGTCGTATTTGCACTAGTTATGGCTTCACTTGTCGGTACTTGATTAAACTAGTCAAGACCCATTAAGTTCATACCGTCCCAATTATCCTAAGTCATCATATTTCATTTTTCGATACTTGGTACAATTTGTTAGAGTATTTAGGTAAAACTCGTAATCAACAAACGTCACCTCTTGGTCCTTAGTTCGTTGGTTACCTTACTTTCTATGATCTAGATCTAACATTCAATATCTCTATTGCAAATATTAAATCTTAAATTCAAACAATTCAAATAACAAGCAAGTCATAATTATAAAATCCGCAAACAATTAGCGTCACCTCTCGGTACTTAGCCAATTTATCGCTTTACTTTCTATGATCAAGGTTTAATTCTAAACCCTAAGATAACAATTCATCAAGATTGCAACAATTAAAATAGAAATCAAATCATAGAATCAAACAAGAAATTTATTACTTAAACAAGCATTGTAACAAGAGTTTCAAGTCATCCTAACAATGCCCTAATGCAAGCTAAGTTGAACATGACTAAGGGGCTAAACATGATCAAATAATAGAGATAGAAAGAAAAACAAAGAAATATAGAGATATACAACTAAGTTTTTCTTCAAGGCTTGGATCATTCTTCTCTTCTTCTTCTTCTCTCTTTCTTTGTAAAAACTCTAAGTCTAACCCTTTGTAACTGGTTGAAATTCATGTTATTTCTGTCCTAAAATTACAAGTATTTATAAGGAAGCAAAAATTCTAAAAATAAACTTCTGGAACCGACAAGTTGTGCCTCTACGCAAGTGTCTTGCAGGCGCAATAATAACTGTTACGGCCGCAATTGAGTTAAAGTGGGAGTTCAATCCATCTCTACCACGTTCTGGACATTATGTTGCAGTCGTAATAAATGGGCTTGCGCCCGCAATGCAGTAGAGGTGGTAACTTCCATCATTGCCAACTTGTATTGCAGTCGCAAGGATGTACCTTGCACTTGAATAAAGTTGGGATGCTCTGGAATGAATGTAGAGGTTGATTGCGGCCGCAATGATGGTTTCTACAACCGCAATTGACCTGACAGATGATTAAATTGCTAAGTTTTAAATCCCGACTTGCTCCAAAGCATCCAATTGAGTCATTTTTATCCCAAATACATGTTTTTGCATTAAAACACTGAAATGCAGTGACTTGAACTCTTTTTGTAATAAAACTTATTTATTTAACTCTAAATTATACTAAACTTGACTTAAATTACACATTTAATCTTAGATAACTGCATACATAATTTGGTTTATCACATGATCACTTAATTTCATCATAGTTTAAATTTATATATATGTATTTCTTTGTTCATTTGCAATTTCATGGTACATACTTGTTATAGTTAATCATCCGGTAGTTGCATTATTTTGATATTTGGTAGATAAATTGGTTGATTGTGAAAACTGATTTTTGGAATCGGATTTTAAAAGGGTCATGATTAAACTAAGGGTAATTGATCTTTTTTACAATTAGATTTATTTGAATTGTAAAATTATGATGCATGTTTATTTTTGATAACTTGGTGTAAGAGAAATCAGAATATTTTGCAAACTGTTGCTTGAAATTTCAAAATAGTTAAATTCTATCATTTCATTTGTACACATATGAATATGATAGCTAATACTAAATTGTACATGGCACAAACTGAAATTAAAAGCAATTATGTTATTTTTTTGATATTATATTGTATTAATTTTGGTTTTGAATTGACTAATAAACAAATTATGCAAATATTTCATAATATAAAGATTCGCAGAGATCAGTTCGATTTACCGTCGATACTTTGATTTTATTTTGTTGGTGTTTTACAAATATTTTATCCACGTTTGCTTTTTTTAATATGTAAAGTATACTAATTTAATGATATTAAATATTTTAAATGAAATTTTATATTTTTATATTTTTATATATAACGAAATCTTATCCTATCAAAATTTTGAATCTGCCAATGCGATAGAAGGAACGTACATCTCAAATTTAACTCCAACTTGAACTTATATCTTAATTAGTATTTTCTATGATGTACGTTCCTCAAATCGCAAATCGGACTCAACGTGGTGGAAGTAGACTCAGATATCTATAGCTCGATGATTTGCGACGTTAAAAAAATTTATTTATAATTTTGATAAATGCAGTCGAATTCGGTACAAAAACTTACCTAAATACAACCCAACTCATCAATTAAAATATTAATATTTTTATTAGTAAAAATCTCAATGCCTCAGGCGCCTGGTTGAATTCGTATAACTAATATCCGGAATCAGTGATTCCGGAGTTACTCCAGAGTCTGTGATTCCCAGATGGCTACTTTGGTGATTTTGGTTCAAATTTTGCCAGTTTTGTGTTTTTTTAATTTATTTTGGTTAATAAAAAAAAATTCAGTTGAAGTTAATTTGATCAACATGATCAGCATGCGAAGCAAAGTTTTCCTTTTTTGTCAAGACTCATCATCATCATCATCACCATCTTCTTCTTCTTCTTCCAAATAAAAAAATTGATCTTTCAAAAGAAAAAAAAATCAAATTATCTAGTATGGTAAGATGATTTGTGATGTTGTATTTAATGATTATCACTATAAATTAAGTACTCTGATCAGAATCACTTATAATTTAAGTAATCGGACATGAAACACTTAGATTGGAAATCTACGCTTCTTTGTGGTGTTTTATTCATTGTTTACAACACATAAATTAAGTACTCAGAGTAGAAACTCTTCTCGTAGTAAGATATGATGCTATGTGGAGTTTTCTTGAAAGGTTTCCACTCATAAATAAAGAAGTCGGATCAGAAACACTTCAAGTAGTAGGATAAGATGCTTTGTGGTGTTTTCTTTAATGTTTCCCACCCATAAATGAAGTAATATGATGAGAATCATCATAAATTAAGTACTCGGACATGAAGCGATTAGAGTGGTACTGTATGCTTCTTCGTGGTGTATTAATGGAATTGTTACAACTCTTAAATGAAGTACTCTGATAAGAAACACTTCTCATAGTATGGTAAGATGATTTGTGATGTTTTTTTTTAATGATTATCACCTATAAATGAAGTACTCTGGTCAGAATCACTCATGATTTAAGTACTCGGACCCGGAGCACTTAGAGTGATAAACTATGCTTAATCGTGGTATCTTATTCATTGTTTACAACACTTAAATGATGTACTCGGAGAACAAACTCTTCTCGTTGTAAGATATGATGCTTTTTGGAGTTTTGTTGAAAGGTTACCCCTCAAAAATGAAGTGCTCTGATCAGAAACTATTCTTGTAGTAAGATATGATGCTTTGTGGAGTTTTCTTGAATGGTTACCACTCATAAATGTTTTACTCAGATTAGAAATACTCTCATAGTAGAATATGATGTTTTGTGGTGTTTTCTTTAGTCGTTACCACCCATTAAAATAAAGTACTCAGATAAAAAAACACTTCACCCTGTAGGATATGATGCTTTGTGATGGTTTTTAATAGTTATCTCCTATAAATGAATTACATTGATCAGAATTACTCATAAATTAAATACTCGGACATGAAGCACTTAGATGGTACACTATGCTTCTTCGCTGTCTTTTAGTGAATGGTTAAAACACATAAATAAAGTACTCAGAGAAGAAACACTTCTCGTAGTACGATATGATGCTTTGTGGTGTTTTCTTTAATAGTTACCACCCTTAAATGAAGCAAACGAATCAGAATCACTCATAAATTAAGTAATCGGACTTGAAACACTTAGATTGGAAATCTACGCTTTTTGCGGTGTTTTATTCATTGTTTACAACACATAAATTCAGTACTCAGAGAAGAAACTCTTCTCGTAGTAAGATATGAAGCTATGTGGAGTTTTCTTGAAAGGTTTCCACTCATAATTGAAGAAGTCGGATCAGAAACACTTCAAGTAGTAGGATAAGATGCTTTGTGGTGTTTTTTCTTTAATGTTTACCACCCATAAATGAAGTAATGTGATCAGAATCATCATAAATTAAGTACTCGGATATGAAGCGCTTAGAGTGTTACTCTATGGTTCTTCGTGGTGTATTAATGGAATTGTTACAACTCTTAAATGAAGTATTCTGATAAGAAACACTTCTCATAGTATGGTAAGATGATTTGTGATGTTTTTTTTTAATGATTATCACCTATAAATGAAGTACTCTGGTCAGAATCACTCATGATTTAAGTACTCGGACCCGGAGCACTTAGAGTGATAAACTATGCTTAATCGTGGTATCTTATTCATTGTTTACAACACTTAAATGATGTACTCGGAGAACAAACTCTTCTCGTTGTAAGATATGATGCTTTTTGGAGTTTTGTTGAAAGGTTACCCCTCAAAAATGAAGTGCTCTGATCAGAAACTATTCTTGTAGTAAGATATGATGCTTTGTGGAGTTTTCTTGAATGGTTACCACTCATAAATGTTTTACTCAGATTAGAAATACTCTCATAGTAGGATATAATGTTTTGTGGTGTTTTCTTTAATCGTTACCACCCATGAAAATGAAGTACTCAGATAAAAAACACTTCTCCTATTAGGATATGATGCTTTGTGATGGTTTTTAATGGTTATCTCCTATAAATGCATTACTTTGATCAGAATTACTCATAAATTAAATAATCGGACATGAAGCACTTAGATGGTACTCAATGCTTCTTCGTTGTCTTTTTGTGAATGGTTAAAACACTTAAATGAAGTACTCGGAGAAGAAACACTTCTCCTAGTACGATAAGATGTTTTGTGGTGTTTTCTTTAGTAGTTACAACCCTTAAATGAAGCAAATGGATCAGAATCACTCATAAATTAAGTAATCGGACATGAAACACTTAGATTGGAAATCTACGCTTCTTTGTGGTGTTTTATTCATTGTTTACAACACATAAATGAAGTACTCAGAGTAGAAACTCTTCTCGTAGAAAGATATGATGCTATGTGGAGTTTTCTTGAATGGTTTCCACTCATAAATAAAGAAGTCGGATCAGAAACACTTCAAATAGTAGGATAAGATGCTTTGTGGTGTTTTCTTTAATGTTACCAACCATAAATGAAGTAATGTGATGAGAATTATCATAACTTAAGTACTCGGACATGGAGTGCTTAGAGTGGTACTCTATGCTTCTTCGTGGTGTATTAATGAAATTGTTACAACCCTTAAATGATGTACTAAGATAAGAAACACTTCTCATAGTATGGTAAGATGATTTGTGATGTTTTATTTAATGATTATCACCTATAAATGAAGTACTCTGGTCGGAATCACTTATAATTTAAGTACTCGGACCTGAAGGACGTAGAGTGATAAACTATGCTTAATCGTGGTATTTTATTCATTGTTTACAATACTTAAATGATGTACTCGGAGAACAAACTCTTCTCGTTGTAAGATATGATGATTTGTGGAGTTTTGTTGAAAGGTTACCCCTAAAAAATGAAGTGCTCTGATCAGATACTATTCTTGTAGTAAGATATGATGCTTTGTGGAGTTTTCTTGAAAGGTTACCACTCATAAAATTAAGTACTTAGATCAGAAATACTCTCATAGTTGGATATGATGCTATGTGGAGTTTTCTTGAAAGGTTTCCACTCATAAATGAAGAAGTCGAATCAGAAATACTTCAAGTTGTAGGATAAGATGCTTTGTGGTGTTTTCTTTAATGTTTACCACCCATAAATGAAGTAATGTGATCAGAATCATCATTAATTAAGTACTCGGACATGAAGCGCTTAGAGTGGTACTGTATGCTTCTTCGTGGTGTATTAATGGAATTGTTACAACTCTTAAATGAAGTATTCTGATAAGAAACACTTCTCATAGTATGGTAAGATGATTTGTGATGTTTTTTTTAATGATTATCACCTATAAATGAAGTACTCTGGTCAGAATCACTCATGATTTAAGTACTCGGACTCGGAGCACTTAGAGTGATAAACTATGCTTAATCGTGGTATCTTATTCATTGTTTACAACACTTAAATGATGTATTCGGAGAACAAACTCTTCTCGTTGTAAGATATGATGCTTTTTGGAGTTTTGTTGAAAGGTTACCCCTCAAAAATGAAGTGCTCTGATCAGAAACTATTCTTGTAGTAAGATATGATGCTTTGTGGAGTTTTCTTGAATGGTTACCACTCATAAAATGAAGTACTTAGATCAGAAATACTCTCACTGTAGGATATTTTGCTTTGTGGTGTTTTCTTTAATCGTTACCACCCATAAAAAGGAAGTACTCAGATAAAAAACACTTCACCCAGTAGGATATGATGCTTTGTGAGGGTTTTTAATTGTTCTCTCCTATAAATGAATTACTTTGATCAGAGTTACTCATAAATTAAATACTCGGACATGAAGCACTTAGATGGTACTCTATGCTTCTTCACTGTCTTTTAGTGAATGGTTAAAACACATAAATGAAGTACTCGGAGAAGAAGCACTTCTCGTAGTACGATATGATGCTTTGTGGTGTTTTCTTTACTAGTTACCACCCTTAAATGAAGCAAACGGATCAGAATCACTCATAAATTAAGTAATCGGACATGAAACACTTAGATTGGAAATCTACGCTTCTTTGTGGTGTTTTATTCAATGTTTACAACACATAAATGATGTATTCAGAGAAGAAACTCTTCTCGTAGTAAGATATGATGTTATGTGGAGTTTTTCTTGAAATTACCTCTTGTAAATGAAGTACTCTGATCAGAAACACTTCTTATATTAGGATATGATGCTTTGTGGTTTTTTCTGTAATCGTTGCCACCCATAATGAAGTACTCAGATAAGAAACACTTCTCGTAGTATGATAAGATTATTTGTGATGTTTTTTAATGGTTACCACCCATAAATGAAGTACTCTGGTCAGAATCACTTATAATTTAAGTACTCGGTCCTGAAGCACTTAGAGTGATAAACTCTGCTTAATCGTGGTATCTTATTCATTGTTTACAACACTTAAATGATGTGCTCGTAGAACAAACTCTTCTCGTTGTAAGATACGATGCTTTGTGGAGTTTTGTCTAAAGGTTACCCCTCAAAAATGAATTGCTGTGATCAGAAACTATTCTTGTAGTAAGATATGATTCTTTGTGGAGTTTTCTTGAATGGTTACCACTCATAAATGAAGTACTTAGATCATAAAATACTCTCATAGTAGGATATAATGTTTTGTGGTGTTTTCTTTAATCGTTACCACCCATGAAAATGAAGTACTCAGATAAAAAACACTTCTCCTATTAGGATATGATGCTTTGTGATGGTTTTTAATGGTTATCTCCTATAAATGCATTACTTTGATCAGAATTACTCATAAATTAAATAATCGGACATGAAGCACTTAGATGGTACTCAATGCTTCTTTGTTGTCTTTTTGTGAATGGTTAAAACACTTAAATGAAGTACTCGGAGAAGAAACACTTCTCCTAGTACGATAAGATGTTTTGTGGTGTTTTCTTTAGTAGTTACAACCCTTAAATGAAGCAAATGGATCAGAATCACTCATAAATTAAGTAATCGGACATGAAACACTTAGATTGGAAATCTACGCTTCTTTGTGGTGTTTTATTCATTGTTTACAACACATAAATGAAGTACTCAGAGTAGAAACTCTTCTCGTAGAAAGATATGATGCTATGTGGAGTTTTCTTGAATGGTTTCCACTCATAAATAAAGAAGTCGGATCAGAAACACTTCAAATAGTAGGATAAGATGCTTTGTGGTGTTTTCTTTAATGTTACCAACCATAAATGAAGTAATGTGATGAGAATTATCATAACTTAAGTACTCGGACATGGAGTGCTTAGAGTGGTACTCTATGCTTCTTCGTGGTGTATTAATGAAATTGTTACAACCCTTAAATGATGTACTAAGATAAGAAACACTTCTCATAGTATGGTAAGATGATTTGTGATGTTTTATTTAATGATTATCACCTATAAATGAAGTACTCTGGTCGGAATCACTTATAATTTAAGTACTCGGACCTGAAGCACGTAGAGTGATAAACTATGCTTAATCGTGGTATTTTATTCATTGTTTACAATACTTAAATGATGTACTCGGAGAACAAACTCTTCTCGTTGTAAGATATGATGATTTGTGGAGTTTTGTTGAAAGGTTACCCCTAAAAAATGAAGTGCTCTGATCAGATACTATTCTTGTAGTAAGATATGATGCTTTGTGGAGTTTTCTTGAAAGGTTACCACTCATAAAATTAAGTACTTAGATCAGAAATACTCTCATAGTTGGATATGATGCTATGTGGAGTTTTCTTGAAAGGTTTCCACTCATAAATGAAGAAGTCGAATCAGAAATACTTCAAGTTGTAGGATAAGATGCTTTGTGGTGTTTTCTTTAATGTTTACCACCCATAAATGAAGTAATGTGATCAGAATCATCATTAATTAAGTACTCGGACATGAAGCGCTTAGAGTGGTACTGTATGCTTCTTCGTGGTGTATTAATGGAATTGTTACAACTCTTAAATGAAGTATTCTGATAAGAAACACTTCTCATAGTATGGTAAGATGATTTGTGATGTTTTTTTTAATGATTATCACCTATAAATGAAGTACTCTGGTCAGAATCACTCATGATTTAAGTACTCGGACTCGGAGCACTTAGAGTGATAAACTATGCTTAATCGTGGTATCTTATTCATTGTTTACAACACTTAAATGATGTATTCGGAGAACAAACTCTTCTCGTTGTAAGATATGATGCTTTTTGGAGTTTTGTTGAAAGGTTACCCCTAAAAAATGAAGTGCTCTGATCAGAAACTATTCTTGTAGTAAGATATGATGCTTTGTGGAGTTTTCTTGAATGGTTACCACTCATAAATGTTTTACTCAGATTAGAAATACTCTCATAGTAGGATATAATGTTTTGTGGTGTTTTCTTTAATCGTTACCACCCATGAAAATGAAGTACTCAGATAAAAAACACTTCTCCTATTAGGATATGATGCTTTGTGATGGTTTTTAATGGTTATCTCCTATAAATGCATTACTTTGATCAGAATTACTCATAAATTAAATAATCGGACATGAAGCACTTAGATGGTACTCAATGCTTCTTCGTTGTCTTTTTGTGAATGGTTAAAACACTTAAATGAAGTACTCGGAGAAGAAACACTTCTCCTAGTACGATAAGATGTTTTGTGGTGTTTTCTTTAGTAGTTACAACCCTTAAATGAAGCAAATGGATCAGAATCACTCATAAATTAAGTAATCGGACATGAAACACTTAGATTGGAAATCTACGCTTCTTTGTGGTGTTTTATTCATTGTTTACAACACATAAATGAAGTACTCAGAGTAGAAACTCTTCTCGTAGAAAGATATGATGCTATGTGGAGTTTTCTTGAATGGTTTCCACTCATAAATAAAGAAGTCGGATCAGAAACACTTCAAATAGTAGGATAAGATGCTTTGTGGTGTTTTCTTTAATGTTACCAACCATAAATGAAGTAATGTGATGAGAATTATCATAACTTAAGTACTCGGACATGGAGTGCTTAGAGTGGTACTCTATGCTTCTTCGTGGTGTATTAATGAAATTGTTACAACCCTTAAATGATGTACTAAGATAAGAAACACTTCTCATAGTATGGTAAGATGATTTGTGATGTTTTATTTAATGATTATCACCTATAAATGAAGTACTCTGGTCGGAATCACTTATAATTTAAGTACTCGGACCTGAAGCACGTAGAGTGATAAACTATGCTTAATCGTGGTATTTTATTCATTGTTTACAATACTTAAATGATGTACTCGGAGAACAAACTCTTCTCGTTGTAAGATATGATGATTTGTGGAGTTTTGTTGAAAGGTTACCCCTAAAAAATGAAGTGCTCTGATCAGATACTATTCTTGTAGTAAGATATGATGCTTTGTGGAGTTTTCTTGAAAGGTTACCACTCATAAAATTAAGTACTTAGATCAGAAATACTCTCATAGTTGGATATGATGCTATGTGGAGTTTTCTTGAAAGGTTTCCACTCATAAATGAAGAAGTCGAATCAGAAATACTTCAAGTTGTAGGATAAGATGCTTTGTGGTGTTTTCTTTAATGTTTACCACCCATAAATGAAGTAATGTGATCAGAATCATCATTAATTAAGTACTCGGACATGAAGCGCTTAGAGTGGTACTGTATGCTTCTTCGTGGTGTATTAATGGAATTGTTACAACTCTTAAATGAAGTATTCTGATAAGAAACACTTCTCATAGTATGGTAAGATGATTTGTGATGTTTTTTTTAATGATTATCACCTATAAATGAAGTACTCTGGTCAGAATCACTCATGATTTAAGTACTCGGACTCGGAGCACTTAGAGTGATAAACTATGCTTAATCGTGGTATCTTATTCATTGTTTACAACACTTAAATGATGTATTCGGAGAACAAACTCTTCTCGTTGTAAGATATGATGCTTTTTGGAGTTTTGTTGAAAGGTTACCCCTCAAAAATGAAGTGCTCTGATCAGAAACTATTCTTGTAGTAAGATATGATGCTTTGTGGAGTTTTCTTGAATGGTTACCACTCATAAAATGAAGTACTTAGATCAGAAATACTCTCACTGTAGGATATTTTGCTTTGTGGTGTTTTCTTTAATCGTTACCACCCATAAAAAGGAAGTACTCAGATAAAAAACACTTCACCCAGTAGGATATGATGCTTTGTGAGGGTTTTTAATTGTTCTCTCCTATAAATGAATTACTTTGATCAGAGTTACTCATAAATTAAATACTCGGACATGAAGCACTTAGATGGTACTCTATGCTTCTTCACTGTCTTTTAGTGAATGGTTAAAACACATAAATGAAGTACTCGGAGAAGAAGCACTTCTCGTAGTACGATATGATGCTTTGTGGTGTTTTCTTTACTAGTTACCACCCTTAAATGAAGCAAACGGATCAGAATCACTCATAAATTAAGTAATCGGACATGAAACACTTAGATTGGAAATCTACGCTTCTTTGTGGTGTTTTATTCAATGTTTACAACACATAAATGATGTATTCAGAGAAGAAACTCTTCTCGTAGTAAGATATGATGTTATGTGGAGTTTTTCTTGAAATTACCTCTTGTAAATGAAGTACTCTGATCAGAAACACATCTTATATTAGGATATGATGCTTTGTGGTTTTTTCTGTAATCGTTGCCACCCATAATGAAGTACTCAGATAAGAAACACTTCTCGTAGTATGATAAGATTATTTGTGATGTTTTTTAATGGTTACCACCCATAAATGAAGTACTCTGGTCAGAATCACTTATAATTTAAGTACTCGGTCCTGAAGCACTTAGAGTGATAAACTCTGCTTAATCGTGGTATCTTATTCATTGTTTACAACACTTAAATGATGTGCTCGTAGAACAAACTCTTCTCGTTGTAAGATACGATGCTTTGTGGAGTTTTGTCTAAAGGTTACCCCTCAAAAATGAATTGCTGTGATCAGAAACTATTCTTGTAGTAAGATATGATTCTTTGTGGAGTTTTCTTGAATGGTTACCACTCATAAATGAAGTACTTAGATCATAAAATACTCTCATAGTAGGATATAATGTTTTGTGGTGTTTTCTTTAATCGTTACCACCCATGAAAATGAAGTACTCAGATAAAAAACACTTCTCCTATTAGGATATGATGCTTTGTGATGGTTTTTAATGGTTATCTCCTATAAATGCATTACTTTGATCAGAATTACTCATAAATTAAATAATCGGACATGAAGCACTTAGATGGTACTCAATGCTTCTTTGTTGTCTTTTTGTGAATGGTTAAAACACTTAAATGAAGTACTCGGAGAAGAAACACTTCTCCTAGTACGATAAGATGTTTTGTGGTGTTTTCTTTAGTAGTTACAACCCTTAAATGAAGCAAATGGATCAGAATCACTCATAAATTAAGTAATCGGACATGAAACACTTAGATTGGAAATCTACGCTTCTTTGTGGTGTTTTATTCATTGTTTACAACACATAAATGAAGTACTCAGAGTAGAAACTCTTCTCGTAGAAAGATATGATGCTATGTGGAGTTTTCTTGAATGGTTTCCACTCATAAATAAAGAAGTCGGATCAGAAACACTTCAAATAGTAGGATAAGATGCTTTGTGGTGTTTTCTTTAATGTTACCAACCATAAATGAAGTAATGTGATGAGAATTATCATAACTTAAGTACTCGGACATGGAGTGCTTAGAGTGGTACTCTATGCTTCTTCGTGGTGTATTAATGAAATTGTTACAACCCTTAAATAATGTACTAAGATAAGAAACACTTCTCATAGTATGGTAAGATGATTTGTGATGTTTTATTTAATGATTATCACCTATAAATGAAGTACTCTGGTCGGAATCACTTATAATTTAAGTACTCGGACCTGAAGCACGTAGAGTGATAAACTATGCTTAATCGTGGTATTTTATTCATTGTTTACAATACTTAAATGATGTACTCGGAGAACAAACTCTTCTCGTTGTAAGATATGATGATTTGTGGAGTTTTGTTGAAAGGTTACCCCTAAAAAATGAAGTGCTCTGATCAGATACTATTCTTGTAGTAAGATATGATGCTTTGTGGAGTTTTCTTGAAAGGTTACCACTCATAAAATTAAGTACTTAGATCAGAAATACTCTCATAGTTGGATATGATGCTATGTGGAGTTTTCTTGAAAGGTTTCCACTCATAAATGAAGAAGTCGAATCAGAAATACTTCAAGTTGTAGGATAAGATGCTTTGTGGTGTTTTCTTTAATGTTTACCACCCATAAATGAAGTAATGTGATCAGAATCATCATTAATTAAGTACTCGGACATGAAGCGCTTAGAGTGGTACTGTATGCTTCTTCGTGGTGTATTAATGGAATTGTTACAACTCTTAAATGAAGTATTCTGATAAGAAACACTTCTCATAGTATGGTAAGATGATTTGTGATGTTTTTTTTAATGATTATCACCTATAAATGAAGTACTCTGGTCAGAATCACTCATGATTTAAGTACTCGGACTCGGAGCACTTAGAGTGATAAACTATGCTTAATCGTGGTATCTTATTCATTGTTTACAACACTTAAATGATGTATTCGGAGAACAAACTCTTCTCGTTGTAAGATATGATGCTTTTTGGAGTTTTGTTGAAAGGTTACCCCTAAAAAATGAAGTGCTCTGATCAGAAACTATTCTTGTAGTAAGATATGATGCTTTGTGGAGTTTTCTTGAATGGTTACCACTCATAAATGTTTTACTCAGATTAGAAATACTCTCATAGTAGGATATAATGTTTTGTGGTGTTTTCTTTAATCGTTACCACCCATGAAAATGAAGTACTCAGATAAAAAACACTTCTCCTATTAGGATATGATGCTTTGTGATGGTTTTTAATGGTTATCTCCTATAAATGCATTACTTTGATCAGAATTACTCATAAATTAAATAATCGGACATGAAGCACTTAGATGGTACTCAATGCTTCTTCGTTGTCTTTTTGTGAATGGTTAAAACACTTAAATGAAGTACTCGGAGAAGAAACACTTCTCCTAGTACGATAAGATGTTTTGTGGTGTTTTCTTTAGTAGTTACAACCCTTAAATGAAGCAAATGGATCAGAATCACTCATAAATTAAGTAATCGGACATGAAACACTTAGATTGGAAATCTACGCTTCTTTGTGGTGTTTTATTCATTGTTTACAACACATAAATGAAGTACTCAGAGTAGAAACTCTTCTCGTAGAAAGATATGATGCTATGTGGAGTTTTCTTGAATGGTTTCCACTCATAAATAAAGAAGTCGGATCAGAAACACTTCAAATAGTAGGATAAGATGCTTTGTGGTGTTTTCTTTAATGTTACCAACCATAAATGAAGTAATGTGATGAGAATTATCATAACTTAAGTACTCGGACATGGAGTGCTTAGAGTGGTACTCTATGCTTCTTCGTGGTGTATTAATGAAATTGTTACAACCCTTAAATGATGTACTAAGATAAGAAACACTTCTCATAGTATGGTAAGATGATTTGTGATGTTTTATTTAATGATTATCACCTATAAATGAAGTACTCTGGTCGGAATCACTTATAATTTAAGTACTCGGACCTGAAGCACGTAGAGTGATAAACTATGCTTAATCGTGGTATTTTATTCATTGTTTACAATACTTAAATGATGTACTCGGAGAACAAACTCTTCTCGTTGTAAGATATGATGATTTGTGGAGTTTTGTTGAAAGGTTACCCCTAAAAAATGAAGTGCTCTGATCAGATACTATTCTTGTAGTAAGATATGATGCTTTGTGGAGTTTTCTTGAAAGGTTACCACTCATAAAATTAAGTACTTAGATCAGAAATACTCTCATAGTTGGATATGATGCTATGTGGAGTTTTCTTGAAAGGTTTCCACTCATAAATGAAGAAGTCGAATCAGAAATACTTCAAGTTGTAGGATAAGATGCTTTGTGGTGTTTTCTTTAATGTTTACCACCCATAAATGAAGTAATGTGATCAGAATCATCATTAATTAAGTACTCGGACATGAAGCGCTTAGAGTGGTACTGTATGCTTCTTCGTGGTGTATTAATGGAATTGTTACAACTCTTAAATGAAGTATTCTGATAAGAAACACTTCTCATAGTATGGTAAGATGATTTGTGATGTTTTTTTTAATGATTATCACCTATAAATGAAGTACTCTGGTCAGAATCACTCATGATTTAAGTACTCGGACTCGGAGCACTTAGAGTGATAAACTATGCTTAATCGTGGTATCTTATTCATTGTTTACAACACTTAAATGATGTATTCGGAGAACAAACTCTTCTCGTTGTAAGATATGATGCTTTTTGGAGTTTTGTTGAAAGGTTACCCCTCAAAAATGAAGTGCTCTGATCAGAAACTATTCTTGTAGTAAGATATGATGCTTTGTGGAGTTTTCTTGAATGGTTACCACTCATAAAATGAAGTACTTAGATCAGAAATACTCTCACTGTAGGATATTTTGCTTTGTGGTGTTTTCTTTAATCGTTACCACCCATAAAAAGGAAGTACTCAGATAAAAAACACTTCACCCAGTAGGATATGATGCTTTGTGAGGGTTTTTAATTGTTCTCTCCTATAAATGAATTACTTTGATCAGAGTTACTCATAAATTAAATACTCGGACATGAAGCACTTAGATGGTACTCTATGCTTCTTCACTGTCTTTTAGTGAATGGTTAAAACACATAAATGAAGTACTCGGAGAAGAAGCACTTCTCGTAGTACGATATGATGCTTTGTGGTGTTTTCTTTACTAGTTACCACCCTTAAATGAAGCAAACGGATCAGAATCACTCATAAATTAAGTAATCGGACATGAAACACTTAGATTGGAAATCTACGCTTCTTTGTGGTGTTTTATTCAATGTTTACAACACATAAATGATGTATTCAGAGAAGAAACTCTTCTCGTAGTAAGATATGATGTTATGTGGAGTTTTTCTTGAAATTACCTCTTGTAAATGAAGTACTCTGATCAGAAACACTTCTTATATTAGGATATGATGCTTTGTGGTTTTTTCTGTAATCGTTGCCACCCATAATGAAGTACTCAGATAAGAAACACTTCTCGTAGTATGATAAGATTATTTGTGATGTTTTTTAATGGTTACCACCCATAAATGAAGTACTCTGGTCAGAATCACTTATAATTTAAGTACTCGGTCCTGAAGCACTTAGAGTGATAAACTCTGCTTAATCGTGGTATCTTATTCATTGTTTACAACACTTAAATGATGTGCTCGTAGAACAAACTCTTCTCGTTGTAAGATACGATGCTTTGTGGAGTTTTGTCTAAAGGTTACCCCTCAAAAATGAATTGCTGTGATCAGAAACTATTCTTGTAGTAAGATATGATTCTTTGTGGAGTTTTCTTGAATGGTTACCACTCATAAATGAAGTACTTAGATCATAAAATACTCTCATAGTAGGATATAATGTTTTGTGGTGTTTTCTTTAATCGTTACCACCCATGAAAATGAAGTACTCAGATAAAAAACACTTCTCCTATTAGGATATGATGCTTTGTGATGGTTTTTAATGGTTATCTCCTATAAATGCATTACTTTGATCAGAATTACTCATAAATTAAATAATCGGACATGAAGCACTTAGATGGTACTCAATGCTTCTTTGTTCTCTTTTTGTGAATGGTTAAAACACTTAAATGAAGTACTCGGAGAAGAAACACTTCTCCTAGTACGATAAGATGTTTTGTGGTGTTTTCTTTAATGTTACCACCCATAAATGAAGTAATGTGATCAGAATCATCATTAATTAAGTACTCGGACATGAAGCGCTTAGAGTGGTACTGTATGCTTCTTCGTGGTGTATTAATGGAATTGTTACAACTCTTAAATGAAGTATTCTGATAAGAAACACTTCTCATAGTATGGTAAGATGATTTGTGATGTTTTTTTTAATGATTATCACCTATAAATGAAGTACTCTGGTCAGAATCACTCATGATTTAAGTACTCGGACTCGGAGCACTTAGAGTGATAAACTATGCTTAATCGTGGTATCTTATTCATTGTTTACAACACTTAAATGATGTATTCGGAGAACAAACTCTTCTCGTTGTAAGATATGATGCTTTTTGGAGTTTTGTTGAAAGGTTACCCCTCAAAAATGAAGTGCTCTGATCAGAAACTATTCTTGTAGTAAGATATGATGCTTTGTGGAGTTTTCTTGAATGGTTACCACTCATAAATGTTTTACTCAGATTAGAAATACTCTCATAGTAGGATATAATGTTTTGTGGTGTTTTCTTTAATCGTTACCACCCATGAAAATGAAGTACTCAGATAAAAAACACTTCTCCTATTAGGATATGATGCTTTGTGATGGTTTTTAATGGTTATCTCCTATAAATGCATTACTTTGATCAGAATTACTCATAAATTAAATAATCGGACATGAAGCACTTAGATGGTACTCAATGCTTCTTCGTTGTCTTTTTGTGAATGGTTAAAACACTTAAATGAAGTACTCGGAGAAGAAACACTTCTCCTAGTACGATAAGATGTTTTGTGGTGTTTTCTTTAATGTTACCACCCATAAATGAAGTAATGTGATCAGAATCATCATTAATTAAGTACTCGGACATGAAGCGCTTAGAGTGGTACTGTATGCTTCTTCGTGGTGTATTAATGGAATTGTTACAACTCTTAAATGAAGTATTCTGATAAGAAACACTTCTCATAGTATGGTAAGATGATTTGTGATGTTTTTTTTAATGATTATCACCTATAAATGAAGTACTCTGGTCAGAATCACTCATGATTTAAGTACTCGGACTCGGAGCACTTAGAGTGATAAACTATGCTTAATCGTGGTATCTTATTCATTGTTTACAACACTTAAATGATGTATTCGGAGAACAAACTCTTCTCGTTGTAAGATATGATGCTTTTTGGAGTTTTGTTGAAAGGTTACCCCTCAAAAATGAAGTGCTCTGATCAGAAACTATTCTTGTAGTAAGATATGATGCTTTGTGGAGTTTTCTTGAATGGTTACCACTCATAAATGTTTTACTCAGATTAGAAATACTCTCATAGTAGGATATAATGTTTTGTGGTGTTTTCTTTAATCGTTACCACCCATGAAAATGAAGTACTCAGATAAAAAACACTTCTCCTATTAGGATATGATGCTTTGTGATGGTTTTTAATGGTTATCTCCTATAAATGCATTACTTTGATCAGAATTACTCATAAATTAAATAATCGGACATGAAGCACTTAGATGGTACTCAATGCTTCTTCGTTGTCTTTTTGTGAATGGTTAAAACACTTAAATGAAGTACTCGGAGAAGAAACACTTCTCCTAGTACGATAAGATGTTTTGTGGTGTTTTCTTTAGTAGTTACAACCCTTAAATGAAGCAAATGGATCAGAATCACTCATAAATTAAGTAATCGGACATGAAACACTTAGATTGGAAATCTACGCTTCTTTGTGGTGTTTTATTCATTGTTTACAACACATAAATGAAGTACTCAGAGTAGAAACTCTTCTCGTAGAAAGATATGATGCTATGTGGAGTTTTCTTGAATGGTTTCCACTCATAAATAAAGAAGTCGGATCAGAAACACTTCAAATAGTAGGATAAGATGCTTTGTGGTGTTTTCTTTAATGTTACCAACCATAAATGAAGTAATGTGATGAGAATTATCATAACTTAAGTACTCGGACATGGAGTGCTTAGAGTGGTACTCTATGCTTCTTCGTGGTGTATTAATGAAATTGTTACAACCCTTAAATGATGTACTAAGATAAGAAACACTTCTCATAGTATGGTAAGATGATTTGTGATGTTTTATTTAATGATTATCACCTATAAATGAAGTACTCTGGTCGGAATCACTTATAATTTAAGTACTCGGACCTGAAGCACGTAGAGTGATAAACTATGCTTAATCGTGGTATTTTATTCATTGTTTACAATACTTAAATGATGTACTCGGAGAACAAACTCTTCTCGTTGTAAGATATGATGATTTGTGGAGTTTTGTTGAAAGGTTACCCCTAAAAAATGAAGTGCTCTGATCAGATACTATTCTTGTAGTAAGATATGATGCTTTGTGGAGTTTTCTTGAAAGGTTACCACTCATAAAATTAAGTACTTAGATCAGAAATACTCTCATAGTTGGATATGATGCTATGTGGAGTTTTCTTGAAAGGTTTCCACTCATAAATGAAGAAGTCGAATCAGAAATACTTCAAGTTGTAGGATAAGATGCTTTGTGGTGTTTTCTTTAATGTTTACCACCCATAAATGAAGTAATGTGATCAGAATCATCATTAATTAAGTACTCGGACATGAAGCGCTTAGAGTGGTACTGTATGCTTCTTCGTGGTGTATTAATGGAATTGTTACAACTCTTAAATGAAGTATTCTGATAAGAAACACTTCTCATAGTATGGTAAGATGATTTGTGATGCTTTTTTTAATGATTATCACCTATAAATGAAGTACTCTGGTCAGAATCACTCATGATTTAAGTACTCGGACTCGGAGCACTTAGAGTGATAAACTATGCTTAATCGTGGTATCTTATTCATTGTTTACAACACTTAAATGATGTATTCGGAGAACAAACTCTTCTCGTTGTAAGATATGATGCTTTTTGGAGTTTTGTTGAAAGGTTACCCCTAAAAAATGAAGTGCTCTGATCAGAAACTATTCTTGTAGTAAGATATGATGCTTTGTGGAGTTTTCTTGAATGGTTACCACTCATAAATGTTTTACTCAGATTAGAAATACTCTCATAGTAGGATATAATGTTTTGTGGTGTTTTCTTTAATCGTTACCACCCATGAAAATGAAGTACTCAGATAAAAAACACTTCTCCTATTAGGATATGATGCTTTGTGATGGTTTTTAATGGTTATCTCCTATAAATGCATTACTTTGATCAGAATTACTCATAAATTAAATAATCGGACATGAAGCACTTAGATGGTACTCAATGCTTCTTCGTTGTCTTTTTGTGAATGGTTAAAACACTTAAATGAAGTACTCGGAGAAGAAACACTTCTCCTAGTACGATAAGATGTTTTGTGGTGTTTTCTTTAGTAGTTACAACCCTTAAATGAAGCAAATGGATCAGAATCACTCATAAATTAAGTAATCGGACATGAAACACTTAGATTGGAAATCTACGCTTCTTTGTGGTGTTTTATTCATTGTTTACAACACATAAATGAAGTACTCAGAGTAGAAACTCTTCTCGTAGAAAGATATGATGCTATGTGGAGTTTTCTTGAATGGTTTCCACTCATAAATAAAGAAGTCGGATCAGAAACACTTCAAATAGTAGGATAAGATGCTTTGTGGTGTTTTCTTTAATGTTACCAACCATAAATGAAGTAATGTGATGAGAATTATCATAACTTAAGTACTCGGACATGGAGTGCTTAGAGTGGTACTCTATGCTTCTTCGTGGTGTATTAATGAAATTGTTACAACCCTTAAATGATGTACTAAGATAAGAAACACTTCTCATAGTATGGTAAGATGATTTGTGATGTTTTATTTAATGATTATCACCTATAAATGAAGTACTCTGGTCGGAATCACTTATAATTTAAGTACTCGGACCTGAAGCACGTAGAGTGATAAACTATGCTTAATCGTGGTATTTTATTCATTGTTTACAATACTTAAATGATGTACTCGGAGAACAAACTCTTCTCGTTGTAAGATATGATGATTTGTGGAGTTTTGTTGAAAGGTTACCCCTAAAAAATGAAGTGCTCTGATCAGATACTATTCTTGTAGTAAGATATGATGCTTTGTGGAGTTTTCTTGAAAGGTTACCACTCATAAAATTAAGTACTTAGATCAGAAATACTCTCATAGTTGGATATGATGCTATGTGGAGTTTTCTTGAAAGGTTTCCACTCATAAATGAAGAAGTCGAATCAGAAATACTTCAAGTTGTAGGATAAGATGCTTTGTGGTGTTTTCTTTAATGTTTACCACCCATAAATGAAGTAATGTGATCAGAATCATCATTAATTAAGTACTCGGACATGAAGCGCTTAGAGTGGTACTGTATGCTTCTTCGTGGTGTATTAATGGAATTGTTACAACTCTTAAATGAAGTATTCTGATAAGAAACACTTCTCATAGTATGGTAAGATGATTTGTGATGCTTTTTTTAATGATTATCACCTATAAATGAAGTACTCTGGTCAGAATCACTCATGATTTAAGTACTCGGACTCGGAGCACTTAGAGTGATAAACTATGCTTAATCGTGGTATCTTATTCATTGTTTACAACACTTAAATGATGTATTCGGAGAACAAACTCTTCTCGTTGTAAGATATGATGCTTTTTGGAGTTTTGTTGAAAGGTTACCCCTCAAAAATGAAGTGCTCTGATCAGAAACTATTCTTGTAGTAAGATATGATGCTTTGTGGAGTTTTCTTGAATGGTTACCACTCATAAATGTTTTACTCAGATTAGAAATACTCTCATAGTAGGATATAATGTTTTGTGGTGTTTTCTTTAATCGTTACCACCCATGAAAATGAAGTACTCAGATAAAAAACACTTCTCCTATTAGGATATGATGCTTTGTGATGGTTTTTAATGGTTATCTCCTATAAATGCATTACTTTGATCAGAATTACTCATAAATTAAATAATCGGACATGAAGCACTTAGATGGTACTCAATGCTTCTTCGTTGTCTTTTTGTGAATGGTTAAAACACTTAAATGAAGTACTCGGAGAAGAAACACTTCTCCTAGTACGATAAGATGTTTTGTGGTGTTTTCTTTAGTAGTTACAACCCTTAAATGAAGCAAATGGATCAGAATCACTCATAAATTAAGTAATCGGACATGAAACACTTAGATTGGAAATCTACGCTTCTTTGTGGTGTTTTATTCATTGTTTACAACACATAAATGAAGTACTCAGAGTAGAAACTCTTCTCGTAGAAAGATATGATGCTATGTGGAGTTTTCTTGAATGGTTTCCACTCATAAATAAAGAAGTCGGATCAGAAACACTTCAAATAGTAGGATAAGATGCTTTGTGGTGTTTTCTTTAATGTTACCAACCATAAATGAAGTAATGTGATGAGAATTATCATAACTTAAGTACTCGGACATGGAGTGCTTAGAGTGGTACTCTATGCTTCTTCGTGGTGTATTAATGAAATTGTTACAACCCTTAAATGATGTACTAAGATAAGAAACACTTCTCATAGTATGGTAAGATGATTTGTGATGTTTTATTTAATGATTATCACCTATAAATGAAGTACTCTGGTCGGAATCACTTATAATTTAAGTACTCGGACCTGAAGCACGTAGAGTGATAAACTATGCTTAATCGTGGTATTTTATTCATTGTTTACAATACTTAAATGATGTACTCGGAGAACAAACTCTTCTCGTTGTAAGATATGATGATTTGTGGAGTTTTGTTGAAAGGTTACCCCTAAAAAATGAAGTGCTCTGATCAGATACTATTCTTGTAGTAAGATATGATGCTTTGTGGAGTTTTCTTGAAAGGTTACCACTCATAAAATTAAGTACTTAGATCAGAAATACTCTCATAGTTGGATATGATGCTATGTGGAGTTTTCTTGAAAGGTTTCCACTCATAAATGAAGAAGTCGAATCAAAAACACTTCAAGTTGTAGGATAAGATGCTTTGTGGTGTTTTCTTTAATGTTTACCACCCATAAATGAAGTAATGTGATCAGAATCATCATTAATTAAGTACTCGGACATGAAGCGCTTAGAGTTGTACTGTATGCTTCTTCGTGGTGTATTAATGGAATTGTTA
The DNA here is from genome assembly GCA_964058865.1 of Eleocharis quinqueflora. NCBI lineage: Eukaryota > Viridiplantae > Streptophyta > Magnoliopsida > Poales > Cyperaceae > Eleocharis > Eleocharis quinqueflora. The sequence continues at coordinate 6,760 of CAXKVX010002068.1, read as the reverse complement.
CAACTCTTAAATGAAGTACTCTGATAAGAAACACTTCTCATAGTATGGTAAGATGATTTGTGATGTTTTTTTTAATGATTATCACCCATAAAAAGGAAGTACTCAGATAAAAAACACTTCACCCAGTAGGATATGATGCTTTGTGAGGGTTTTTAATTGTTCTCTCCTATAAATGAATTACTTTGATCAGAGTTACTCATAAATTAAATACTCGGACATGAAGCACTTAGATGGTACTCTATGCTTCTTCACTGTCTTTTAGTGAATGGTTAAAACACATAAATGAAGTACTCGGAGAAGAAGCACTTCTCGTAGTACGATATGATGCTTTGTGGTGTTTTCTTTACTAGTTACCACCCTTAAATGAAGCAAACGGATCAGAATCACTCATAAATTAAGTAATCGGACATGAAACACTTAGATTGGAAATCTACGCTTCTTTGTGGTGTTTTATTCAATGTTTACAACACATAAATGATGTATTTAGAGAAGAAACTCTTCTCGTAGTAAGATATGATGTTATGTGGAGTTTTTCTTGAAATTACCTCTTGTAAATGAAGTACTCTGATCAGAAACACTTCTTATATTAGGATATGATGCTTTGTGGTTTTTTCTGTAATCGTTGCCACCCATAATGAAGTACTCAGATAAGAAACACTTCTCGTAGTATGATAAGATTATTTGTGATGTTTTTTAATGGTTACCACCCATAAATGAAGTACTCTGGTCAGAATCACTTATAATTTAAGTACTCGGTCCTGAAGCACTTAGAGTGATAAACTCTGCTTAATCGTGGTATCTTATTCATTGTTTACAACACTTAAATGATGTGCTCGTAGAACAAACTCTTCTCGTTGTAAGATACGATGCTTTGTGGAGTTTTGTCTAAAGGTTACCCCTCAAAAATGAATTGCTGTGATCAGAAACTATTCTTGTAGTAAGATATGATTCTTTGTGGAGTTTTCTTGAATGGTTACCACTCATAAATGAAGTACTTAGATCATAAAATACTCTCATAGTATGATATAATGTTTTGTGGTGTTTTCTTTAATCGTTACCACCCATGAAAATGAAGTACTCAGATAAAAAACACTTCTCCTATTAGGATATGATGCTTTGTGATGGTTTTTAATGGTTATCTCCTATAAATGCATTACTTTGATCAGAATTACTCATAAATTAAATAATCGGACATGAAGCACTTAGATGGTACTCAATGCTTCTTTGTTCTCTTTTTGTGAATGGTTAAAACACTTAAATGAAGTACTCGGAGAAGAAACACTTCTCCTAGTACGATAAGATGTTTTGTGGTGTTTTCTTTAATGTTACCACCCATAAATGAAGTAATGTGATCAGAATCATCATTAATTAAGTACTCGGACATGAAGCGCTTAGAGTGGTACTGTATGCTTCTTCGTGGTGTATTAATGGAATTGTTACAACTCTTAAATGAAGTATTCTGATAAGAAACACTTCTCATAGTATGGTAAGATGATTTGTGATGTTTTTTTTAATGATTATCACCTATAAATGAAGTACTCTGGTCAGAATCACTCATGATTTAAGTACTCGGACTCGGAGCACTTAGAGTGATAAACTATGCTTAATCGTGGTATCTTATTCATTGTTTACAACACTTAAATGATGTATTCGGAGAACAAACTCTTCTCGTTGTAAGATATGATGCTTTTTGGAGTTTTGTTGAAAGGTTACCCCTAAAAAATGAAGTGCTCTGATCAGAAACTATTCTTGTAGTAAGATATGATGCTTTGTGGAGTTTTCTTGAATGGTTACCACTCATAAATGTTTTACTCAGATTAGAAATACTCTCATAGTAGGATATAATGTTTTGTGGTGTTTTCTTTAATCGTTACCACCCATGAAAATGAAGTACTCAGATAAAAAAACACTTCTCCTATTAGGATATGATGCTTTGTGATGGTTTTTAATGGTTATCTCCTATAAATGCATTACTTTGATCAGAATTACTCATAAATTAAATAATCGGACATGAAGCACTTAGATGGTACTCAATGCTTCTTTGTTCTCTTTTTGTGAATGGTTAAAACACTTAAATGAAGTACTCGGAGAAGAAACACTTCTCCTAGTACGATAAGATGTTTTGTGGTGTTTTCTTTAATGTTACCACCCATAAATGAAGTAATGTGATCAGAATCATCATTAATTAAGTACTCGGACATGAAGCGCTTAGAGTGGTACTGTATGCTTCTTCGTGGTGTATTAATGGAATTGTTACAACTCTTAAATGAAGTATTCTGATAAGAAACACTTCTCATAGTATGGTAAGATGATTTGTGATGTTTTTTTTAATGATTATCACCTATAAATGAAGTACTCTGGTCAGAATCACTCATGATTTAAGTACTCGGACTCGGAGCACTTAGAGTGATAAACTATGCTTAATCGTGGTATCTTATTCATTGTTTACAACACTTAAATGATGTATTCGGAGAACAAACTCTTCTCGTTGTAAGATATGATGCTTTTTGGAGTTTTGTTGAAAGGTTACCCCTCAAAAATGAAGTGCTCTGATCAGAAACTATTCTTGTAGTAAGATATGATGCTTTGTGGAGTTTTCTTGAATGGTTACCACTCATAAATGTTTTACTCAGATTAGAAATACTCTCATAGTAGGATATAATGTTTTGTGGTGTTTTCTTTAATCGTTACCACCCATGAAAATGAAGTACTCAGATAAAAAACACTTCTCCTATTAGGATATGATGCTTTGTGATGGTTTTTAATGGTTATCTCCTATAAATGCATTACTTTGATCAGAATTACTCATAAATTAAATAATCGGACATGAAGCACTTAGATGGTACTCAATGCTTCTTCGTTGTCTTTTTGTGAATGGTTAAAACACTTAAATGAAGTACTCGGAGAAGAAACACTTCTCCTAGTACGATAAGATGTTTTGTGGTGTTTTCTTTAGTAGTTACAACCCTTAAATGAAGCAAATGGATCAGAATCACTCATAAATTAAGTAATCGGACATGAAACACTTAGATTGGAAATCTACGCTTCTTTGTGGTGTTTTATTCATTGTTTACAACACATAAATGAAGTACTCAGAGTAGAAACTCTTCTCGTAGAAAGATATGATGCTATGTGGAGTTTTCTTGAATGGTTTCCACTCATAAATAAAGAAGTCGGATCAGAAACACTTCAAATAGTAGGATAAGATGCTTTGTGGTGTTTTCTTTAATGTTACCAACCATAAATGAAGTAATGTGATGAGAATTATCATAACTTAAGTACTCGGACATGGAGTGCTTAGAGTGGTACTCTATGCTTCTTCGTGGTGTATTAATGAAATTGTTACAACCCTTAAATGATGTACTAAGATAAGAAACACTTCTCATAGTATGGTAAGATGATTTGTGATGTTTTATTTAATGATTATCACCTATAAATGAAGTACTCTGGTCGGAATCACTTATAATTTAAGTACTCGGACCTGAAGCACGTAGAGTGATAAACTATGCTTAATCGTGGTATTTTATTCATTGTTTACAATACTTAAATGATGTACTCGGAGAACAAACTCTTCTCGTTGTAAGATATGATGATTTGTGGAGTTTTGTTGAAAGGTTACCCCTAAAAAATGAAGTGCTCTGATCAGATACTATTCTTGTAGTAAGATATGATGCTTTGTGGAGTTTTCTTGAAAGGTTACCACTCATAAAATTAAGTACTTAGATCAGAAATACTCTCATAGTTGGATATGATGCTATGTGGAGTTTTCTTGAAAGGTTTCCACTCATAAATGAAGAAGTCGAATCAGAAATACTTCAAGTTGTAGGATAAGATGCTTTGTGGTGTTTTCTTTAATGTTTACCACCCATAAATGAAGTAATGTGATCAGAATCATCATTAATTAAGTACTCGGACATGAAGCGCTTAGAGTGGTACTGTATGCTTCTTCGTGGTGTATTAATGGAATTGTTACAACTCTTAAATGAAGTATTCTGATAAGAAACACTTCTCATAGTACGGTAAGATGATTTGTGATGTTTTTTTTAATGATTATCACCTATAAATGAAGTACTCTGGTCAGAATCACTCATGATTTAAGTACTCGGACTCGGAGCACTTAGAGTGATAAACTATGCTTAATCGTGGTATCTTATTCATTGTTTACAACACTTAAATGATGTATTCGGAGAACAAACTCTTCTCGTTGTAAGATATGATGCTTTTTGGAGTTTTGTTGAAAGGTTACCCCTCAAAAATGAAGTGCTCTGATCAGAAACTATTCTTGTAGTAAGATATGATGCTTTGTGGAGTTTTCTTGAATGGTTACCACTCATAAATGTTTTACTCAGATTAGAAATACTCTCATAGTAGGATATAATGTTTTGTGGTGTTTTCTTTAATCGTTACCACCCATGAAAATGAAGTACTCAGATAAAAAACACTTCTCCTATTAGGATATGATGCTTTGTGATGGTTTTTAATGGTTATCTCCTATAAATGCATTACTTTGATCAGAATTACTCATAAATTAAATAATCGGACATGAAGCACTTAGATGGTACTCAATGCTTCTTCGTTGTCTTTTTGTGAATGGTTAAAACACTTAAATGAAGTACTCGGAGAAGAAACACTTCTCCTAGTACGATAAGATGTTTTGTGGTGTTTTCTTTAGTAGTTACAACCCTTAAATGAAGCAAATGGATCAGAATCACTCATAAATTAAGTAATCGGACATGAAACACTTAGATTGGAAATCTACGCTTCTTTGTGGTGTTTTATTCATTGTTTACAACACATAAATGAAGTACTCAGAGTAGAAACTCTTCTCGTAGAAAGATATGATGCTATGTGGAGTTTTCTTGAATGGTTTCCACTCATAAATAAAGAAGTCGGATCAGAAACACTTCAAATAGTAGGATAAGATGCTTTGTGGTGTTTTCTTTAATGTTACCAACCATAAATGAAGTAATGTGATGAGAATTATCATAACTTAAGTACTCGGACATGGAGTGCTTAGAGTGGTACTCTATGCTTCTTCGTGGTGTATTAATGAAATTGTTACAACCCTTAAATGATGTACTAAGATAAGAAACACTTCTCATAGTATGGTAAGATGATTTGTGATGTTTTATTTAATGATTATCACCTATAAATGAAGTACTCTGGTCGGAATCACTTATAATTTAAGTACTCGGACCTGAAGCACGTAGAGTGATAAACTATGCTTAATCGTGGTATTTTATTCATTGTTTACAATACTTAAATGATGTACTCGGAGAACAAACTCTTCTCGTTGTAAGATATGATGATTTGTGGAGTTTTGTTGAAAGGTTACCCCTAAAAAATGAAGTGCTCTGATCAGATACTATTCTTGTAGTAAGATATGATGCTTTGTGGAGTTTTCTTGAAAGGTTACCACTCATAAAATTAAGTACTTAGATCAGAAATACTCTCATAGTTGGATATGATGCTATGTGGAGTTTTCTTGAAAGGTTTCCACTCATAAATGAAGAAGTCGAATCAGAAATACTTCAAGTTGTAGGATAAGATGCTTTGTGGTGTTTTCTTTAATGTTTACCACCCATAAATGAAGTAATGTGATCAGAATCATCATTAATTAAGTACTCGGACATGAAGCGCTTAGAGTGGTACTGTATGCTTCTTCGTGGTGTATTAATGGAATTGTTACAACTCTTAAATGAAGTATTCTGATAAGAAACACTTCTCATAGTATGGTAAGATGATTTGTGATGCTTTTTTTAATGATTATCACCTATAAATGAAGTACTCTGGTCAGAATCACTCATGATTTAAGTACTCGGACTCGGAGCACTTAGAGTGATAAACTATGCTTAATCGTGGTATCTTATTCATTGTTTACAACACTTAAATGATGTATTCGGAGAACAAACTCTTCTCGTTGTAAGATATGATGCTTTTTGGAGTTTTGTTGAAAGGTTACCCCTCAAAAATGAAGTGCTCTGATCAGAAACTATTCTTGTAGTAAGATATGATGCTTTGTGGAGTTTTCTTGAATGGTTACCACTCATAAATGTTTTACTCAGATTAGAAATACTCTCATAGTAGGATATAATGTTTTGTGGTGTTTTCTTTAATCGTTACCACCCATGAAAATGAAGTACTCAGATAAAAAACACTTCTCCTATTAGGATATGATGCTTTGTGATGGTTTTTAATGGTTATCTCCTATAAATGCATTACTTTGATCAGAATTACTCATAAATTAAATAATCGGACATGAAGCACTTAGATGGTACTCAATGCTTCTTCGTTGTCTTTTTGTGAATGGTTAAAACACTTAAATGAAGTACTCGGAGAAGAAACACTTCTCCTAGTACGATAAGATGTTTTGTGGTGTTTTCTTTAGTAGTTACAACCCTTAAATGAAGCAAATGGATCAGAATCACTCATAAATTAAGTAATCGGACATGAAACACTTAGATTGGAAATCTACGCTTCTTTGTGGTGTTTTATTCATTGTTTACAACACATAAATGAAGTACTCAGAGTAGAAACTCTTCTCGTAGAAAGATATGATGCTATGTGGAGTTTTCTTGAATGGTTTCCACTCATAAATAAAGAAGTCGGATCAGAAACACTTCAAATAGTAGGATAAGATGCTTTGTGGTGTTTTCTTTAATGTTACCAACCATAAATGAAGTAATGTGATGAGAATTATCATAACTTAAGTACTCGACATGGAGTGCTTAGAGTGGTACTCTATGCTTCTTCGTGGTGT